>CAMRHE010000331.1:1800000-2183522 GCA_947044405.1 Leptodactylus fallax | reverse complement strand
AATGATGTAATGTGACATCATCAGAATCTCTCACCTTTCCAGTAAGTTGGTAGATGATCTCTAGGGTGAGATTTAATAGACTTTCCGCCATCTTGTTCCTGTCTCTTTCCATCCTTGATGGATCAATCAGGAATATTCTCTTATATAGAAGATACTGAGAGGATTCTATATTGTAGGAACCTGAATGGAGAGAAGATGAGACAATGTAATAAGTAGAATTAGTAGAGATTATAAAGGGTCCCTGGGGATTTTCCAGCGGAAGTCACTACCACCACACATGACCACTGATCTCAATCTGCAGCCTAACGAAAAGCCCCAGGATGCTGAAGGACTGGACATCAGCTTCTTTTTTTTTTTTTTTACCTTTCCTGGCCTTCACAGAAAAAATTGTTTCTCCTGGACAAACCCTTGAAGGTTCCAACCACCTCCGACTGTTTCCAGAACTGCCGACACCGTAGACAGCAAAAGACCCAACTATTGTCATCTCAGCCATGAAAGGAACAGCCCTTAAAGCAGCCGAGTCCTGAGACAACTAGAATCCTGCCAGGACTGTGAGCGACCACCGTATATATACCTCCTCCTGTACAGTAACCGTGGTTACAGGACCTGTGATGATGTCACATGAGTGAGAGGAGTCAACGAGTCACATGATCAGGTCCTGTCGTTATAGATTCATCTGCTCAGTAGATGCTAAATCCTTGTAGACTAAAGGACCTGTGATGATGTCATAGTCATTTGATCTTTATGGGAGGAGTCACATGAGCAGGTTTTACAAATCCCTCTGGTGGATGAGGTGAAGTTATGTGTGTGACATGTATGTAGCGGAGCCGTCTGTGTGTGACGTGTATGTAGTAGAGCTGTCTGTGTGACATGTATGTAGCGGAGCCGTCTGTGTGTGACGTGTATGTAGCGGAGCTGTCTGTGTGTGACATGTATGTAGCGGAGCTGTCTGTGTGTGACGTGTATGTAGCGGAGCCGTCTGTGTGTGACGTGTATGTAGCGGAGCCGTCAGTGTGTGACGTGTATGTAGCGGAGCCGTCTGTGTGTGACGTGTATGTAGCGGAGCCGTCTGTGTGTGACGTGTATGTAGCGGGAGCCGTCTGTGTGTGACGTGTATGTAGCGGAGCCGTCTGTGTGTGACGTGGTATGTAGGCGGAGCCGTCTGTGTGTGACGTGTATGTAGTGGAGCTGTCTGTGTGTGACGTGTATGTAGCGGAGCTGTCTGTGTGTGACGTGTATGTAGCGGAGCCGTCTGTGTGTGACGTGTATGTAGCGGAGCTGTCTGTGTGTGACGTGTATGTAGTGGAGCTGTCTGTGTGTGACGTGTATGTAGCGGAGCTGTCTGTGTGTGACGTGTATGTAGCGGAGCCGTCTGTGTGTGACGTGTATGTAGCGGAGCTGTCTGTGTGGCGTGTATGTAGTGGAGCTGTCTGTGTGGGACGTGTATGTAGTAGAGCTGTCTGTGTGAGACGTGTATGTAGCATATGTAGTATGGAGCTACATGATGCATTAAATGTGCGGTCAGAGACATAGGAGGAGAACCAAGAGAGAGCAGAGTCTGAGAGGCCAATAGAGTGGAGCTTACTGAGGAGAAGTTTGTGGTCTACGGTGTCAGATGTTGCTGAGAGATCCAGAAGAATAAGAAGAGAATAGTCACCATTAGATTTAGCCTGATGGAGATCATTGGAGACTTGTGTAAGGGCAGTCTCAGTAGTGCAGAGTGCGGAAACTAGATAGTAAGGGGTCAAGAAGAGATAGCGGAGAGGTAGTGGATTAGGTGAGGAAAGACCAAGCATTCGAGGAGTTTGGAGATGAAGGGGAGATTGGAGACAGGTCGGTAGTTACCAGCACAGGATGGGACAAGGGAGGATTTCTTCAGTACTGGGGGTATAACAGCAGGTTTAGAAGAGGAAGGAAAGACCAGAAGAAGGAGAGAGGTTAAATATTCTAGTAAGGTAAGTAGTGACAGCCGAGGACAGAGACTGAAGGTGTGAGGGGATGGGGTCACTAATACAGGTAGAGAAAAAGAAAGGAGCCGGGAGACTTCTTCTTCTGTAACTGGATCAAAAGACAAGAATGAACAGGATGAGGTGCGGTAGGTGAGGGGATCAGTGCTGCCTGGGGTCCGGAGATTATGTCCTGATGGATCTTGGCAAACTTATCTTTGAACTAAGCAGCCAGGTCCTCAGCACAGAGGTCTGTGATAGGCGGCTGCACCTTGGGAGAAAGCTTTTATTTTAGGTTACTAGAGAGAGAGGAGATGAGAGCAGTGAAATAGGCTTGTATAGTGAGGGGAAGGGCAGAGTTATAGGTTTTGAGCATGAACTTGTAGAGGAGGAAGTCTGCGGGTTTTCGTCATTCTTTTCACACCTAGAAAACTGCTGAAGAAAGCCCAATAGTGGTGTGTGCCAGGATTTCCGCTGTCTGTGTAGAATGGTTTGGTTGGGGGCTAGCTGCCTCATCCTGGGAATTTTCAGTGTTTCATTATAGTGACTAGTGGCCAGATCAGGAGAATAAGGAGATGGGGACAGTGATGACTGTAAAGGGTCTGCAAGGTGCTTAGTGTTAATGGCCTATACATTCCTGTATACAGTGCATAAAGTGTCACCACTCTCCTTCAACTCACCAAGTGCAATATTCAAGCAGGATTAGCTGGGTGCAAGGAATTCTATGAAAATGAACAAATGAAAGTCAGACATTGCTTTCCAACTAGGCTTCAACAGAATTTTTAAAAAAAGAAAACTCATGAAACAGGCCTGGACAGAAATGATGGTTCCCTTAACTTAATATTTTGTTGCACAACCTTTTGAGGCAATCCCTGCAATCAAACGATTCCTGTAACTGTCAATGAGACTTCTGCACCTCTCAGCAGGGATTTTGGCCGCTCCTCATGAGCAAACTGCTCCAGTTGTCTTGGGTGTGAAGGGTGCCTTTTCCAGACGGCATGTTTCAGCTCCTTCCAAAAATGCTCAATAGGATTTAGGTCAGGGCTCATAGAAGGCCACTTCAGAATAGTCCAATGCTTTCCTCTTAGCCATTCTTGGGTGTTTTTAGCTGTGTGTTTTGGCTCATTATCCTGTTGCAAGACCCATGACCTGCGACTGAGACCAAGCTTTCTGACACTGGGCAGCACATTTCTCTCTAGAATCCCTTGATAGTCTTGAGATTTCATTGTACCCTGAACAGATTCAAGACACCCTGTGCCAGATGCAGCAAAGCAGCCCCAGAACATAACAGAGCCTCCTCCATGTGTCACAGTAGGGACAGTGTTCCTATCAACATATCCTTCATTTTTCCATCTGTGAACATAGAGCTGATGTGCCTTGCCAAAAATTTCAATTTTTGTCTCATCTGTCCATAGGACATTCTCCCAGAAGCTTTGTGGCTTGTCAGCATGTAGTTTGGCAAATTACTTTTGTCAGATTCAAGTTATTTCTGTGACCATTGTGGGTTTTTCTTTCATTAAACGAGGGGTACCAACAATTTTGTCCACGTGTGTATTTGAGGCAGGAACACTGATGCATTTTGTAAAGACTCTGCCCTTCATCATAGCATAAATACCATGTATACAAAGCAGATTAAACAGTATCAAATTAAAAACTAGCACCAATGGAGAAACAACACCTATCAATATCAAACAGCTGGCGTATACCAAGAAATTTAGAATACTTGCTAGTTAAGTATACATCCAAAATCATAATACATGTTGTAATGAACACAATAAATATATAAAATATCAATACATTTATACACATTTTTAACCCCTTCCCGCCGCAGGCATTTTTTGATTTTTGTTTTTGACTCCCCGCCTTCCGAACCCCATAACTTTTTTATTTTTCAGTTCACAGAGCCATATGAGAGCTTAATGTTTGCGGGACAAATTGTTCTTTATAATGGCACCATTTAGTACTCCTTAGAATTTACTGGGAAACTAGAAAATAATTAAGAATAGAGGATTTGGAGATAAAGTGCATTTGTGAAACATTCTTACAGGTTTCGTTGTTATGGTGTTCACTGTGCAGCCAAAATGACATGTCACCTGTATTCTATGAGTCAGTACAATTCCAGGTTTGATACCAAATTTATATAGTTTTATTTATGTTTTAACCCCTTTAAAAAAATCCAAAACTTTGCAGTTGCCATATTCTGACACCTGGAATTGCAATGCATTGCAAAATACTGGCACGTCTATTACAGGCTGTATAGAACAGCAAGTATGAGAAGAAATGCCGAGACAAGCCACAGACAAGCCTTCAATAGGTTCCCAGCTGTCATGGCAATGGATTCCCAGCCCCGGATCTCGTTCCCAGGACCAGTGATCCTCCCCAAAATAGTGCTGCCTATGCGCCACTGGAAAAATGGCCAGCTTTGACTAAGGCACTGGGGACCTTATTGCCCGTAATCAGTGCAGGCACTGAAAGTGGGCATAAGCGTGGAATCTTTGCTGTAGATTACAGCAGAGGGCCAATGGCAATTAAATGCACTCCTGACTTTGGCTAAAAAAAAACGTTGCAAAATCTGCAACAAAAAAACACTACATTTCCACAAGGTGGGGCTTTAGTGTAAAAAAGTGAAAAAGGGTGCTGATGCAGTGAAGGCGTATCAGAAAAAAAGGAAGGAGGGGAGATGACTGTGAAGTGGTACATTTGTGGAAAGGAGGGACGTTTTGCTCGTGACTGTAAACCTTCAAGATGGAAGAAACGAAGATAGAAGTCCGACAATAACTATGAATAGGAAATAGGTACTCCAGTAAGCATGCATTTAGTATCAGTACCTGATCAATCGGGGCCAGCAACTGCCCGATGTGAGAATGTGTGGATTTTTAGTGGATACTGGACTTGACAAATCTATTTTGCGTGCTATCAATGTTTTTCCATATGTGATAACAGATTATTTTTTTCCCTGTATCGGGGTGGATGGCAAGCCAGTGGATAATCCTGTAACGACGTGTATGAAAGTCGCTTTCCCCGCCCCTGTCTGTACCGTTACCACCTGATTTCTTGCCAGTGAAACTGCCCTAGTTAATTTGTTGTGCTCTGCAGGCCAATCTTGTGTATGAGCAGATGGGACGATCTCACTGATAACCGGGATCTGAAAAGTCAGGATAGAGGAGCATCTAGGTTGTGTGCCTGATCACCTCTGAGCGAAAGGAAAAACCAATATAAGTAAATTGCCAATACCCCCCTAATGGTCACATTGAAGCAGGGAGCACTTCCACCCAGGCTAAAACAATATCCCAGGAGCCTAGCTCAGAAAGTTGCCAATGAAGACTGGTGTAATCTGGCCCATTCAGTCAATGGACCACTTTTCCGAATTAAGAAGACACCTACCAGATGGTACATGATTTGATGGCAGTAAACAGTGTGACTGAATTACTGCAAGGTTAGAAGCCTTATACTTACTATTTCCATTTTCTGCTTTTCCTTTTCATGTGGCCTCTCTTGAAGTCGGGTGAGTTGTAAGGAAAGTAAAACCCCTAGTCTGTTTAAGAACCCTGTTTATACATATACATATTTGAAGAATGACCGATGCAGAGATTTTGTGTTGTGTTTTGACATGTATCCCAATTGGTCTTCTTATGTACTGGTTCATGTGGAAATTTAAAAATCAGCATAAAGATTACCCCACTACTCATCTCTAACTTGTGCACAGGGGAGTAGAAAATATAGACCCGGGGCTACTATACGATTACTTGGATTTGGCTAAATGCTGTGTGCTCCTGAGAGATATCCTTTGAGGTTATAGGACAAGATGTTGTACTTAGTTAAGTGTTATATGCCCTTGAGATATATCCTTTGAGGATCCAGAACAAGAAGCTGTACTTGGTTAGGTACTGTGTAGGCTTGGATGTTAGCAATGAAGTAATGAAAAAAGGATATAGCAAGGCGACTATTGGAGATAAGGTGTTAAACTAGTGCTTTATGGAAAATAGTCTAAGCCAATGCAAGAAGGAGGCACTAAAAGCTTCAAAGGAGGAGTCATCAAAAGAGGAGAAGGCTCAAATAGCGGATGATCTGGGAGTTTCCTTTCCTTCATCTGTGCCCTTGCCATTCAGTCTACATAACCCATTTGTTCATGCATCACAATACCCTGCATCCCCAATGATGGTATATAGGGGAAAAACCTCGTACATTCCACCTGGTTTGATTTGTGGGGTATGTAAACAAAAAAAATCCTCTTTGAGAGAAAACTGCTGAAAGTATAGAGCCCCTACACCCAAACCGAACCATGACACTTCAGAGAAACCAAAAAAGACTCCTTTTTTATTATATGATAAAAGACCCTAAGGGTCTTTTATTTCAGCCTACAGAAAATAACAAAAATTGCAGTGATAACTGCATTTCCCAGAGCTCTGATGATGAGCTCCGGTACTTAGAATAGTTGGCTATTCTAAGTTTCTATTTTAATAGCCGACTACACTATTCTAAGTACCGGAGCTCACCATCAGAACTCCGGGAAGTGCAGTTATCACTGCAATTTTTGTTATTTTCTGTAGGTTGATGGCACCTTCTTACATTGTTAGATTATTAGTTAATGTTCCTGATGAACCCTCCATTATATACAAGGGAGAAATGTGTTGAGCAGGATATTTATTGAGAATTATGCTAATTTGGACTAACATCGGTTCTAGTATGGAGAGGTCTATGAGGTACTGACTACACCAGCTTAGACCACTACTTATATTGTCTCTCCACGCTACTTATAAGGGAGAGAGAGTATATTTATGGGCTACAACCTCTACAATCTAGTGGAGGGAGGATCTTATTATTGAGTTCTCCCTGCCCTAGCCATTGTTTTAGATATATGTGGATCTGGAGACATGACATTTATCTCTCTTGATTCATGAGGGCTACCTGGTTAGAAAGTGAGTGCACATGTTTGAACCTAGACTGGAGTTTAGTGGGATCCATGTATTAGTAGTCTGAAATAGAGATCTGGACGATCGCCAGAGGATATTGGTATACGGACAAGGCCTACTTAACTATACATGGATGCACCTCTATATATCTCTAGCCTGTGGTTCTAGCACCCTCTATACCCACAACCGTTAGTAGTCAGTCTATATAGATATCAAGACTACTGGTTGCAAGGTATATTCTCAGTTTTTCCAGTATCAGATTGATGGTCAGTTTTAGTGAGTTAATTTCCCTGTTTCTGTCCCCGTCCGATTGGGATCCAGGGGTTTTTCATCTACATGGGAGATCCGGGGCGGCTTAGCAATATGGTTTTGAGACCACATTAGACCAGATCTGACCTCAAACAGTGGATCATCTCCACTTCACTTATTCTTATCGTTACTTTCACATAAGCGACGTTAGACCATATTTAATCTAGTTTATTAAAAGTTATGTTTTATTTTTAAGACCAATTTACACTGTGAATTCTGACTCTATTCCTGGTCTTATGACCCTCTGTAATTTAAGATCAGAGATTAGTCAGTGACCTCACTTTCCTGAGCAAGTTTCTGAAAAAAAAACAACACATGTTCAAAATGAAATCAGTAAAGGTCAGTGGTGTCTGTGTTGCAGGCTCAGGCCTGGAGGGCAACCATTGACCCAAAAATTGTGCAGTTATATGTGCCAGTCATCCAATGCAAGTTTCTCAAAGTCACAAAATATCTGGAAAGAGGGAACCCACGTACAGAGGGCGCAATGCCAAAACACTGACAGCATTTTCTTGTCTGTTTTTAAGTGGAGGAGACGGCCATCCACCTTTGCACTGCTACTGAGGTACAAGAGCAAAACAAAAAAAAAAAAAAAAAACAGCAGGGGGCATTTTACACATGTATTTTATGTTTAATCAAGTTTTGCAATAAGAACAGAAGAGAAAAAAGGGGAGGGGGTACAATGCCATAGCATCAGTATCAATTAAGACAGGGGGGGTCACCCAAGCCACCCTGTTCATAGATAAGGCACAGTAATAAAGGATTAGGCAAAGGGCTGGCGAGGCCCACAATAAGGAAATCGGAAATGAAAATAACTGTAACAATAGGTGGGTTATGGCTGAAAGAACAAAAATCCAACTGTAGAGAGCCACCACAGGACCACCCGCCTAACAGTAGATTAAGACAAACGTTGAATGGGAGGGGGGGTCATAGGGAGTACACAGTGTACGGGACACACAAAACCACAGACACGACAAGGACAGAGGGGACACACTGGGGCAAGGGGGGGAGGAATGGAAGGGAAAATTTGGTTATGGAGAGCAGCCGGACACTGCACCAAAAGAGGAGCAAAGCAACCCCACGTCAAGAAAAGAAAGAGGAGAACTCCGAGGACTCCTTAAACATCACCCACGACCGCCATAGGGACTCAAATTTAGAGGGGTCGGGCGAGTCCTCGACCACCAGGTCTTCCATTCTCCTGATAAGGAGAAGCTCCTGAAGAAACTCCACCAGGGTAGGCACGGCAGTACTGCGCCAATGCCTGGGAATGACTGTTCTGGCAGCGGTGAGGAAATGTCGCAAGAGGTCCTTAACAGCCGAGACCCTCCCTGGTATGATGGAAAGAAGTGCAAGCTGGGGCGAGGGTGTGACGGCATCCCAAAAGGGCTTGAGGGTCGCGCATTCCCACCAAATATGATACAAGGTGCCTCTTTCGGAACCACAGAGCCAACACCGGTCAGAAACACCAGGGTAGATCCTATGCAAGAGGTCAGGACAGCAGTACCAGTGGGTCAGTATTTTGTAGTTCTTTTCCTGCGCACCGATACACATGTCTTTTAATCATTATCTTACAAAATATAAAAATGACAAAACCTCAGATTTTGGTGCTAGATAAAAAAAAATACAATATTTTTCGCGTGACAACTTCTTTAAGCTCTAATTGTGGGTGAATTTTTTTCAAAATCTAGACAAATGTTTTTTCTGTGCAAGTTCAGTTAGAGATGACTTTTAATTAAAATAATTTCTACATGTTTATAGAAATGGCTTCTCTTTTGTGTGAGTTCTTTGATGTCTAACAAGACTTGATTTATAAGCAAAACATTCCCCACATTCTGAACACGGAAATGGCTTCTCCCCTGTGTGAATTCTTTGGTGTTCAACAAGATATGAGTTCCATGTAAAGCATTTCCCACATTCCAAACATGAAAATGGTTTCTCTCCTGAGTGAATTTTCTGATGTTGAACAAGAATTGATTTCTGAAAAAAAAGATTTTTCACATTTGTCACATGAAAATGGCTTCTCCCCTGTGTGAATTCCTTCATGTCTTTGAAGAAACGATTTGCGAGTAAAACATTTCCCACATTCTGAACATGAAAATGGCTACTCTCCTGTGTGAGTTCTTTTGTGAAATACAAGACTTTGTGTATGTGCAAAACATTTCCCACATTCTGAACATGAAAATGGCTTCTCTCCTGTGTGAGTTCTTTTGTGAAATAAAAGACTTCGTGTATGTGCAAAACATTTCCCACATTCTGAACATGAAAATGGCTTCTCTCCTGTGTGAGTTCTTTTGTGAAATAAAAGACTTCGTGTATGTGCAAAACATTTCCCACATTCTGAACATGAAAATGGTTTCTCCCCTGTGTGAATTTTTTGATGGTCGACAAGATTTGTCTTCTGGCTAAAACTCTTGCCACATTCTGAACATGAATATGGCTTCTCTCCTGTGTGAATTCTCTGATGTCTAACAAGATGTGACTTCTGCCCAAAATATTTCCCACATTCTGAACATGAAAACAGCTTCTCTCCTGTGTGAATTGTTTGGTGTTCAATAAGATATGATTTTCGTGTAAAACAATTTCCACATTCTGAACATGAAAACAGCTTCTCTCCTGTGTGAATTGTTTGGTGTTCAACAAGATATGATTTTCGTGTAAAACAATTCCCACATTCTGAACATGAAAATGATTTCTCCTTTGTGTGAATTTTCTGATGTTGAACAAGACCTGATTTCTGAAAAAAACATTTGTCACATTCCGAACATGAATATGGCTTCTCCCCTGTGTGAATTCCCTCATGTCTAAGAAGATGTGATTTGTAAGTAAAACATTTTCCACATTCTGAACATGAATATGGCTTCTTTCCTGTGTGAATTTTCTGATGTTGAACAAGACCTGATTTCTGAAAAAAACATTTGTCACATTCTGAACATGAATATGGCTTCTCTTCTGTGTGAATTACTTTATGTTTAACAAGACTTGACTTATCTGAAAAACATTTCCCACATTCAGAACATGAATATGGCTTCTCTCCTGTGTGACTTCTTTGGTGTATAACAAGGTTTGCTTTCTGAGTAAAATATTTCCCACATTCTGAACATGAAAACAGCTTCTCTCCTGCGTGAATTGTTTGGTGTTCAACAAGATATGATTTTCGTGTAAAACATTTCCCACATTCTGAACATGAAAATGGTTTATCCCCTGTGTGAATTTTCTGATGTTGAACAAGACCTGATTTCTGAAAAAAACATTTGTCACATTCTGAACATGAATATGGCTTCTCCCCTGTGTGAATTCTCTCATGTCTAAGAAGATGTGATTTGTAAGTAAAACATTTTCCACATTCTGAACATGAATATGGCTTCTCCCCTGTTTGAATTCTCTGATGTAGATTTTTCCTATCAGACTGTGATGAATCAGAAGATTGGACATGTATAATAGGATCAGATGACAGATCTTTGCTGTGAAGGGCTGAGGGTATATCTGGGGTAATGACATGTTCTTCATATGGATCTTGTGTGATACCATGATCCTGTGCTTTATAATCTGTAGATATCAGATGTCCCTCTGAGCTCCTGGTACAGTCATCTGATGAGAAGAAAACTGATTTTACTATTATTACATAATACAACCTTAAAGGTATGTTCACATGGCTGAATTTTTCTTAGCTAAAAAAAATTCAGCTTCAATTGCATACCTGTCAGGCAGTATTTTATCTGTATCCACCTGAATACCTAAGTTGATGCTTATTTTTTCTGCTAGAGGCAAAAAATCATCTGCCTCAAATTCAGTTCCAAGTTCCTTCATGTGAACATACCCTATACATTCTATTAATATTTTATACAATTTCTATACATAAATTTCCATACATAGTGTAAGACGTAGCAAAATTCAATTTATAGCTAACACAGTGGCGGTAAATCATAATAGTCTAGTAGTAGATCTCAGAGCACGGACCAGTAGATCATGATGTTCGGCCACCAGGCTGTTCTCCTCCAGTTTCCCACTTGTGTGGTGAGGCCAGCATCTTCATCGGTCCATGTTGCGGTGTGCCGGTCACCACTCTTTTCTAGTGAAATGCTCAGTGTAGAATCATAAAGGATCCTGTGAGTCAGTGCTATTAGGTGGTGTCCGTCTCACACACTCCCTGACACCTACATGGACATTACTACAGAGGAGGAGCAGTAGGGTCATGTATGAGGTAGCCATGGCTTTGGGGTAAGTGTAAGGTTGAATTAGCAGATGGTTTCTATTATTAGTTGATTCTATAAGTGGATACCAAATATATAGGAGGACAAGACCTTTACACTTTACTTTCTTTATAGTATGCTTCTGCCTTTGGCTGTAAAAAGCACCACAACTGCATGTGTAAATCTGGTCCTATAAGTAACATTGTGGCTGCCATCAGTAATATGGGTGCTTGTCCATAGCAGATCTCCTGGCTCCAACTACATAAAGTACATACAGCACAGAAAATTGCCATTTCTGCTCCCAGATAAGTTTCTCTTTTCTCTCTGTACATAATAATTCTATATACTGCCATGTCAAATCATGAATATCCCCACTAATGTGCTCCCTGAAGTGTCAGCCAGGAAACCATTAGGGCTGCCATGAGATATCCGGAGCCCCATACAGTGAGATTAGTCTCTGTAGTCAGAGTCACTGGTATTGCATGAATAAAATGTTTAAAATTATTATGGATAAAAAGTAGAGGAATCATTTGCAGCAGTCACTTACTGAAAAAGCGAATGTATGAGCTGTGAGTGTGTTTTGGTTCTAAGTTTGTTTCCATTTAGACGTGACATAAGATTAAGTGGCTTTAGATTCAGGGACTTCAGAAAAGAGATGACAAATAGAAAAGTGGGAGGGGTTTGCTTTTACATAAAATCTGTCTTAAGCCAGTCCTGCGTGAGGACATCTGGGAGGAAAATGAATATCTGGAGTCCTTATGGGTGGAAATAAAAGGAGGAATAAAGAATAGTAAAATACTGACAAGGGGTTCTTATAAGTACCCAAATATAATGGAAGAAGCTGAAAATGTACTAATAAGACAAGTAGAAGAGGCCACAAAAATAATAAAGTCATTATTATGGAGAATTTCAACCACCCAGATATCAACTGGGAGGCAGAAACCTGCAGGTCCAACAAAGGGAACAGGTTATTATACAGGTCAGTAATACAAGACAATGACCTATCACAACTAGTGCGGGAGACAACAAGAGGCTCTTCTAAACCTAATTCTTATAAACAAACCCGACAGACTGTCAAAAGTGGAGGTCAGGGATCATAAAGGTAATAGAGACCATAACATAATACGTTTTCATATACACTCAAAAGATGTTCAAAAACACTAAACTTCAGAAAGGCCAATTGTCACCAGATGATAGAGGGGCTTAGCAGTGTAAACTGAGGCAATGTCCTAGAAGTGCAGGACACACAAACAAAATGGGACAAAAACATCCTAAAAAGGGCCAGTGAAAAATATATCCCTTATGGAAATAAGCAGAATAGAAATCACAGAAAACTAATGTGGCAAACTAAAACGGAAAGGAGTGCAATGAGGGACTAAAAGGAAGCATTTACTGTACTAAAACAAGAAAGTAGTGACACAGCATTTAAAAAACGATAAAGAGAAAAATAAATTGTGTAAATGACAAATAAGGCTGCGGTTACACTAGCATTGGGTGACAATTAGGGGACTCCGTCCCCCATTCCGCTTAAAATATGCAGAGAAAAAAATGAACGCTAGTGTTAACCTAGCTTAAATGAGCAAAGATCGAGGCAGAAAGAATAATGGCCAAGGAAAGTAAAAATAATCCAAAACTGTTCTTAAATTAAATAAATAATAAGAAAATAAAAAATTGACAATGCGGGCCCACTCAAAAATACTCTAGGTGTAATGGTGGAGGAGGATGAGGAAAGGCAGATCTATTAAATTTCTTCTTCTCTATTGTATTTACACAAGAAAATCCAATGTGACCAAAGACATGGTGAGGGGGAATGTAAATTCTCCATTAAATGTCATCTGTTTATTCCAAAACAAATCGCCGGGTCCAGATGGCATACACCTCCGAGTTCTGAGGGAATTACACACGGTGATAGACAGATCCTTATATCTAATATTTAAAGATTCTGTAATGACCGGGTCTGTTCCACAGGACTGGCGCATAGTAAACGTAGTGCCAATATTCAAAATGGGGTCTAAAAGTGAGTCTGGAAACTATAGCCCGGCAAGTTAAACCTCTGTTGGAGGAAAATTATTTGAAAGGTTTCTAAGAGATGTTATCCTGGAGTATCTCAATGAAAATAATCTTATAGACATAGACACTCATCCAACATAGGTTTAGGAGGGATCGGTCTAGTCAGACTAATCTGTTCAGCTTTTACGAGGCGGTCAGTTCTAGCCTGGACCTGGGTAATGTTGTAGATATAATGTATCTGGAGTTTGATTCAGGCATTTGATTTTGCACCAAATAAAAGGTTGATACATAAAACGACAATACTGAGATTTGTAACTGGGTTAAATGATCACTAAACTTTCATATAACTTTTCTCATTTCATTAACCCCCTTCCCATCATCTGCCATAACAGTACGGTAGATGTCGGGTATTTAAATATTGCGACCACTCAGAAGCTGATCGCAAGCATTAAGGCCCCTTTCACTTTGGGGAGGATCTCCAGCACCTGGAATGAGATCCAGGGCTGGCGATCCGATGTCTGGCATTGACTTCTATTGCAGGCTGCTCTATACAATGCATCCTAGGGAGTCTAATAATTATTTCAAAAAAGTTAAATAAATATAAAAATAAATAAATAAATAAAAGTATTAAAAATTAAAATCACTTCCCTTCCCTAGAATACATATAAAAGTAAAAAAATATTGTGAAACACATACACATTAGGTATCCTGTGTCTGAAAATGTTCAATCTACAAACATATAAAAATATTTTTCCTGTACGCTAAACACCGCAGTGGGGAAAAAAAAAAATCTAAATCACTAAAACAATGTTTTTTCGCTGTTTCGCCTTTGATAAAAATTTTTATAAAAAGTGATCAAAGCAATAGACATTCCCCAAAATGGTATAACTGAAAAGTACATCTGGCCGCACAAAAAAAGATCCCCATACACAGAAATATAAAAAAGTTATGGGTGTCAGAATATGGTGAGTTTAAGAAAAAAAGTTTTTTTTGCAAAGTTTAGTATTTTTGTTAAGGGGCTAAAATTTAAATAAAACTATAAAAAGTTGGTATCCGCGGAATCATACCAAAACATAGAATATAGGTGACATGTCATTTTGGCTGCAGAGTGAAACATTCTTTTCTCAAATTCCACCCCATTCTGGATTTTTTTCCAGCTACCCAGTACATTGTATGGAATATTAAATGGTACCATTATGGAGAACAATTTGTCCCGCATACATTACATCCTCATATGGCTATGTAAACATAAAAATAAAAAAGTTATGAGATTTGGAAGGCGGGGAGTCAAAAACAAAAATAAAAAAATGGCACCAGTGGAAAGGGATTAAAAATGTGGCTGCTTTTTGTCTGAAAACCCCTCTCCAAAGTTCCTGCCACTAGGTATCTAGCTAATTTACAGTTGACTTCTTTGTTACCAAAGAAGTAGGTCCCTAGCAGCATGTTGGAAAGATTGAAGTGAGGGAGAGGGTTTTTTTCTCTTTACACAGTAAATGAAGATGGGAGGGGTTGATTCTCCTCACAGCCTTACAAACATCTCCAAACTGCAAGAACTGAACATTCTGCACATCTCACAGTTTATAATGTAAGAAAAGTGTTCTATGCTCTTGTATCTATTGGCTGCTTGTGTGGTTACAAATGGGATATTATTCACAGGCTGCAGCAGCTCACGACTATGCTCATAGATTGCGCTTTTACTGTGTCATACCTGCATGTATTTACCCTGTATTTGCAGTTCAGTTTTCCTGGATATTATCCTCACTTGGGCTTTTCTTAGCTATTTGTTTGCCCTAGTATAGTTACTCTTGGCAAAAATGCATGTAAACAAACTAAAAAGTTATAATAGAGAGAGGAGTAGGGGCAGACTGCTCCTTATTGTACACGGCTTATACAACAGACTGTCCAGCAAGACCCTGCACATATTTCAATCTTTTATGAAAACTCAGGTGCCCCTTAATAACTGGCTCATGGACAGGAAACAGAGGGAGGTTATTAATGGCACATATTTTGTTCACATGATTAGTTCACAGTCACCAGGGGGTGCCACAGAGGTCAGTTCTAGAGATGGGAAAATCGATTCACAACAAACCAGATTCGACCCAAATATTCAAAATTGTTTGATTTTTAACAAAACTGAACAATATGGATTTCACCTGAAACAAACTAAAATGGCCATTGCCGGTCAATTATTATACTATGGGATATCTTCAGACCCAAGAGGATGAGCGAGGAGGTGAGAAAAATAAACAAACATTTCTAATCACCTTCCGCTGCCTTCTCTGGGTCTCGGATATGTATCTGAGGGATTTACAGAAGATGAAGCCTAAGCATTCAAATGGCAAATGTGTTTTAATGTGGATAAATGTAAAGTTCTGCACCTGGGCCGTGGAGACAAGTCTTACAATGATGTGTTATGTTATAAAATACTGGGTAAAACTAATGCTGAGGAATATTTGGGGTTACTGGGGGACAGTAAACTTAGTTGTCACAACCAGGGCGAGCCAGCTGCTTCCAAGGCAAAGAAAATCATGGGGTGCGTCAAGAGAGGAAAAGATGCTCACAACAAGAATATCATTTTACCTCTGTACAAATCACTGGTTAGGCCAGTGTTGAATACTGTGCAAAATACTGTACATAGGAAAGACATAGTTATACTAGAACAAAGAAACCGGAGAGTACAGGGATCTTTCCAATGATCTCTTTATACTGAGACCTGTAACCATGACAAGGAGACATCCTCTACAGTGCCTTGCGAAAGTATTCGGCCCCCTTGAACTTTTCAACCTTTTGCCACATTTCAGGCTTCAAACATAAAGATATAAAATTTTAATTTTTTTTGGTGAAGAATCAACAACAAGTGGGACACAATCGTGAAGTGGAACGAAATTTATTGGTTATTTTAAACTTTCGTAAAAAATAAAAAACTGAAAAGTGGGACGTGTAATATTATTCGGCCCCTTTACTTTCAGTGCAGCAAACTCACTCCAGAAGTTCAGTGAGGATCTCTGAATGATCCAATGTTGTCCTAAATGACTGATGATGATAAATATAATCCACCTGTGTGTAATCAGTCTCCGTATAAATGCACCTGCTCTGTGATAGTCTCAGGGTTCTGTTTAAAGTGCAGAGAGCATCATGAAGACCAAGGAACACACCAGGCAGGTCCGTGATACTGTTGTGGAGATGTTTAAAGCCGGATTTGGATACAAAAAGATTTCCCAAACTTTAAACATCCCAAGGAGCACTGTGCAAGGGATCATATTGAAATGGAAGGAGTATCAGACCACTGCAAATCTACCAAGACCCGGCCATCCCTCTAAACTTTCATCTCAAACAAGGAGAAGACTGATCAGAGATGCAGCCAAGAGGCCCATGATCACTCTGGATGAACTGCAGAGATCTACAGCTGAGGTGGGAGAGTCTGTCCATAGGACAACAATCAGTCGTACACTGCACAAATCTGGCCTTTATGGAAGAGTGGCAAGAAGAAAGCCATTTCTCAAAGATATCCATAAAAAGTCTCGTTTAAAGTTTACCACAAGCCACCTGGGAGACACCAAACATGTGGAAGAAGGTGCTCTGGTCAGATGAAACCAAAATCCAACTTTTTGGCCACAATGCAAAACGATATGTTTGGCGTAAAAGCAGCACAGCTCATCACCCTGAACACACCATCCCCACTGTCACACATGGTGGGGGCAGCATCATGGTTTGGGCCTGCTTTTCTTCAGCAGGGACAGGGAAGATGGTTAAAATTGATGGGAAGATGGATGTAGCCAAATACAGGACCATTCTGGAAGAAAACCTGTTGGAGTCTGCAAAAGACCTGAGACTGGGACGGAGATTTATCTTCCAACAAGACAATGATCCCAAACATAAAGCAAAATCTACAATGGAATGGTTCACAAATAAACGTATCCAGGTGTTAGAATGGCCAAGTCAAAGTCCAGACCTGAATCCAATCGAGAATCTGTGGAAAGAGCTGAAAACTGCTGTTCACAAACGCTCTCCATCCAACCTCACTGAGCTCCAGCTGTTTTCCAAGGAAGAATGGGCAAGAATTTCAGTCTCTCGATGTGCAAAACTGATAGAGACATACCCCAAGCGACTTGCAGCTGTAATCGCAGCAAAAGGTGGCGCTACAAAGTATTAACTTAAGGGGGCCGAATAATTTGGCACGCCCCACTTTTCAGTTTTTTATTTTTTACAAAAGTTTAAAATATCCAATAAATTTCGTTCCACTTCACGATTGTGTCCCACTTGTTGTTGATTCTTCACCAAAAAATTAAAATTTTATATCCTTATGTTTGAAGCCTGAAATGTGGCAAAAGGTTGAAAAGTTCAATGGGGCCGAATACTTTCACAAGGCACTGTACTTCTAGAAGGAAAAAGGTTTCACCATAGTCATAGGCAGGGATTCTCTACAGTAAGAGCAGTGAGACTATGGACGTGGTGATGTCTGATAAGTTGTACATGTCCAAGAGGAACCAGAAATTATGTGCTCGGATGTCGATGCGGGGACTTGACAAGTGTCATATTTGGAGTTGGGAAGGATTTTTTTTTCCTATGATGGAGCAATTGGATTTTCTCTGTATCAACTTGGTAGGTTTATAGGTTGGACCTCATGGACCTGAATCTTTAGGCCCGGTTCACATCTGCATTCGGGTTTCCGTTCGGGGAATCCGCTTGGGGACCCCCTGAACGGAATCCTATATGCATAAAAAAGTGGTTTACCTGGGAAACCCGCAAACCCCATAGACTATAATGGGGTCCATGTGGTTTTCGCTCGGTTTCCACACTAAACAAGCGGAGAGGAAAGTGCTGCAAGCACCTCCTGCAAGCACAACTTCTGGGTTAGGAAACAAAACTTGCGTCCAGACCTTGTAAGTATTTGTGAAATGAGTTTCGAAAGTCTCGCCCATTCCAGACCCTCATACAGCTGACCTTCCAACCTTCAAAGAATCTTACGATATCTGGGAAGACATCTCCATGTCTTGTATTCTGTTCACACACACAAACTAATGGTCTCTTAGTCCCAATATATTGGCAAATACTTTTCCTTCACAACAGCAGATGAAAAAATTGACCTCAATCACACAGATATGTCTCATGTCCATATTCCAGCTGTATTTCTACATCATATTATAAACTTACAGCGAGTGTTATCACCTATAACGTTATTTTCATCTATTTATCGTTCGGATTATGGCTGAATGGGGGAAGATACAGCGGAAAATCTCACAGGACACAGAACTTATAATTCTACATAAATTTGTTGCAGTGAATGAGGAGAATCAGTGACCCTTCTGTGCTTTATATAGTGGTGACTCCTCACCTGGGCGGTTCCCTGTAGGAATGTCCTCCTCACACTCCTCATCACCACTCACATAGGGATCTTCCTTTATTGCTGTGGCCATAACATTGTTCAGATCTTTATCCTGATGGAAAATCTGTGAAGCAAATATAAAGGTTAACAAACAGGAGGAAAAATCTCAAAGAATGTAGATAAAGAGTGAAAAAGATTATTAATCAGTTTGACTACCAAAATGACCTGATAGTAGGAGATATCAGAGCTATCTGATAAAAGCTGCATATCTAGAAGATGTACACAGATATTAGATGACAACTCAAAGAAAACCCCAAGAACCTCATACACATGTATACTCGGCATGGGTAGATCTGCTTCAGGTTGTGTCAGTGGAGGAGATCAGATTCTACCAGATACATCGGGGGTTATTTGTCTCAGGGGAAATAAAGGATCAGATCGGTAGAAATCCAACCTGATGGTTCCTTATTCCAACCAGCAGTCTCCATAGCCAGAAGATTGTGAGAAGATCCAGACAACATGTAATGTCTATGGTCAGCTTTATCCTCCATCTCCACCTCTCATTACACAAGTATAAACCATCTAATACTGCTGGATAACCCAAGACTGACCACAAGGACTTCACAGCCCGTCTACACATCATAGGGAATATCTCCATCTACCTGATCATCCTGTGGAAGAAGAGGACTGGGACATCTCTCCGGTGTTGTCCTCTTACTGGATCTACCTGTAGGAAACACAGACAGGGACTGAATTCATTCTGTACATACAAATAATGGAAGTCCATGTGTATATAGTCATGTCTATTACCTGGTGATGTGAGGGGCTGGTGGTCCTCCATCATCACCTCCTTGTACAGATCCTTGTGTCCTTCTAAATACTCCCACTCCTCCATGGAGAAATAGACAGCGACATCCTGACACCTTATAGGAACCTGACAACACAATGATACAGTCATCCCCCAGACCCCTCCAGTTACTGTATAATGTCCCAGCATTCCCAGCAGTGTCACCTCTCCAGTCAGCAGCTCCAGCATCTTGTTGGTGAGTTCTAGGATCTTCTGTCCATTGATCTCCTCCTGTATCGGGGGGTGAGGTGGAGGCTCCCGGATTGGGCTCAGGGTTCCTCCATATCCTTCATACACAGGAGCCTGACAGCGCCCACTAGAGGTCTTCTTCACTACTGTGTAATCCTGGTTATGGGGAGACACATTAATAAATATCACTACATCCATGTCCAGAGTCCATCACCTCTCCAGTCATATCATCTGTTATTACTATAGATAAGAATGATGTAATGTGACATCATCAGAATCTCTCACCTCTCCAGTAAGCTGGTAGATGATCTCTAGGGTGAGATTTAATAGACTTTCCGCCATCTTGTTCCTGTCTCTTTCCATCCTTGATGGATCAATCAGGAATATTCTCTTATATAGAAGATACTGAGAGGATTCTATATTGTAGGAACCTGAATGGAGAGAAGATGAGACAATGTAAAAACCTCACAAGATCCCATGTAATAAACAGAATTAGTAGGGATTATAAGGGGGGCTTCAGGCACTAGTATGTGAAGATATTGAGCTGGCAATTTACAAGATGGCGCTGACTTCCTTCATACCAATTGATGTGGATAAATTTGGTGGATATTCAGACAGTTCTTGTAGTACAAAATAAAATCTGCCACAAATTGTTGAATCTGTCCTATTGTATTTGCAAAATGTTTAAACATTTTCTTTTACATAATAATCTCTTTTTAAAGAAAATAAACAGAACAAAAAATAATCCATAATCTTTTTACTCCACATCTGCAATGACCGAGCTATAAAATCAAATTAATTATTTATAATTAAACACCATAAAAATAACTAAAAAAAGGGAAAAAAAATAATATCAAAACCTTCCTTATCTGTACGTGAAGAAGGGACCAATGAAAACTACAAGTCACCCCACACACACCGAGCCCTCACACTACTGTGGAGAAAGAGAAAGATGAAAGTTCGGGCTCTCAGAATATGGCGAGACAAGAAGAAATGATTTAATAAGTTCTTTCTAGCGTAAAAGTTGTGGGGAAAATTCTAAATCCTTATCAAATCATGACATCACTGATCGTCTAAAACAAAACAGAATAGAATAACTTATTCATTAGCTATCTTATTTTTATATACAATAACTATACGTTGGCAGTTCTCACCCAACTCATCAAATAGAGGAGGAATAAGAGGAAGTCTTGGAGTATGAGGAATTTCTCTATCAGCAAATGCCTCATGACTACTAGAGAATGGGATCTGTGTAGGTGAAGATAAACAACAAGACATGGTAAATTTCATGTTGAGGAGGAACACACAGAACCCTCACTCAATATTTGTGGTTCACTGCTTTCAACAAAGTCTTTATTCTTAGGAAGTAAGAATTTTTTGCAGGTACACGTGTAGGAACTAGGTCTCTTTGTACATGAAATAGCGTCACCAGCTCATTTGACAAAATGGAATTGGTACCAAATGAACAAGACTGTTCTATTCCTTCTCCCCATGATTGTTTTTGTAGACAGGCCACATCCACACCTAGCACGTGGTCATCATCATTATCAACAACATCTGCTTCTCTGCCGTTCATTGTGGCTGAAATAAAACAATTCTGTAAAGACGAGAGGAACAAATTTCCTCCACATGTGAAAGACTCATTGCCGGTTATCAGAAACGCCAAGGGTGGTACAACCAGTTATTAGGTTTTGGAGAATATCTTTTTCACATAAGGCCAAGTTGGTTTGGATAACTTTCTCTTTTACTAAAGAAAATCATCATTGAAAAGCGACATCTTGTATTCATTCAGGTTATATTTGTCTGATATTGACATTTCTTTGTTAATCTGAAAAATTGAACAATAATAAAACTTTATCACATTATTATCCAGCACGGAAAAAATTATTAAAAACCAACAACAAAAACAGTAAGAAAACCTTGTCTGTACCTGAAGAAGAGACCAATGAAAACTATAAGTCATCCCACACACACCGAGCCCTCGCACCGCTCCGGAGAAAGAGAAAGATGAAAGTTCGGGCTCTCAGAATATGGCGAGACAAGAAGAAATGATTTAGTAAGTTCTTTCTAGCGTAGAAGTAATAAAACCTAAACCCTGTATAAATGTGGTATCAGTGTAACCGTAGCGACCTGTAGAATAAAGCCATCATGTGATTTATACCGTAGGGTGAAGGCCCCGACTACTATTTACCTCTATGGGAGGGATGGAAACAGCCCAGAACAACCGCCGCCGACTGTTACCGGAACTGCCGACACCTCAGGCGGCAAAAGACACAAATATTGTCATCTCAGCCATGGAAGGAACAGCCCTTATAGCCGAGTCCTGAGACAACTAGAATCTAGTGAAGTGTCGTTTGTGCACCAGTCGGCTCTTTCAAATGAACTAGGACATAGTTAAAGCCACCTCTTACACTGATAACCCCGCCCCTACACAATTAAATCCACCCATTAATCTTAGCCCCGCCCCCTAAACATTTTACCCCCCACCCCAAGCAGGTCACCCTCGTCCTTTTAACCTGATGTTATGACATGATAACAAAGTAGACGGCAGTATTTTTGAAAGAGTCGGAATTCCCATCACTAGGAATCCTGTCAGGACTGTGAGCGACCATTATACCGGTATATATTATACCTCCTTCTGTACAGTAACCATGGTTACAGGACCTGTGATGATGTCACATGTGTGGGAGGAGTCAACGAATCATATGGCCAGATGTTACTGGTCTCTCTCCTGTTTGAGCCAAAGTTGTGTGTCTCAATCAGGATGTAGCGGAGCCGTCTGTGTGTGACGTGAATGTAGCGGGGCTGTCTGTGTGTGACGTGTATGTAGCAGAGCTGTGTGTGTGTGACGTGTATGTAGCAGAGCTGTGTGTGTGTATGTAGTGGAGCTGTCTGTGTGTGACGTGAATGTAGCGGAGCTGTCTGTGTGTGACGTGAATGTAGCGGAGCTGTCTGTGTGTGACGTGTATGTAGCAGAGCTGTGTGTGTGTGACGTGTATGTGGCAGAGCTGTGTGTGTGTGACCGTGTATGTGTGGGCGGAGCTGTCTGTGTGTGGACGTGTATGTAGCAGAGCTGTCTGTGTGTGACGTGTATGTAGCAGAGCTGTGTGTGTGTGACGTGTATGTAGCAGAGCTGTGTGTGCGTGGTG
Source organism: Leptodactylus fallax (assembly GCA_947044405.1). Classification (NCBI taxonomy): domain Eukaryota; kingdom Metazoa; phylum Chordata; class Amphibia; order Anura; family Leptodactylidae; genus Leptodactylus; species Leptodactylus fallax. The sequence continues at coordinate 2,160,646 of CAMRHE010000331.1, read as the reverse complement.
TATGTAGCGGAGCTGTCTGTGTGTGACGTGTGGGAATGTAGCGGAGCTGTCTGTGTGTGACGTGTATGTAGCAGAGCTGTCTGTGTGTGACGTGTATTTGGGGCGGGGTGTGTGTGAGTGTATGTGCAGAGCTGTGTGTGTGTGACGTGTATGTAGCGGAGCTGTCTGTGTGTGACGTGTTGTGCAGAGCTGTGTGTGTGTGGCGTGTGAGAGCTGTGTGTGTGTGTATGTAGCGGAGCTGTCTGTGTGTGACGTGTGGTGAATGTAGCGGCGTGGTGTGGCTTGGCCGTCTGTGTGTGATGTGTATGTAGCGGAGCCGTCTGTGTGTGACGTGTATGTAGGGGCTGTGTGGGGGTAGGGAGCTGTTTGTGTGTGATGTGTAATTGTGTGAGATGTGCGGAGCCGTCTGTGTGTGACGTGTATGTAGTAGAGCTGTTTGTGTGTGATGTGTAGTAGAGCTTGTGTGTGCGTGTTGTGTGTGTGTGACGTGTGTGGATGTAGTAGAGCTGTTTGTGTGTGATGTGTAGTAGAGCCGTCTGTGTGTGGACGTGTATGTAGTAGAGCTGTTTGTGTGTGTGTGTTAGAGCTGTTTGTGTGTGACGTGTATGTAGTGGAGCTGTCTGTGTGTGATGTGTATATAGCAGAGCTGTCTATGTGTGACTGTGTTGATAAATCTGACCTAGTTAGGCTAGTCAGACAGAGAGGGCAGTACGTTGTGCTGACCAGACCTGTGGTAATAGTCTAGCCAAGTAGTAGATCAATGGGTTCTCTATTGGGCAAATGACGTTTCCTTGTAGGTGCCAAAACAACAATCCAGATGGGGAGATGATGTGATAAATTGGGTGTCTGTATGTTGGAAAGTAGAGTGATTTTCAGAGAGAGCAAAGAGGGTGGATTCAAGTTAGTAAATGACTGATGGGGTGTTTGGATATTGATAAGAGATTCCTCAGACTGGTGAAGTAACAATTGTAGATTCTGTGATCCCCTCCTCTAGAACAAAGTGCATGGCCTAGGAAACAATAGAAGCCTAATCCAGTGTCTTGTCAAAGAAAATCCATTGTCTGAGCCCAGACTATGTGAATTAGAACTCACTTATCTGTAGTGTAATGTATTTTTGTGTATAAGGCGCATTGTCTGTTATGGTGAAAGTTTAAAGGAATTTCTGTGTGACTGAATGAATGCTATGATTTACAAGAACGTGTATGATAAAGTCCTGTATATGGTCTAGAAATCCTGTGTCTGCTATGGATCTGAGATGTCTGACCAGTTGAGTAGATGTTGCCTGGCGGATGGATTAGGAGGTCAAGGGGTTACAATATGGATTGCCTGACTCCATATTTTATGATCTCCTATTTCTTCTGTCTGTGGCACTGACTGAGACTATATTGTGTATTTAGTAACCACATTGAATTGTCTGTAATCCTGGTGTGTGTGGAGGAGCGCTAGAAGGCTGAATTATTTGTATGGGAATGACCCTAGGTTCACACTAGCGTTCAGCTTTCTGTTCTTTGAGTCTACTTGGAGACCCGAAAAATGGAAACCTAATCTGCTTAAAAAGCAGTTACCTGTGGAAACCCGCAGGCCCTATAGACTATAATGGGATCCACCAGGTTTCTGTCCGAAAAATGCGGAGACAAATGTCCTACTTGCAGGACTTTTCTCTCTGCATTTTTCAAGTAGATTCAGGGTCGGAGTCCCCGAATAGAGTGCTAATGCTGGTGTGAATCCAGCCTGAGCTGACACTTTAAAAGACAACGGTGCTTAGTTTCTTTAGGTGTTTTGCTGGGCCATGTGGTCCTACACTAGTGTTATGAGACAGGAGAAAGAGATAAAGCCTTAGCTACAGTGCCTTGCGAAAGTATTCGGCCCCCTTGAACTTTTCAACCTTTTGCCACATTTCAGGCTTCAAACATAAGGATATAAAATTTTAATTTTTTGGTGAAGAATCAACAACAAGTGGGACACAATTGTGAAGTGGAATGAAATGTATTGGATATTTTAAACTTTTGTAAAAAATAAAAAACTGAAAAGTGGGGCGTGCAATATTATTCGGCCCCTTTACTTTCACTGCAGCAAACTCACTCCAGAAGTTTAGTGAGGATCTCTGAATGATCCAATGTTGTCCTAAATGACTGATGATGATAAATATAATCCACCTGTGTGTAATCAAGTCTCCGTATAAATGCACCTGCTCTGTGATAGTCTCAGGGATCTGTTTAAAGCGCAGAGAGCATCATGAAGACCAAGGAACACGCCAGGCAGGTCCGTGATACTGTTGTGGAGAAGTTTAAAGCCGGATTTGGATACAAAAACATTTCCCAAACTTTAAACATCCCAAGGAGCACTGTGCAAGGGATCATATTGAAATGGAAGGAGTATCAGACCACTGCAAATCTACCAAGACCCGGCCGTCCCTCTAAACTTTCATCTCAAACAAGGAGAAGACTGATCAGAGATGCAGCCAAGAGGCCCATGATCACTCTGGATGAACTGCAGAGATCTACAGCTGAGGTGGGAGAGTCTGTCCATAGGACAACAATCAGTCGTACACTGCACAAATCTGGCCTTTATGGAAGAGTGGCAAGAAGAAAGCCATTTCTCAAAGATATCCATAAAAAGTCTCGTTTAAAGTTTGCCACAAGCCACCTGGGAGACACACCAAACATGTGGAAGAAGGTGCTCTGGTCAGATGAAACCAAAATCCAACTTTTTGGCCACAATGCAAAACGATATGTTTGGCGTAAAAGCAACACAGCTCATCACCCTGAACACACCATCCCCACTGTCACACATGGTGGGGGCAGCATCATGGTTTGGGCCTGCTTTTCTTCAGCAGGGACAGGGAAGATGGTTAAAATTGATGGGAAGATGGATGGAGCCAAATACAGGACCATTCTGGAAGAAAACCTGTTGGAGTCTGCAAAAGACCTGAGACTGGGAAGGAGATTTATCTTCCAACAAGACAATGATCCCAAACATAAAGCAAAATCTACAATGGAATGGTTCACAAATAAACGTATCCAGGTGTTAGAATGGCCAAGTCAAAGTCCAGACCTGAATCCAATCGAGAATCTGTGGAAAGAGCTGAAAACTGCTGTTCACAAACGCTCTCCATCCAACCTCACTGAGCTCCAGCTGTTTTCCAAGGAAGAATGGGCAAGAATTTCAGTCTCTCCATGTGCAAAACTGATAGAGACATACCCCAAGCGACTTGCAGCTGTAATCGCAGCAAAAGGTGGCGCTACAAAGTATTAACTTAAGGGGGCCGAATAATTTGGCACGCCCCACTTTTCAGTTTTTTATTTTTTACAAAAGTTTAAAATATCCAATAAATTTCGTTCCACTTCACAATTGTGTCCCACTTGTTGTTGATTCTTCACCAAAAAATTAAAATTTTATATCCTTATGTTTGAAGCCTGAAATGTGGCAAAAGGTTGAAAAGTTCAAGGGGGCCGAATACTTTCGCAAGGCACTGTATATGTGCCAGTCATCCAAAGCAAGTTTCTCAGAGTCAAAAAACATCTGGATAGAGGGAACCCACGTACAGAGAGCACAATGCCAAAACACTGACAGCATTTTCTTCTCTGCTTGTTAGAGGAGGAGACGGCCGTCCATTTTTGCACTGTAACTGAGGCAGACGAGCAAAAGAAAACCAAACAGCAGATGGAAATTATATAAACGTATTTTAATCATTATCTTACATCATTTTCAAATTACAAAATAATCTTACATTTTGGTGCTGGATTTTAAAAAAATACAATATTTTTTGTAGACAATCTTTTAAGCTGTAAATATGGGTAAATTTTTTTTCACAATCTAGACATAATTTTTTTTTTCTGATGTGCAGTTAGAGATGGTCTTTGGTTATAATAATTTCCACATACTTTTGGAAATGTCTTCTCGTCTGTGTGAGATTGTCTGATGTCTAATAAGACCAAATTTGGTAGTATAGCATTTCGCACATTCTGAACAGGAAAATGGCTTCTGTCCTGTGTGAATTCTCTCATGTTTAAGAAAATTTGATTTGTCCAAAAAACACTTGTCACACTCTGAACATGAATATGGCTTCTCTCCTGTGTGAATTCCCACATGTCTAAGAAGATGCGATTTTCGAGTAAAACATTTCGCACATTCTGAACATGAAAATGTTTTTTCTCCTGTGTGAGTTTTTTTATGAAATACAAGACTTTGTTTATATACAAAACATTTCCCACATTCTGAACATGAAAATGGTTTCTCCCTTTTCTGAGTTCTCCGAAGTACATTTTGCTTATTAGTCTGTGATGAATCAGAAGATTGGACGTGTATAATAGGATCAGATGATAGATCTTTGCTGTGAAGGGCTGAGGGTATATCTGGGGTAATGGCATGCTCTTCATATGGATCTTGTGTGATACCATGATCCTCTGCTTTATAATCTGTAGATATCAGATGTCCCTCTGAGCTCCTGGTACAGTCATCTGACAAGAAGAAAACTGATGTTATTATTTTTATATGATACAACCTTAAGGGTAAGATCACGTGGCTTGTTTTTTCGTAGTTGAAAAATTTAGCTTCTGAAATGTTTCCTAGCTGAAAAATTTAGCTTCAGGAATTTGAAGCTAAATTCCGCACTTGAACTTGAACTAATTTCGCACCTGTCAGGCAGCATTTTTTTTACCTCCCATTCTCTTTAGTGGGAGTGATCATGTGGAATCCTCCTGAAGATCGAGTATGATGCTAATTTTTTTTCTCTTATTTTTTTTTAATCAATGTAGGTTGGTTTTGTTTGGAATTTGGAGCTGATTTTGAGGCAGAACTTATAAATTCTACATAAATTTGTTGCAGTGAATGAGGAAAATCTGTGACTCTTCTGTGTTTTACATAGTGGTGACTCCTCACCTGGGCGGTTCCCTGTAGGAATGTCCTCCTCACACTCCTCATCACCACTCACATAGGGATCTTCCTTTAAAGTTATGGCTATAGCATTAATATTGTCCAGATCTTTACCCTGATGGGAAATCAGAGAAACAAATATAGATCATTAATCAGCATGATCACCAAAATGACCTGACAGTAGGAGATATCAGAGCTGAAAGGGCTGCAGATCTAGAAGTTGGACATAGATATTAGATGACGGCTTAATGACAACCTCCAGAACCTCACACACATGTATACCTGGCATGGCTAGACCTGCTTCAGGTTGTGTCAGTGGAGGAGATCAGATTCTACCAGATACATCCGGGGTTTCTTTTCTCAGGGGAAATAAAGGATCAGATCGGTAGAAATCCAACCTGATGGTTCCTTATTCCAACCAGCAGTCTCCATAGCCAGAAGATTGTGAGAAGATCCAGACAACATGTAATGTCTATGGTCAGCTTTATCCTCCATCTCCACCTCTCATTACACAAGTATAAACCATCTAATACTGCTGGAGAACCCAAGACTGACCACAAGGACTTCACAGCCCGTCTACACATCATAGGGAATATCTCCATCTACCTGATCATCCTGTGGAAGAAGAGGACTGGGACATCTCTCCGGTGTTGTCCTCTTACTGGATCTACCTGTAGGAAACACAGACAGGGACTGAATTCATTCTGTACATACAAATAATGGAAGTCCATGTGTATATAGTCATGTCTATTACCTGGTGATGTGAGGGGCTGGTGGTCCTCCATCATCACCTCCTTGTACAGATCCTTGTGTCCTTCTAAATACTCCCACTCCTCCATGGAGAAATAGACAGCGACATCCTGACACCTTATAGGAACCTGACAACACAATGATACAGTCATCCCCCAGACCCCTCCAGTTACTGTATAATGTCCCAGCATTCCCAGCAGTGTCACCTCTCCAGTCAGCAGCTCAATCATCTTGTTGGTGAGTTCTAGGATCTTCTGTCCATTGATCTCCTCATGTATCAGGGGGTGAGGTGGAGGCCCTGGGATTGGGCTCAGGGTTCCTCCATATCCTTCATACACAGGAGCCTGACAGCGCCCACTAGAGGTCTTCTTCACTACTGTGTAATCCTGGTTATGGGGAGACACATTAATAAATATCACTACATACATGTCCAGAGTCCATCACCTCTCCAGTCATATCATCTGTTATTACTATAGATAAGAATGATGTAATGTGACATCATCAGAATCTCTCACCTCTCCAGTAAGCTGGTAGATGATCTCTAGGGTGAGATTTAATAGACTTTCCGCCATCTTGTTCCTGTCTCTTTCCATCCTTGATGGATCAATCAGGAATATTCTCTTATATAGAAGATACTGAGAGGATTCTATATTGTAGGAACCTGAATGGAGAGAAGATGAGACAATGTAAAAACCTCACAAGATCCCATGTAATAAATAGAGTTATTGGGGATTATAAGGGAGGCTTCAGGTTCAGGCACTAGTATGTTTCATTCATAGCAAGCGATGGAGATAAATTTGATGCATATTCAGACAGTTCTTGTACTGCAAAATAAGATCTATATCATATATGAATTCGTGTAGATTTTTCCTATCATTTTTTCCCAATGTGTGATGTAAATTATAGTAAATTGTCAGGCTGTAGGCAACCACATTTCCTCCACTTATTTTTTTTTAAAAGGGGGCAGACCATCAGAATATTTTTAAAAACTATGGTTTTCAGGAAAAAAAAAAATACAAGTGTTTTCTATCAATAAACCCCACTGTATTTGAAAAAGCTTAAAAACTTAACAAAATTTTTTTTATTAAAATAAAACTTTATATACAGTGGGGAAAAAAGTATTTAGTCAGCCACCAATTGTGCAAGTTCTCCCACTTAAAAAGATGAGGCCGGCCTGTAATTGTCATCATAGGTAGACCTCAACTATGAGAGACAAAATGAGCAAACAAATCCAGAAAATCACATTGTCTGATTTTTAAAGAATTAATTGCATATTATGGTGGAAAATAAGTATTTGGTCAATAACAAACGTTCATCTCAATACTTTGTTCTATATCCTTTGTTGGCAATGACAGAGGTCAAACGTTTTCTGTAAGTCTTCACAAGGTTGGCACACACTGTTGCTGGTATGTTGGCCCATTCCTCCATGCAGATCTCCTCTAGGGCAGGGATGTTTTGGGGCTGTCGCTGGGCAACACGGACTTTCAACTCCCTCCAAAGGTTTTCTATGGGGTTGAGATCTGGAGACTGGCTAGGCCACTCCAGGACCTTGAAATGCTTCTTACGAAGCCGCTCCTTCGTTGCCCTGGCGGTGTGCTTGGGATCATTGTCATGCTGAAAGACCCAGCCACGTTTCATCTTCAATGCCCTTGCTGATGGAAGGAGGTTTGCACTCAAAATCTCACGATACATGGCCCCATTCATTCTTTCATGTACACGGATCAGTCGTCCTGGTCCCTTTGCAGACAAACAGCCCCAAAGCATGATGTTGCCCCCCCATGCTTCACAGTAGGTATGGTGTTCTTTGGATGCAACTCAGCATTCACTCTCCTCCAAACACCACGAGTTGTGTTTCTGCCAAAAAGTTCTACTTTGGTTTCATCTGGCCATATGACATTCTCCCAATACTCTTCTGGAACATCCAAATGCTCTCTAGCAAACTTCAGACGGGCCCGGATATGTACTGGCTTAAGCAGGGGGACACGTCTGGCACTGCAGGATCTGAGTCCCTGGCGGCGTAGTGTGTTACTGACGGTAGCCTTTGTTACGTTAGTCCCAGCTTTCTGCAGGTCATTCACTAGGTCCCCCCGTGTGGTTCTGGGATTTTTGCTCACCGTTCTTGTGATCATTTTGACCCCACGGGGTGAGATCTTGCGTGGAGCCCCTGATGGAGGGAGATTATCAGTGGTCTTGTATGTCTTCCATTTTCTAATTATTGCTCCCACAGTTGATTTCTTCACACCAAGCTGCTTGCCTATTGCAGATTCAGTCTTCCCAGCCTGGTGCAGGGCTACCATTTTGTTTCTGGTCCTTCCACAGCTCTTTGGTCTTCACCATAGTGGAGTTTGGAGTGTGACTGTTTGAGGTTGTGGACAGGGGTCTTTTATACTGATAACAATGTCAAACAGGAGCCATTACTACAGGTAATGAGTGGAGGACAGAGGAGCCTCTTACAGAAGTAGTGACAGGTCTGTGAGAGACAGAAATCTTGCTTGTTTGTAGGTGACCAAATACTTATTTTCCACCATAATTTGCAAATAAATTCTTAAAAAAATCAGACAATGTGATTTTCTGGATTTGTTTTCTCATTTTGTCTCTCATAGTTGAGGTCTACCTATGATGACAATTACAGGCCGGCCTCATCTTTTTAAGTGGGAGAACTTGCACAATTGGTGGCTGACTAAATACTTTTTTCCCCCACTATATATGTATATAGAATCTTTTTGAAGAAAATAAATGTAACAACCAATAATCCATAATTGTTTCCTCCACATCTCTAATGACCGAGCTATAAAATCATCAAACTATTTATCCCGCAAGGTAAACACCATAAATATACTTACTAACAACTAACACCAAAGACAGTAAATTAAAAACTTTTCTGTCAGAAAAGATCAATGAAAACTACAAGTCACCCCACACACACCGAGCCCTCACACCACTCCAGAGAAAGATGAAAGTTCGGGCTCTCAGAATATGGCGAGACAAGAAGAAATGATTTAGTAAGTTCTTTCTAGCGTAGAAGTAATAAAACCTAAACCCTGTATAAATGTGGTGTCAGTGTAACCGTAGCGACCTGTAGAATAAAGCCATCATGTGATTTATACCGTAGGGTGAAGGCCCCGACTACTATTTACCTCTATGGGAGGGATGGAAACAGCCCAGAACAACCACCGCCGACTGTTTCCGGAACTGCCGACACCTCAGACGGCAAAAGACACAAATATTGTCATCTCAGCCATGGAAGGAACAGCCCTTAAAGCAGCCGAGTCCTGAGACAACTAGAATCGCTGGAATACATTAAATATACTATAAAAAGACTGACACTTTTTGGGGAGTTTTTCCAATTTTAATATAGTTCCCAATATTGTCTGGTCCTAAAAGAGTTAATAATAAATCTGCTTCCCCCTCCTCTCCCTATAATCCTGTCAGGACTGTGAGCAACCACATATACCTCCTCCTTTCATCAGTCGTGGTTACAGGACCTCTGAAGATGTCATATGTGGGAGGAGTCAACAAGTCACATGATCAGATCCTGCTGTTATAGTTTCATCTGCTCAGGATAAAGGACCTGTGATGATGGTCATAGTTATGTGATCTGTCTGTGTGTGACGTGTATGTAGCGGTGCTGTCTGTGTGTGATGTGTATGTAGCGGAGCCCTCTGTGTGTGACGTGTATGTAGTAGAGCTGTCTGTGTGTGACGTGTATGTAGCGGAGCTGTCTGTGTGTGACGTGTATGTAGCGGTGCTGTCTGTGTGTGACGTGTATGTAGCGGAGCTGTCTGTGTGTGACGTGTATGTAGCGGAGCTGTCTGTGTGTGACATGTATGTAGCGGAGCTGTCTGTGTGTGACGTGTATGTAGCGGAGCCCTCTGTGTGTGACGTGTATGTAGTAGAGCTGTCTGTGTGTGACGTGTATGTAGCGGAGCTGTCTGTGTGTGACGTGTATGTAGTAAAACTGTCTGTGTGTGATGTGTATGTAGTAGTGCTGTTTGTGTGTGACGTGTATGTAGTAGAGCTGACTGTGTATGACATGTATGTAGTAGTGGAAGAGTGAAGAAATCAGGCGATACCTTTTAGAGGCTAACTGAGTATATTTATAAGTAAGCTTTCAAGAGTGCTAGCTCTCTTCTTCAGACATGGTGTTATACAAGAACTGAAAATTCACAGATTATTTATACTCTATACACATGATCTTCAAAGGATTTTAGAGTCCTTAAGAAAAAACAAAACAAAATGCAATCTAAGTAGAGAAGTTATTTACAACAGGTCAAAAAACAATCTGGAAAGTTGTGGTGCGTGACGGAGGGATCAGTAATTCTTGCTGTTATCTGTTTGCTATCAGGAGGTGATTTGTGACCCTCACAGTTCATACATAGTGTGACATGAAGCTGGTATGAATATTAAGTCCAAATTGCAGAGTTTTAAATATACTCAGTTACCCTCTAAAAGGTATCACCTGATTTCTTCACTCTTCCACTACTCTCAATGGCTAACACGGTACAACATTATACTACTATGTATGTAGTAGAGCTGTCTGTGTGTGACGTGTATGTAGCGGAGCTCTCTGTGTAGGTAGAAGAGAGGACCTAGGACTGAGCTCTGATGAAATCCTACAAGAAAGGAAAGCATAGTGAGGAGAGGTTTGTGTTCTACGGTGTCAGATGTTGCTGAGAGATCCAGAAGAATAAGAAGAGAATAGTCACCAATAGATTTAGCTTGATGGAGATCATTGGAGACCCAATTGAGCATCTCTGGAGAGACCTGAAAATGGCTCCACCAACATTCACCATCCAACCTGACGGAACTGGAGAGGATCTGCAAGGAAGAATGGCAGAGGATCCCCAAATCCAGATGTGAAAAACTTGTTGCATCATTCCCAAGGAGACTCCTGGCTGTACTAGCTCAAAAGGAAGATTCTACTCAATACTAAGCAAAGGCTCTGAATACTTATGGCCATGGGAGATTGCAGTTTTTTAGTTCTTTAATAAATTTGCAAAAATATCTACATTTCTGTTTTTTTTCTGTCAAGATGGGGAGCTGAGTGTACATTAATGAGAAATAAAATGAACTTTTTTGCTTTTAGCAAATGGCTGCAATGAAACAAAGAGGGAAAAATTTAAAGGGGTCTGAATACTTTCCGTACCCACTGTATATATGTAATATCGATGTGGATTATGTATGATTCAGGAAATAACCAAGGCAACAAATAAGAATACTTGTATACATGTCAGTATTTATAGACATAAACCCACCACACAGGTCCCTTAAGCTGCAATGAGACATACTGATGTGTGCATACATTACCTCAGAAGGAAATCTCCTCGGATAGTTACTACCAAAGCAACGACTCCATTTTGTTCAATACAATTCTGCAATACACATCAGTGCAGCAAAGCTTGCAGTAGAGCTAGAGAATCTTAGGAGTAGGGGAAGTAGAACAAAGTTTAGTCAGATTTAATGAATTGCAGACAGATTAGTGATAGAAATCATAGATAGGAGTGAGGGAGAATATCTGTGCTGTGTGACTGCTGCAGTAACACAGACAGACAATGAACAGTTAATCATTTCATTGCCAATAATCAAATTTTCCCAAAATCTGTTTTTCTACAGGCCAGTTTGATGTATGAATGCCCACAGAGTGTTTTACACTATTGTTACTGATAAAGTGAATTCTGTTGGTAAAAAATCTTTTCTTAAGGGTTTTTTGGGTATTTTCACAAAACAGCAAAACACTGATTCCACCTGTGCTTATTTAAAAAAAATCTCAGTTTCTTAAGGGATTTTTTTCCTCACCCAATAAACAGCCTGCTATTGTTACAGGTTGTGTTGGTTACCCAATATGCATACAGTGGCAAAAAAAAACATAAAAAAAAGAAAAAACCAACAATCTGACTGATGCAGGTCTAGGTTAATACTTACTGACCAGGTCACCCTTTTAGTGCTATGCTGTTTTTCTTGTAATAATTTTTATAAAAAAATAAATAAAAAGATACACAATGTCAGAATTGTTGGCAATCACAATTATAATTAAGCAATCTGCAGTAAAATGACTAGAAAAAAAAGGGACATGGGACAGGTAAAATAGGATGAAGAAGAACATCCTGTGCAGGTACTAAATATAAGAATGTTGGTGGAAACAGCAACACTACTTCTGGGTTGACAGCTTCGCCAGTAGCCGCAGTGTTGTACTTCCTGAGAATAAAGATATTTTTGAAAGCAGTGAACCACAAATGTTGAGTCAGGGTTCTGTGTGTTCCTCTGTTGTACCATGTAATTTACCATGCTGTCTTTCTGTACTGTCAACTATGTCTTCTTTATCTTCACTTGCACAGATCCCATGCTCTAATAGTCATGTACCCTCTGCTGAGATATTCCTCATACTCCAAAGCTTTCTTTTCTTGATGAGTTGGATTATACCAGTTTCTTTTCAATGTAGAGGAGGTATAGGAGGAAGACATGAGTGTTGATGGAGGTAGAAGTGGCAGGTGGTGTGTTACTGGTAGTCATGCTGCTAAGGGCACTAGGGTGAAATCTGGCGAAGATGATAAAATTACTGAATCTGATGATGATTCTATTGCAGATAAGACCTGGCAACTGGGTCAAGGTGAAAGAGTGAGATCAGAGGAAGAGGGTGGTGGTAGCTACAATAGTAGGAATTCTGAAAGAATTCGGCTTGGGGTAGATCTAAGGCCTTGGATGGAGGTGGCACTGGCAGACATGTTTTCACGTCTATTGGTTTAGACAGCAGCAGCTACCTGTCATCTCCCATATGGGAATTTTTTTGTACATCACCGAATGACAAGAACTGCAAACAGATAATTAGCCGTGGGCGTGCAGGCACACGTGTAGGAACTAGGTCTCTCCATACTCATATGATCTTCTTTGTAGGCAGGGCTCATCCACTACTAGCATAGGGTCGTCATTGTTATCATTTCAGTCTGCTTATTCTCCTCCTCCATGCTGTCAGTCATCCATAAAGGAACGTGTGTCCAGTAAACAGAAATCTGCGTCCAGTCATCCGACTGGTCTGCAAGTTTAACTCCCACCTGATCAAGTTACTGCCGGTTTAGTCGCTGTTGTGTCACTTAGTGGAATTCGCTGCTTTTCGCAGCCCACAGTTTCAATGGAGAATACCTAGCCGCAATAATTTCTCTAAGAATGCTGTATATCACCATGTGGGTCTGTCCTTGTAATTGTCTATGTGGGTAAAGGTGCCCGCCACCATCAACATGTGGAGCAGAAGTTATAGGCAAAGACAATACATAGCTTTCAGCGGCCACAGTCTAGGTGCTTTCTAGTACTGACATCACCTCCAGTTCCTTCACACTGGACCATTTCCCACCCCAACTTCACCAGGGCAAGCCATTTCTTCCACTCCCCCTCCCTCCTTTCATAGCTGTAAGGTAAAAAAGACACATTTAAAAAATTTTTAAAACATTTTTAAGAGACAGCCAATTTTTTCCTAAACTTCTTTTTTTTGTTTAAACTGTTAATGTTGAATTTATTTCTGTGATTCTGTTCCTTTAAGACAGCAGCCATTGTAATTGTGACATGATGCTGGAGTGACTTCCCCCCCTTTTATGTCAGCTTGCCTGTTCTGCAGACAGAATGTGAGCAGAGAAGCAGGAAGTGACGAGACAGAGAGCAGCAGCCATCTTAGCAAGTGTTGTATTGAACTGGTGTGGAGATTTTTCTGTACAGCTAAGCTGTATCTTGGTCCAGAGACAAACAGAGTGTAAAGAGACAACAGGACTAGTGAGTCCACGTGAAAGGAACTGTGCTCAGTGGCTGATCAGTGAGACTGACATTGTGACTGTGTATATGGATACCACAGATAGAGACTCGCAGTGCTGTTGATGTACTGGACAGCACCTGCTAAACCCCGGCTTATATCCCAGCTCAGTGTATGGATTCGGCAGGACTGTCAGTGTGCTGAGTGGAATCTGCTGTTGGATTACATTGCATTCATTGGGTTTCCCTGTTAAAGAGGACTTCATTTCTCCCAAGATCCTGATAACAGTGAGGAGAGGACGTTTCACTATAAAAGAAAGGAACGACTTTGGGCCCCACCGCGCGCTTCTACAGACTGTAAGCGGTCCACCTGGACCACTGGGGAAAAGGGGGTGCACCCAAATGTGATGTCAGGGTCAGTTAGGGATAGTTTTGAGTATATTGTTCATTCAGTGTCCATACTGCAGAATTGGACAGAGTAAAAGTAGAAACCATTGCAGAATTTGCCTTGAAATTGTTCATGCTATATTGTATATTTTGCTTGTCTTTATCCCTGTCATTTTACCTTCAAATAGTCTTTATTAACTTATAGTAAATATATATTCTTTTCTTGAACTACCGCGTGTGCGTTCATTTCTGGTTGCGGAGTCCAAACCACCTGCCTTGCTCTCGGTTCACAAATTGGCGTAGTCGGCAGGATCCGCTTACCAGAATGGACGGTGACGCACCCGTTCGGGAGAATGGTGCTGGAGGAAGAATGCCAGCAGGGGCTATAATGAGTCAGTTAGCTAAATTTGATGGCAATAATATGTCAGTGAGTATGTGGGTGGAACAGATACGAATGATACAGCGAATGTACCAGACCACACCAGAAGTACTAGTAGAGCTAGCAATATTGACATTACAAGGGGATGCTAAGACCACGGTGATACTGAGGCCATTTGAACAAAGGCAGACATTTGAGCAAGTAGTCCAGATTCTAGAAACCATTTATGGAGAAACTGCATTGCTGGGGTCTCTGCAGGCTCGGTTCTTCCAGAGGGTACAACAGGAGAATGAAAGCCTTCCCCAATATGCAAATGCCCTACAAGAACTGCTCCGAGATATTCAAGTGAAGGAAAGAGGGGGCTCGCCAGCCTTCTGTAACCCTGATCGGACTCTCCGTGACCAGTTTGTCCTGGGGATACGTGACGGCAGTTTAACTGTGACTATGCAGGATTTTATACGACGAGAGACTGATGCTAAATTCCATGATGTACAGGTAGAGGCCATCTCCCGTGCCAATAGTATGTTCCCGAAGCCCCAGACCGCAGTTGGAGTTACTTTGTCACAGGGGGCTAGTTCTGGCTCAGAGACAGTAGAAAAGGGGACGGTTAAAGAAATTCTCACAGTAATGCAGAAACTGCAAGAGCAAATGGAACACTTGCACACCCGTTGTGATGAACATTCTATGAAAATTGCAGACTTCCAGAAAACTGGAGGTGAAAGGGTGAGCCGTCCATACCCAGAAAATCAGAATCACCCACCACCCCGCTGGAGGGATGAGGATAGGACCTACCGAAGGGGTCCAAATCAGTTAATGCAGTGCTCAGGAGAAATCGAAGGGGCTTACCGAAGGGGCCCAAACAGATGGCCAGAACGACGGGAGATACGCTGCTGGGAGTGTGGACGGATGGGCCACGTTGCTGCTAGATGTCCAGAGCAGCGACAAACTTATGAGAGACCGCCGTTAAACTGAAGTCCCCTGCTGCTGTAGGGCGTGTAGTAGGGGAGACTGACAAGGAGACTATGTGGGGAGAATGCCCTAATGATGACCTGATCGCTGCAAGTCCTGTCATACAGGTGGAAATGGAGGGTATTCCGGTTACCGGGATGATTGACACGGGTTCCCAAGTAACGACCTTGAGTAGAGACTGTTATGAACGGTACTTCCAGCAACATGTGAAATATGATCCCCATACATTCGTACGAGTGGTCGCAGCTAACCAGTTACCAGTTCCAGTCGTGGGAGTGGCCTGGATGAATGTCCGGGTATGTGGCCAAGATCTGGGTAGGAAAGGCATTGTGGTGGTACAGGAGTCACATGAAGTAAAGGTCCCTGTCATTTTGGGGATGAATGTGTTAAAAGAATTAGATCAGATCCTCTTTGAAAAGAAAGGTCACGGTTATTGGAAAGAAACCACCACCCATCGGCCTACTCAAACAGCTTTCCAGCGGCTGATCCGGACATGTGGCTTACAGAAAAGTTCGGATGCGCAGCGTCCTCTGGCTCGAATTTCAGTTCCTTTGAATACAAAAGTTACACTGCCACCCAGTCGGGAGACAATAGTGTCTATGCCCGTAGGCACCTGTCGGAAACTAGAGGGCATAGCTGTGTTGGTAGAACCACTGCAGGCAGCCGAAGGAGGTGTTGATCCGATAATGGCCCGTTCCTTGGCAATAGTTCGCAATGGAAGAGTACCACTTCGATGTGTAAACACTCAGGACCAGAGTGTGGACCTGACCCCAGGGAGGCAGCTGGCTAACATCTATGTGACTCCGGAGGAAGTAAGGAAAGTAACTCCAATGCAGCTGAAGCCGACTGAAAGGGATGAGTGGACTGTAACTGTGTCCATGGGAGAAGATGAGGAACCCACCTCTGAATGGAATGGCCGTGCAATTCGAGAACAGATGAAGATGGATGCAAGTTCATGTTCTCTGGAATGTGTGCAGAAGGTAGATGAACTGTTGTGGGAGAACCGAGCCGCCTTTTCACGGTATGCTGAAGATTTTGGATGTACCACAGGGATCTACCATGAGATTCCCACAGGAGACACCCCTCCAATTAGAGAGCGCTACCGACAAATTCCTCCACAGTTGTATCAGGAAGTAAAAGAACTGTTAGCTAAGATGCTACAGGGTGGGATCATCCAAGAAAGCCAGAGTCCCTGGGCAGCTCCTGTGGTGTTAGTAAGAAAAAAAGATGGGTCCATCCGATTTTGCGTAGACTATCGGAAGTTAAACGCTTGCACCGTACGAGATTCCTACCCCTTGCCACGGATTGAGGAGTCCCTCTCAGCGCTGGGGAGAGCCCGGTACTTCTCCTCACTAGATCTGGCTAGTGGGTATTGGCAGGTGCCAATGGCCACAAAAGACAAGGAGAAGACGGCATTCATCTTGCCCATGGGACTATACGAATTTAACCGGATGCCCTTCGGGTTGACAAATGCACCCGGAACGTTTCAGCGGTTGATGGAGAAATGTCTCGGTGACTTCAACTTTGAGTTCACTCTCATCTACTTGGATGACATTATAGTGTATTCTGCGACCTTTGAAGACCATCTCCACCAGTTGGGGCAAGTATTTCGAAGATTGCGGGAACATGGGCTCAAATTGAAACCCAGTAAATGTCGGTTGTTCCAATCTGAAATTGATTACTTGGGTCACCGCGTATCAGGAGAAGGGGTGAGACCATCAAGAGACAAGATAGCGGCTGTTCAAGATTGGCCAATACCGACTACCCTGCGAGAAGTGAGGGCGTTCCTTGGAGTAGCCGGTTACTATCGACGGTTTATTAAGGATTTCGCCAAGGTAGCAGCACCACTTAATGCTCTCCTACGAGGCACATCCGGTGGTCCAAAGAACCGGTCCGTGAAGTGGGGACCTGAACAGGAACAAGCCTTCCAGGCATTAAAGGATGCACTGACAACAGCCCCAATCTTGGCATATGCTGATTACCACTTGCCGTTCCAGCTGTATACGGATGCAAGCCTGTATGGTCTTGGAGCAGTGCTTTCCCAGCTTCAGGATGGCCAGGAGAGGGTCATAGCGTACGGCAGCCGGTCTTTGAGAAATTCTGAAAGAAACCCCGAGAATTATAGTTCATTTAAGTTGGAGCTGTTGGCACTGGTATGGGCCATGACCGAGAAATTCTCTGAATATTTGACCGGTGCTGAAGTTTTAGTACTGACTGACAACAACCCACTAGCTCACCTGGAAAATGCCAAGCTCGGGGCGTTAGAGCAGAGGTGGATAGCCCGAATGACTAAGTTCAATTACCGCATTAAGTATCGGTCCAAGACAGAGAACCAGAATGCTGACGGGCTTTCTAGGGTAACCGCCCAGACCCCCACAGTAGACGTGGATCATGAGTTGGAGCATGTGGAGGTGCCCGACTTCAGCAGATTTTCACAGGCCTTGGCCGCCGCTAATCAGTTTGAGTTGGAGGGGACTGAAACGGCTCCTTTCTTTGGTCCCTCACGACAGGAATGGGCACAGATACAACAGACCCATGAGGGGCTGGCACAGATGATCAAGTGTGTTGAGAAAGGCCAGAAGCCCTGTAGAGAGGAAAGAGAACGACTGACACGTGAGATATTATCTGTTCTGAGTCAGTGGGAAAAGTTGGAGATGAAAAATGGAGTGCTATGCCGAAAGGTCTATTTACCTTCTGAGATCGACATTCGATACCAAATTGTGGTGCCTAGTGAACTGGCTCGCTCGTTGGCAGTTGAGGCTCATAATAAGAATGGACATTTTGGTCATGAGAAGACCTTTCGTTGGTTACAGCGACTGATTTACTGCCCTGGTCTTCGTCAAATGGTCGAAGAAGTATGCCGCAGCTGTCGAACTTGTGAGATCCATAAGGCAATAGAACAGAGAGCTCCCCTGCAAACCATCGTGACCCAGGAACCTTTAGAAATCGTCATGATAGACTATCTAATGGTGGGCCCATCCAATAGCGGACACCAGTATTGCCTCGTAATGGTGGATCACTTCACCAAATTTGCGGTGGTAACCGCCACCAAGGACCAGACAGCTGAGTCAGCAGCTCGTGCTCTGTGCCAAGATTTCATTCGAGTATATGGGTGCCCTAAACGCATCCACTCCGACCAGGGTGCCTGCTTTGAGGGACACGTAATGAAAGAAGTTCAACGTATCTACGGGATAAAGAAGTCGCACACGACTCCATACCACCCTCAGGGAAATGGGGCCTGTGAAAGATTCAACAGAACTCTGCTACAGATGCTGCGGACTCTGGAGGAAGACAAGAAGTTACAGTGGCCTCAGTTCTTGTCTGAAATGGTGTGGGCCTATAACAATCAGGTACATTCTACAACGGGGTACTCTCCTTATACACTTCTCTTTGGGCGGTCTGGGCGAAGTGTAGGAGAATTACAGTTGGATGATGTGGATGGGTTCCCTCCGAGGGATCCAACCTCTTGGGTGCGGGCGCACCGGCAGAGACTTGAGACGATCCATCGATTGGTGCGGCAGCGCCTGCAAGAACATCCCCATCCTGATAAGACCCCAGTGCAAGAAGCACCATTGCAACCAGGCGACCTGGTGCTAGTTCGTGTCAAGAAACCCCAAGGGAAATTGGAAAGCCGATGGGAGGCTTTGCCGTATCGTGTTGTTGGCCGCAAGTATGCGAATGGGCCAGTGTACCAGGTCCAGAAAGAAGGAACTGATTGTGTTCGAGTACTTCACCGAAATATGTTGCGCCTGTGTCATTCTGAAGGGACAAATCATGATGGGCTTGCCAATGTGAATGAGCTCCCACAGTCAGAGAATGGAGGTGCGGAATGGGCCTCAGACGAGGAGGATGATTGTTGGCCGATCCCTGCTCCTGGGGATGTTCCACCTGTGACTACTGTATCTCCGGCCTGTGCCCCCTCTGGTGCGGAATCCGCTGGTCCTTCTCAGCCCATAGCTGCAGCACCCCATAATATACCACCGGTCCTCAGACGGACCACTAGGCCAAATGCTGGTATTCCCCCTGTTCGGTATGCGCAGGATGAGTTTGTTTGGCCTGCCATACATCGGTATACTACCACCCTGTGCATAAAAGTACAACCCTCTGGATATACAGTCATAGGCAGGGACTGCCAATCTTAAAGTGGGGGGAATATGTAAGAGACAGCCAATGTTGTCCTAAGCTTCATTTGTCTGTATAAACTGTTAATGTTGAATGTATTTCTGTGATT
Organism: Leptodactylus fallax; assembly: GCA_947044405.1. Lineage (NCBI taxonomy): Eukaryota > Metazoa > Chordata > Amphibia > Anura > Leptodactylidae > Leptodactylus > Leptodactylus fallax. Next base: position 2,141,321 of record CAMRHE010000331.1, on the reverse strand, counting down.
CTGTTCCTTTAAGACAGCAGCCATTGTAATTGTGACATGATGCTGGAGTGACTTCCCCCCCCCTTTTACAGTCATATGAAAAAGTTTGGGCACCCCTATTAATCTTAATCATTTTTAGTTCTAAATATTTGGGTGTTTGCAACAGCCATTTCAATTTGATATATCTAATAACTGATGGACACAGTAATATTTCAGGATTGAAATGAGGTTTATTGTACTAACAGAAAATGTGCAATATGTATTAAACCAAAATTTGACCGCTGCAAAAATTTGGGTACCCTTATCATTTTATTGATTTGAATACTCCTAACTACTTTTTACTGACTTACTGAAGCACAAAATTGGTTTTGTAACCTCACTGAGCTTTGAACTTCATAGCCAGGTGTATCCAATCATGAGAAAAGGTATTTAAGGTGGCCAATTGCAAGTTGTTCTCCTATTTGAATCTCCTCTGAAGAGTGGCATCATGGGCTCCTCAAAACAACTCTCAAATGATCTGAAAACAAAGATTGTTCAACATAGTTGTTCAGGGGAAGGATACAAAAAGTTGTCTCAGAGATTTAACCTGTCAGTTTCCACTGTGAGGAACATAGTAAGGAAATGGAAGACCACAGGGACAGTTCTTGTTAAGCCCAGAAGTGGCAGGCCAAGAAAAATATCAGAAAGGCAGAGAAGAAGAATGGTGAGAACAGTCAAGGACAATCCACAGACCACCTCCAAAGAGCTGCAGTATCATCTTGCTGCAGATGGTGTCACTGTGCATCGGTCAACAATACAGCACACTTTGCACAAGGAGAAGCTGTATGGGAGAGTGATGCGAAAGAAGCCGTTTCTGAAAGCACGCCACAAACAGAGTCGCCTGAGGTATGCAAAAGCACATTTGGACAAGCCAGCTTCATTTTGGAAGAAGGTCCTGTGGACTGATGAAACAAAGATTGAGTTGTTTGGTCATACAAAAAGGCGTTATGCATGGCGTCCAAAAACACAGCATTCCAAGAAAAACACTTGCTACCCACTGTAAAATTTGGTGGAGGTTCCATTATGCTTTGGGGCTGTGTGGCCAATGCCGGCACCGGGAATCTTGTTAAAGTTGAGGGTCGCATGGATTCAACTCAGTATCAGCAGATTCTTGAGACTAATGTACAAGAATCAGTGACGAATTTGAAGTTACGCCGGGGATGGATATTTCAGCAAGACAGTGATCCAAATCTACTCAGGCATTCATGCAGAGGAACAATTACAATGTTCTGGAATGGCCATCCCAGTCCCCAGACCTGAATATCATTGAACATCTGTGGGATAATTTGAAGCGGGCTGTCCATGCTCGGCGACCATCAAATTAACTGAACTGGAATTGTTTTGTAAAGAGGAATGGTCAAAAATACCTTCATCCAGCATCCAGGAACTGATTAAAAGCTACAGGAAGCGACTAGAGGCTGTTATTTTTGCAAAAGGAGGATCTACTAAATATTAATGTCACTTTTCTGTTGAGGTGCCCATACTTTTGCACTGGTCAAATTTTGGTTTAATGCATATTGCACATTTTCTGTTAGTACAATAAACCTCATTTCAATCCTGAAATATTACTGTGTCCATCAGTTATTAGATATATCAAATTGAAATGGCTGTTGCAAACACCCAAATATTTAGAACTAAAAATGATTAAGATTAATAGGGGTGCCCAAACTTTTTCATATGACTGTATGTCAGCTTGCCTGTTCTGCAGACAGAATGTGAGCAGAGAAGCAGGAAGTGACGAGACAGAGAGCAGCAGCCATCTTAGCAAGTGTTGTATTGAACTGGTGTGGAGATTTTTCTGTACAGCTAAGCTGTATCTTGGTCCAGAGACAAACAGAGTGTAAAGAGACAACAGGACTAGTGAGTCCACGTGAAAGGAACTGTGCTCAGTGGCTGATCAGTGAGACTGACATTGTGACTGTGTATATGGATACCACAGATAGAGACTCGCAGTGCTGTTGATGTACTGGACAGCACCTGCTAAACCCCGGCTTACATCCCAGCTCAGTGTATGGATTCGGCAGGACTGTCAGTGTGCTGAGTGGAATCTGCTGTTGGATTACATTGCATTCATTGGGTTTCCCTGTTAAAGAGGACTTCATTTCTCCCAAGATCCTGATAACAGTGAGGAGAGGACGTTTCACTATAAAAGAAAGGAACGACTTTGGGCCCCACCGCGCGCTTCTACAGACTGTAAGCGGTCCACCTGGACCACTGGGGAAAAGGGGGTGCACCCAAATGTGATGTCAGGGTCAGTTAGGGATAGTTTTGAGTATATTGTTCATTCAGTGTCCATACTGCAGAATTGGACAGAGTAAAAGTAGAAACCATTGCAGAATTTGCCTTGAAATTGTTCATGCTATATTGTATATTTTGCTTGTCTTTATCCCTGTCATTTTACCTTCAAATAGTCTTTATTAACTTATAGTAAATATATATTCTTTTCTTGAACTACCGCGTGTGCGTTCATTTCTGGTTGCGGAGTCCAAACCACCTGCCTTGCTCTCGGTTCACACATGCTAGAGCGTCACTTTGAGCAGCAGTATATAGTGAATGATAACAGCATGAGGCAAACCACATACAGTTGTGCTACAAAGTTTACATACCCCGGCAGATTTTTTGGCTTTTTTTCAGAGAATATGAATGATAACACAAAAACTTTTTCTCCGCTCATGGTTAGTGGTTGGTTGAAGCCATTTATTGTCAAACTTCTGTGTTTTCTCTTTTTAAAACATAATGACAACCAAAGACATCAAAATGACCCTGTTCAAAAGTTCCCATCCCCCAGTTCTTAATAGCGTGTATTGCCCCCTCTAACATCAATGACAGCTTGAAGTCTTTTGTGCTAGTTGTGGATGAGGCTCTTTATTTTCTCAGATGGTTCTCCAGTTCCTGTAAATTCCTTGGCTGTCTTGCATGTCCTGCGCGCTTGAGATCTCCCCAGAGTGGCTCAATGATATTGAGGTCAGGAGACTGAGATGGCCACTCCAGAACCTTCACTTTCTTCTGCTGTAGCCAATGACAGGTCGACTTGGCCTTGTGTTTTGGATCGTTGTCATGTTGGAACGTCCAAGTACGTCCCATGCGCAGCTTCCTGGCTGATGAGGGCAGATTTGCCTCCAGTATTTGCTGATAACGCGCTGCATTCATCTTTCCTTCCACTTTGACCAAGTTTCCTGAGCCTTTGAAGCTCACACATCCCCACATCATCAGTGATCCACCTCCGGGCTTTACAGTAGGAATGGTGTTCCTTTCATCATAGGCCTTGTTGACACCTCCAAATTTAACGTTTATGGTTGTGGCCAAAAAGTTCGATTTTTGTCTCATCACTCCAAATTACCTTGTTCCAGAAGTTTTGAGACTTGTCTCTGTGCTGTTTGGCGTATTGAAGACGAGATTCTTTGTGGCATTTGCGCAGTAATGGCTTTCTTCTGGAAACTCCACCATGCAGCCCATTTTTCTTCAAGTGCCTCTTTAATGTGCATCTTGAAATAGCCACACCGATAGTTTTCAGAGAGTCCTGTATTTCAGCTGATGTTATGTGGGGGTTTTCTTTGCATCCCGAACAATTTTCTGGGCAGTTGTGGCCGAAATTTTGGTTGCTCTACCTGACTGTGGTTTGGTTTTTACAGAGCCCCTGAGTTTCCATTTGTTAATCACAGTTTGAACACTGCTGACTGGCATTATCAATTCCTTGGATATCTTTTAGTATCCCTTTCTTGTTTTATACAGTTCAACTACCTTTCCCCATAGATCCATGGACAATTCTTTTGCTTTCCCCATGACTCACAATCCAGAAACGTCAGTGGCTGGAGGAAAGATGCAACAGTCTGTCTGGATCCCAGAAACTCACTCAGCTTTTATGCACATACACTGATTACAAGCAAACAGGTCACAGGTGAGGAGGTTACCTTTAGTAGTCATTCAAACCCCTTTGTGTCACCTTCTGGGCATGTTATCAGGTCAAAATCACCAGGGGATGAGAACTTTTGAACAGGGTCATTTTGATGTTTTTGGTTGTCATTATGATTTAAAAAGAGAAAACACAGAAGTTTGACAATAAATGGCTTCAACCAACCACTAATCATGAGTGGAAAAAAGTTTTTTGTTACCATTCATATTCTCTGAAAAAGGGCCAGAAAACCAAAAAATCTGCCAGGGTATGTAAACTTTTAAGCATAACTGTAAACAATGGAGTATGGTGAGAGGTAGAAGAAGAACAACGTCTATCTCATGATCTCTTTTGGAAGATAGTCCAGCTTTTTCAGCTGGCAGTCTAGTCACACTGCTGGTGTGCCACAAATTTTTCTTGAAATTCTGTAAATTGTGCCAACACAATATTGATGTGGCAATGTGCTGCCATACAGGGATAACTGGTAGGATTTTCCAGGTTATTTTCTGCCTCCCAAGTGCTCATTGTCATAGAATCCTTTACACTTCAGAAAATAATCTTGCTTTTCAGGTAGCATGTTGATAGTGTGTCACTTTTTTTTTTTTTAAATTCTTTATTAGTCACTCATTGGTGCTGCATCTGCTCCCATAAAGGGAAAGTTTTTGGTGGATTTTTTATAATGTCAATTCTTTATCACTACACTTTTCAAGTTGCAGGGATGCTGACAGTGTCATACACTATGTTTTATAGATATAGTCCTAGGAGCACTGATAGTGCCATACACTATGTATTATAGATATATAGTCCTAGGAGCCCTGACAGTGTCATACACTATGTATTATAGATATATAGTCCTAGGAGCCCTGACAGTGTCATACACTATGTATTATAGATATATAGTCCTAGGAGCCCTGACAGTGTCATACGCTATGTTTTATAGATATATAATCCTAGTAGCCCTGACAGTGTCATACACTATGTTTTATAGATATATAGTTCTAGGAGCCCTGACAGTGCCATACACTATGTATTATAGATATATAGTCCTAGGAGCCCTGACAGTGTCATACACTATGTATTATAGATATATAGTCCTAGGAGCCCTGACAGTGCCATACACTATGTATTATAGATATATAGTCCTAGGAGCCCTGACAGTGTCATACGCTATGTTTTATAGATATATAGTCCTAGTAGCCCTGACAGTGTCATACACTATGTTTTATAGATATATAGTTCTAGGAGCCCTGACAGTGTCATACACTATGTCTTATAGATATATAGTCCTAGGAGCCCTGACAGTGTCATACACTATGTATTATAGATATATAGTCCTGTCAGTGTCATACACTATGTTTTATAGATATATAGTCCTAGGAGCCCTGACAGTGTCATACACTATGTTTTATATATATATAGTCCTAGGAGTCCTGACAGTGTCATACACTATGTTTTATAGATATATAGTCCTAGAAATCCTGAGAGTGTCATACACTATGTTTTATAGATATATAGTCCTAGGAGTCCTGACAGTGTCATACACTATGTTTTATAGATGTATAGTCCTAGGAGCCCTGACAGTGTCATACACTATGTTTTATAAATATATAGTCCTAGGAGTCCTGACAGTGTCATACACTATGTTTTATAGATATATAGTCCTAGGAGCCCTGACAGTGTCATACACTATGTTTTATATATATATAGTCCTAGAAGTCCTGAGTGTGTCATACACTATGTTTTATAGATATATAGTCCTAGGAGTCCTGACAGTGTCATACGCTATGTTTTATAGATATATAGTCCTAGGAGTCCTGACAGTGTCATACACTATGTTTTATAGATATATAGTCCTAGGAGTCCTGACAGTGTCATACACTATGTTTTATAGATATATAGTCCTAAGAGCCCTGACAGTGTCATATACTATGTTTTATAGATATATAGTCCTAGGAGCCCTGACAGTGTCATACACTATGTTTTATAGATATATAGTCCTAAGAGCCTTGCGGCCCTGTAGGAGTCCTAGGAGCCCTGACAGTGTCATACACTATGTTTTATAGATAGGTAGTCCGAGGAGCCTGCGTGTCTCCTTGTTTTATGATGGTTCCGAGGAGCCCTAAGCATGCTATACACTCTGTTTTAAGTCCATTTAAGCTGTAGTTCATACCAAACGTGATCTGAAACGAATCTTGAGACCAAACCACTCGAACCTTAAACTGATCAAATCTTTAGAGTTTATCCCATCTCTAGAAACAACCACAAAGCTGGAATGACACACATAAAAATTGTAAAAAAAAAAATTGTAACTAAACACGGGCCTGAATACAAAGGAGAAAATTAGTCTATCCTTTAAACCTCTCTTTCCTTTTGAAACCAGCAAAAATTGCCACAAAAATCCACCCACGTGAAGCATTTCAATGACAATGTGTAAAATCATTATTTATGAAGTTGTGTTTTTGTACTTTTCCCTACTGAGTACACAATGCAATAGTGATGTGTTGTTTGCAAAACGACACATTGACAGCGACTACATACCAACTCTTTCAACTGACATGAAGAGGGATCCCATGCATATCTGAACAGCAATACACATGTATTTTAATCATTATATTACATATACAATATTTTTCGTGGGACAATATCTTTCAGATGTAATTGTTGGTAAAAATAAATTTCACAATCTATACATGAAAGTTTTTTCTGTGCATACATTCTAGTGTATTTCCATGTACCCTCCATTTTTTTTTTTTTTTGGGGTCCACAATCACTTTTTTTCATGGACTCTTAGACTGCCCAAGACGAGTAGAGGAATGAGGAAAAGCGTGACATGCTTCTTTTACTCAATATCTCCCTGTCCGTGAAAAACAATGTATGTGGGAATGGCCCTATTGCATGAATAGCAGAAAAGTAATTAGTGTGAAAAGGCTCCTACAGTTAAAACACTTCCCACATTCTGGCTTTTATCTTATGTGAGTTTTTTGATGCGTAGTTAGGGATGATTTTTTTATATAACATTTTCCACATTCTGAACAAGAAAATGGCTTCTCACCTGTGTGAGTTTTTGTATGTAAAGTAAGACCTAATTTCTGAGCAAAACATTTCCCACATTCTGAACATGAATATGGCTTCTCTCCTGTGTGAGTACTTTGATGTATAACAAGATTTGATTTAAGGGTAAAACATTTCCCACATTCTGAACATGGATATGGCTTCTCCCCTGAGTGAGTTCTTCGGTGTATAACAAGACCTTTTTTCTGAGCAAAACATTTCCCACATTCTGGGCATGAAAATGGCTTCTCTCCTGTGTGAATTCGCTTATGTTTAACAAGAGTTGATATAACTGAAAAACATTTCCCACATTCTGAACATGAATATGGCTTCTCCCCTGTGTGAATTCTCTTATGTTCAACAAGACCTGATTTACATGTAAAAGATTTCCCACATTCTGAACACAAATGTGGCTTCACTCCTGTGTGAAATCTTTGATGTTTAAGAAGATGTCCTCTTTCAGAAAAACATTTCCCACATTCTGAACACAAAAATGGTTTCTCTCCTGTGTGAAATCTCTGATGTTTAACAAGACTTGATTTTTGATTAAAACATTTCGCACATTCTGAGCATGAATATGGCTTCTCTCCTGTGTGAATTCTCTGATGTCTATCAAATTGTGATTTATAGGTAAAACATTTTCCACATTCTGAACATGAAAATGGCTTCTCTCCTGTGTGAGTTCCCTGATGTACAACGCTTTTTTTTTGGTGTACAACATCCCTTTGGTCACTTTTACTTTGCTTAACAGTCTGTAATGAATCAGAAGGATCAGATGATAGATCATTCTTCAAAAGGGCTGAGGGTATATCTGGTTTAATGACATGTTCTTCATATGGATCTTGTGTGATACCATGATCCTCTGCTTTATAATCTGTAGATATCAGATGTCCCTCTGAGCTCCTGGTACGGTCATCTGTGATAAATAAAAAGGATCTTACTATTTTTAAAATAATCTAAAATAATTCTATTAATGTTTTTAACACTTCTATATAAAACTTCCACTGTGGTGAAGCCAGCATCTTCATCGGTCCATGTTGCGGTGTGCCGGTCACCACTCTTTTCTAGTGAAATGCTCAGTGTAGAATCATAAAGGATCCTGTGAGTCAGTGCTATTAGGTGGTGTCCGTCTCACACACTCCCTGACACCTACATGGACTTTACTACAGGGGGAGGAGCAGTATGGTCATGTATGAGGAAGCCATGGCTTTGGGGAAAGTGTAAGGTCGGATGATGGTTTCTATTTTTAGTTGATTCTAGGAGTGGATACCAAATATATAGGAGGACAGGACCATAAAGGGGTTGCCAGAGGTTAAGCTATTTATCTTCAGGATGGGCCATAAATACCTGATCGTGAGGGGCTGAGAGTCAGCCTCCAGGCGTTCAGCTGTACGGAACAGTTTCCAGCGCCTGTCCTATACACAATACAGGGCCAAAAGCAGAAAGGTCCGTCCCCTGTATATCAGTCAGTTGCCGTCACAGTACCTAGCCACTATACAGAGGATGGAACTTTCTGCTTCCAACCCTGTATTGTGTATAGGACAAGCGCCAGAAGTGGCTCCATACAGCTGATCACATGGGGGCTGCCTGTCGGCCCCTACCAGTCAAGTATTTATGGCCATAAGAAGCTTAAGCCCGCACAACCCCTTTAACACTTTCCTTTCTTTATAATCAACTTCTAGCTTTGGCTATAAAAACACCACAACTTCATGTGTGAATATGGCCCTATAAGTAACTATATGTGGCTGCCATCACTATGTCATCTAATATGGGTGCCTTTCCCTAGAAGATCTCCTTGCTCAAACTACATAAAGTACATTCGGCATGGAGATGGTATGTGCGGTTACAGTTTTTTCATTGGCACACTCATCTTTAATTTAAGCCCGGCTCTTACCTGTCTGTAGTCTTTGCTGGTATGGCAATTCTGCAGTCATTCAGATTTGTCCTGTAGCTATACCTCAGGTCTGGACTCTGTGTACGTTTACCTGTATACACCCACCTTATACTCTACTAGGTTCGGCTCATAGCTTCATTCACCTGCATCTGTTAGTATGTATATATTCGGCAGTATGGAGATACATTGTGCATACTAAACACGGCATCTCTTCCTCCGTTTCAATTTGCTCAAAAGTCCTTACATTAATTTGTATTAACTACACGGACATTTGCATCACACAGCTGTATTTTTTGTGGTCCTCATGCTATGAGCGGTGATAAGGGGTCTAACCAACCTTTTTGGCTCTGTTTCTTGTTTTTAGGTTTTTTGCCTAATTTTTTTTTAGTGTTGTATTAATAAATGTTAATTTTTGTCTCATTACCACCATCTTCTCTCTCTTCAATTCCCTCCTGACATGCACATTACAAAGGAAAATGCTCCCCAGCGGCCCCTGAGGCAAATAGTAATGTTTCCCTAAGACCCCCATAGTGTAGTTGAGACATATAAATTAAAAAAAACTAACAGGACACAAAATTGTAGCAATCGGAAATGAGGAGAATCTGCGATTCTTCTCTGCTTTATATAGTGGTGACTCCTCACCTGTAGGAATGTCCTCCTCACACTCCTCATCACCACTCACATAGGGATCTGCTTTCATTGTTATGGATATAATATTTATATCATTCAGATCTTTATCCTCATGAAAAAGCTGCAAAACAAATATAAAGGTCAAACAAACAGGAGGAGAAATTGTGAAAAATGTAGATGAGTGAAAGATAACGAATTAAGCATAACAACCAAATATGACCTGGCAGGAGGAGATATCTGAGCCAAATAACTGCTGGTATCAAGAAGCTGGACATATATTAGATGACAGCTCAATGACAACCCCAAGAACCTCATACACATGTATACTCGGCCTGGCTAGACCTGCTTCAGGTTGTGTCAGTGGAGGAGATCAGATTCTACCAGATACATCCGGGGCTGTTTGTCTTAGGGGGAAATAAAGGATCAGATCGGTAGAAATCCAACCTGATGTTTCCTTATTCCAACCAGCAGTCTCCATAGCCAGAAGATTGTGAGAAGATCCAGACAATATGTAATGTCTATGGTCAGCTTTATCCTCCATCTCCACCTCTCATTACACAAGTATAAACCATCTAATACTGCTGGATAACCCAAGACTGACCACAAGGACTTCACAGCCCGTCTACACATCATAGGGAATATCTCCATCTACCTGATCATCCTGTGGAAGAAGAGGACTGGGACATCTCTCCGGTGTTGTCCTCTTACTGGATCTACCTGTAGGAAACACAGACAGGGACTGAATTCATTCTGTACATACAAATAATGGAAGTCCATGTGTATATAGTCATGTCTATTACCTGCTGATGTGAGGGGCTGGTGGTCCTCCATCATCACCTCCTTGTACAGATCCTTGTGTCCTTCTAAATACTCCCACTCCTCCATGGAGAAATAGACAGCGACATCCTGACACCTTATAGGAACCTGACAACACAATGATACAGTCATCCCCCAGACCCCTCCAGTTACTGTATAATGTCCCCGCATTCCCAGCACTGTCACCTCTCCAGTCAGCAGCTCCAGCATCTTGTTGGTGAGTTCTAGGATCTTCTGTCCATTGATCTCCTCATGTATCAAGGGATGAGGTGGAGGCCACGGGATTGGGCCCAGGGTTCTTCCATATCCTTCATACACAGGAGCCTGACAGCGCCCACTAGAGGTCTTCTTCACTACTGTGTAATCCTGGTTATGGGGAGACACATTAATAAATATCACTACATACATGTGCAGAGTCCATCACCTCTCCAGTCATATCATCTGTTATTACTATAGATAAGAATGATGTAATGTGACATCATCAGAATCTCTCACCTCTCCAGTAAGCTGGTAGATGATCTCTAGGGTGAGATTTAATAGACTTTCCGCCATCTTGTTCCTGTCTCTTTCCATCCTTGATGGATCAATCAGGAATATTCTCTTATATAGAAGATACTGAGAGGATTCTATATTGTAGGAACCTGAATGGAGAGAAGATGAGACAATGTAATAAGTAGTATTAGTAGAGATTATGTGACATTTCTACAGCCGGAGGATGAAATCTTGAGAAATGGGGAAAAACAATCTCTGGGAATTATAGAAACAGCAGAGAATATCCGCGCCCGACTGTTTCTGTAACTCTCCACACCTGAGGTTGTAAACTACACCGATATTGTCATCTCTACAATCCCAGGTAAAAAAAAAAGTGACATTTCCTGAAGAGTTTTTCCAGTTTTAATTTGACTGAGGCTAAATCCTAGAAATGTCTGGTCCTAAAGGGGATAATAATAAATCTACACGAACTGTGAGCGACCACTGTATATATACCTGCTCCTGTACAGCAACCATGGTCACAGGACCTGTGATGATGTCATAGGTATGGGAGGAGTCAATATGTCACATGATCAGGTCCTGCTTTATAGCTTCAAATTGGCTAAAGGACCTTTGATGATGTCACTGTCATATGATCAGTCACATGATCAGGTGTTTCAGGCCTCTTGTGGATGAGCTAAAGTTATTGTGTGATGTGTATGTAGCGGAGCCGTCTGTGTGTGACGCGTATGTAGCGGAGCCGTCTGTGTGTGACGCGTATGTAGCGGAGCCGTCTGTGTGTGACGTGTATGTAGCGGAGCCGTCTGTGTGTGCCGTGTATGTAGCGGAGCCGTCTGTGTGTGCCGTGTATGCAGCGGAGCCGTCTGTGTGTGACGTGTATGTAGCGGAGCCGTCTGTGTGTGACGTGTATGTAGCAGAGCTGTCTGTGTGTGACGTGTATGTAGCGGAGCCGTCTGTGTGTGACGTGTATGTAGCGGAGCTGTCTGTGTGTGGCGTGTATGTAGCAGAGCCGTCTGTGTGTGACGTGTATGTAGCGGAGCCGTCTGTGTGTGACGTGTATGTAGCGGAGCTGTCTGTGTGTGGCGTGTATGTAGTAGAACTGTCTGTGTGTGGCGTGTATGTAGCAGAGCCGTCTGTGTGTGACGTGTATGTAGCGGAGCCGTCTGTGTGTGACGTGTATGTAGCGGAGCTGTCTGTGTGTGGCGTGTATGTAGTAGAACTGTCTGTGTGTGGCGTGTATGTAGCGGAGCCGTCTGTGTGTGACGTGTATGTAGCGGAGCCGTCTGTGTGTGACGTATATGTAGCGGAGCCGTCTGTGTGTGACGTGTATGTAGCGGAGCCGTCTGTGTGTGACGTGTATGTAGCGGAGCCGTCTGTGTGTGACGTGTATGTAGCGGAGCTGTCTGTGTGTGACGTGTATGTAGCGGAGCTGTCTGTGTGTGACGTGTATGTAGCGGAGCTGTCTGTGTGTGACGTGTATGTAGCGGAGCTGTCTGTGTGTGACATGTATGTAGCGGAGCTGTCTGTGTGTGATGTGTATTTAGCGGAGCTGTCTGTGTGTGACGTGTATGTAGCGGAGCCGTCTGTGTGTGACGTGTATGTAGCGGAGCCGTCTGTGTGTGATGTGTATGTAGCGGAGCTGTCTGTGTGTGACGTGTATGTAGCGGAGCCGTCTGTGTGTGATGTGTATGTAGCGGAGCTGTCTGTGTGTGACGTGTATGTAGCGGAGCTGTCTGTGTGTGGCGTGTATGTAGTAGAACTGTCTGTGTGTGACGTGTATGTAGCAGAGCTGTCTGTGTGTGATGTGTATGTAGTAAAGCTGTCTGTGTGTGACATCATTGCTCCCATATACTTTAAAACTCCTTGAACAACACGTACACTTTGAACTATTCTCCTATCTCTTATCCAAGTTACTCTTTGATAGTCTACAATCAGGCTCTCGACCCCATCACTCCACAGAAACTGCTCTAACCAAAGTCACAAATGACCTACTAACTGCCAAAGCCAAATGGCACTACTGAAATATCTCTCTCTTGCCCAGACATTACCGCTTTGTTGTCCAGAGTGTCTAACAGCTATCGCCTCCTTCCACACCTCCCGCTTTGTCAAACTTAACATGGAAAAAAACGGAGTTCATCATCTTCCCCCCACCTTGCACAGCTCCCTACCTGACCCATTTATCAAAGTTAATGGGACCACACTTACCCAAGTTCCACAGATACGTTGCCTTTGGATAAGCTTTGATTTGACTCTGACATATCCTTCAAGCCTCACATCCAAGTCCTTTTTACCTCCTGCCGCCTCCAATTCAAGAACATCCATCAAATCCGCAATTTCCTCACCCCTGAAGCCACAAAAACGCTATTCCATACCTTCATAATTTCCCACTTCGACGACTGTAACACCCTTCTCCATGGCCTCCCAGCAAATGTTCTCGGCCCCTTACACTCCACCCTAAACTCCGACGCTTGCTTAAGCCGCCTCTCCCCTCATTTTTCCATCAGCCACTTCCTTCTGCAATCCCTTCACTGGCTACCCATCACCCCATGAATAGAGTTTAGGTTAGAGGGATCCCATAAACAAAGCAATTCGGAGACACTGACAGCACTTTCTTCTCTGCTTATTACAGGAGGAGATGGTCGTCCACTTTTGAACTGTTAAACAGTCCGTTAAGCAGATCCATTAAAGATACATTAAATGGCCAATCACCTTAATGTTTGGCTGCCCTCACTCATCCACAAGGACCAGGTGGGTCTTGTCCCCTGCTGTCAGGGGATTGACTACACCAAAAGGACTGTTGATTTAGTGGAAGTGATCAATCATCACTCCATCCCGCTATTGAGCTTGGACGCCGAGAAGGCTTTTGACCGCCTTGATTGGTTGTTTATGCTGGCCACCTTGGAGAATTTTGGCTTCTAAGGAGCCTTTCTCGTGGCAATTCGGACCCTTAATTCTCATCCTACGGTGGAGATAAAGCTCCCTCACTTCTCCTCAGCCCCTCTTCCCATTTGTAACAGGACGAGACAGGGTTGTCCTCTCTTCCCCCTTATCTTTGCCCTTTGCATTGAACCATTAGCTGCTATGATCCTTCGAGACTCGGGGGCTGGGGGGATGTGACAGAGAATTCAAGATATCCCTCTTTGTGAACATTGTGCTCCTTACACTGACCTCACCTCACACTACCCTTCCCAATCTTATGCGGGTTTTGAGAGTCTATGGTAGCCTCTTAGAGTATACGGTTAACTACTCTAAGACTGAGGCAGTCTCCCTTAACATCTTGCATGAGCTCCTCTCCCTCCTCCGCAGTAATTATAGCTTTCAATGGTGGGCTGATTCTATCCTTTATATAGAGATCTAAATCATCTCTACTTATGCGACTCTCTACTCTGCAAATTACCCGCGACTTTATCAGGAAATTAGGTCCCTTTGGGACAAATGGAGGTCCCTGTCTGTCTCTCTTCTGGGTCGCATTATGGCAGTCAATATGACCCTGCTGCCAAAATTACTTTATCATTTAGAAATGCTCCATGTTGTGGTCTCTAGATGTGAGCTGAGGAACTTGCAGAAAGCGGTGTTCCAATTTATCTGGAATGCTAAGCTCCACCGTATACTCCGATTGGTTATGCTAGCGGGGATGGGGTGTGGGGGCTTGGCTGTTCCACATTTTCTTAACTATTACTGGGTGAGCCATCTTCCCTGCCAGCCTATACCAAGTGGGTGGAAATTGTGAGGTTGTGGCTCGCACCCATGCATCTGAATGACTTTCTGTGGGTCGGCTCCCATCCTTTGCCTCTATCCCGTTCTTTTTTAGGTCCCATTCGCTTTACTAAAGCTATCTGGACAGAGTGTTCCCACCACTTTCCCGTGGCATCGCGAAGATCGTCGACGGTTTTCATCCTGTTTAACCCACACCTCCCTGAGGTCCATGTGTGGTCGAGGGCAGGTCTCTTCCGTAGTACAGACATGGTTGACCCTACCACATTGGAGCTCAGGCCCTTTGCTTTCCTCACCTCCACCTTAGATCCAGTGACTTTGGAATGGCTTCACTATCAGCAGGTGGTCCACTTCTTTCATTCACTTTATGGCTCACTTACAGTCTCCCTACTTACTTTGTTTGAGAAGATCTGCCAGGCCAGTATATCAACTAAAGGCCTAATCTCTTATATATACCAACTTCTCTCCTCCCCGGAGGGCGGTGCACTTCCCAGTCACGATACATGTCCAAATGGGAGGAAGCCCTCGGTAGACAGATCTCACTGGGGCACTGCAGATAGTGTGGTCCTGTGCTATGAAATTCTCTATGTGTGTGACACGTAAGGAGACACAATATAAATTGCTAATGCGTTAGTACCACACTCCTGCTCTCCTCCATTCCCTTAACCACTCGATACCTCCCCTATGTTGGCGGTGTCATACTGCTTTAGGCACCCTGTACCATATATTTTGGGAGTGCCTGCTGATCCTGGGTTTCTGGAGGGAGGTCAAGACTTTGATGCTTCCTTTCTACAAGGAGTTCCATTGGACACGCTCACATACTGTATCTCCTGAACCTCCCTCCTAGACACCTTGGGAAGAAAACATCTGGGCTTTTCCTTTATCTCATCCAGACTCCAGAGATAGGAAACCCACTTGCAGAGAAGTGTATCACCAGAGGAGCGTTCCATATTGACCCATTGTATTTCCACTATATATATATTGATATATACACATTTATATTTATTTTTCTTTTTTTTTATTTCAATGTATCTGGTAACATTTTCAAGGTATCAACAATCTCTTTGCCAGGCCCTGTGGAATTTTCTGCACAACGAATTTATCCCACATCCAACAACAGAACAATCCAAGGACGTTGCAGACAAGTTCTGGGAGATGACGCAGTTTCCAAATTCTGTAGGAGCAGTTGATGGAAAGCACATCCGTATCCAGAAACGGACATTTTAAAATAAATTTCCACATGTATCCTCAGAGTTGTCTTGTCCTTTCTGAGCATGCAAACGGATACAAAATAACAGACTGCTACTGATGATTGTCTGTTACCGTCCATTATAAGTCCGTCACCCATAGACATTAATGTTAAAAATGCACAGACACTTGACGTCTGTCATAAAACCGTTATTTTTCGTGGACACAAAAGTCCTGCACCCCAGATTTTTGTGTCCGCGAAAAATAAGGGACATGTGATGGATTTGGTGTAAACGGACACTAATGGACACCAGACAAAATCCAGTTGAAATCAACGGGATTTTTAATGGATTTATGACGGTTCTGATAGAGTCTGTTGCTAACTTCTTCTAACGGACAATAGCAGTGGACTCTACTGACGGTCACCAACAGTAGTGTGAATGCCCCCTTACTAGGGTGAACGAGCAAGAAATAAAACAATCAGCAGGGGGCGCTATACATATGTATTTTAATCATTATTTTACACAATTTTCACTATCCATTTTGCGGACTAGATAACAACAGTCGCGTCCGCCCTTTCTAAGTACCGTAGCTCACCACTAGAGCTCCGGGAAATGTGGTTTTTACCACAATCCATCTGGTTAGATGTATCTATTGTATTGATCTCCTGATGAACGTGTTTAAATACAAGTGAAACGCGTAGCGATAGATCAGTGACTCTACCTAGGAGTAGTAGAAGACGGGTTGCTCTGAATGAGGAATGCACAGGAGCTAGGGTGTGGTATTTGAGTTGTGGGAGTTTACTAATGCTATCAGCTTATGTAATCACCGATTTTGCTGGATAGTCAATGCCTGAATATTCCCCCACCTCTATTAGCAATTACACCTCTTGCTGTAGTGCACATCCATCATTCTATTATCATAGTATACACTGGGTTGGGTGACCAGGGACCCTAGTTGTTATAGTCTAAGTGGGTGTTCCCATAATACATGATTTACACATGGTCTTGTTAGGGACTAAACACAAAACTAGAGAGGTTCATGGTTCTTAAACAGCTGTTCACAAGGCCTGTAACTGGATCAACACTCACTGCCTGCAACTCCTCTTCCCTTGATATACAACCTCACATCTATCTTATATTTATGAATTTGTGGTATCTGGATTTCATCCACTATTAGATACAGCATAATACATTGCGTTACTGTTCTTTGAGCCACACTGCTAGTTATAAGTGTGGTCTCTAGGTCCTTGGGATCTCCTTTTTCGATTTATTTTGTGTGTTGACGCTACCCGTTACTCGGGTTTGTTTTTTATTGGATGAAATAAAAGTTATATTTTAGTATTTTTGGATACCTACTCTGTCACATGACTAGATAACAACAGACGTTATATATCCTCGTGTAATTGCGTGTACCGTCTGGTTTTTTTTTTTTTTTTTAGAAAGCAAAATATCTGTAAAAATAGGACAGCACACAAATGACATCAATGTCCCTTAGAATGCCCAAGACGGGGGGGGGGAAAACCCAGAAATGAGGAAAAAAATAAGTTCATAAAATGATTTTTTTTTTTCTCAATGTCTCTCCGACCCTGAAAAACAGGGCCCCACTGATTACAATGAGTCCATGTGATGTCTGATTTATTTCATAAATAGCACATGGACAGAAAAGTAGTGTGAAAAGACTCGTACAGGTAAAACACTCTACACATTCTGAACATGATTGTGGCTTCTATCCTGTGTGAGTTCTTTGATGTTTAACAAAAGTTGACTTATCTTTAAAGCATTTCCCACATTCTGGACATGAATATGGCTTCTCACTTGTGTGAGTTCTCTGATGGTCAACAAGAGTTGATTTATGTGCAAAACTTTTGCCACATTCTGAACATGAATATGGCTTCTCCCCTGTGTGAATTCTTTGATGTTCAACAAGACTTTTTTTACGAAAAAAACATTTGTCACATTGAGAACATGAAAATGTCTTAAGTCCTCGGTGAATTCTTTGATGTTCAAGAAGAGTTGATTTATGAACAAAACGTTTGTCACATTCTGTACATAAAAATGGTCTCTCCCCTGTGTGAGTTCTTTGATGTTCAACAAGACTTGTTAGACAAGTAAAACATTTCCCACATTCAGAGCATAAAAATGGCTTCTCCCCTGTGTGAAGTCTTTGATGTTTAACAAGATGTGTTATTCGATTGAAACATTTCCCACATTCTGAACATGGAAACGGTCTCTCCCCTGTGTGAGTTCTTTGATGTTCAACAAGACTTGATTTACGCGTAAAGCCTTTCCCACATTCTGAACATGAAAATGGCTTCTCTCCAGTGTGAATTCTTTGATGTTTAACAAGATCCGAGTTATAAATAAAACTTTTTTCACATTCTGCACATGAAAATGGCTTCTCCCCGTTGTGAATCTTATAATGTTCAACGAGATATGTTTTCTGAGTAAAACATTTGTCACATTCTGAACATGAGTATGGCTTCTCTCCTGTGTGAGTTCTTTGATGTTTAACAAGATATGACTTCCGAGTGAAACATTTCCCACATTCTGAACATGAAAATGGCTTCTCTCCTGTGTGAGTTCCCTGATGTACAGCGCTTTTTTTTCCCTTCACAGTCTGTGATGAATCAGAAAATTGGACGTGTATAATAGGATCAGATGGGGTAATGACATGTTCTTCATATGGATCTTGTGTGATACCATGATCCTCTGCTTTATAATCTGTAGATATCAGATGTCCCTCTGAGCTCCTGGTACAGTCATCTGTGATGAATGAAAAGAATTTTTAAAATAATCTCAAAAATCAATTCAATTGATATTTTATTTCTATATAAAATATCCACATGTGTGGTGAGGCCAGCATCTTCATCAATCCATGTTGCGGTGTGCCGGTCACCACTCTTTTCTAGTGAAATGCTCAGTGTAGAATCATAAAGGATCCTGTGAGTCAGTGCTATTAGGTGGTGTCCGTCTCACACACTCCCTGACACCTACATGGACTTTACTACAGGGGGAGGAGCAGTATGGTCATGTATGAGGAAGCCATGGCTTTGGGGTAAGTGTAAGGTCGGATTAGCAGATGATTTCTATTTTTAGCTGATTCTAGGAGTGGAAACCAAATATATAAGAGGACAAAACCTTTACACTTTCCTTTCTTTATAATCTGCTTCTAGCTTTGGAGTTGGATAGACACCTGATTAGTCCTAAGGTAAAGTTATCCATCGATTGGTTACCATCCATACATGACATGGTCATTCCTAAGAAAACATGGGTAAAAACCCAACCAAAATCTATCCCCCCCATAGGCAGGCATTCACTGATGGTTGTCTCAAATAAAAGATATAAAATTCTGATTGTTGTGTAGTTCATCTGGGTCCACATACAGATAAGTTAACTGATCTGTAAAAAAGCAGTCTTGATCCAAATTTTCTGAAAGTTTTAAATTTTAACGAAACCTAAACTTTTGAAATTTGTCTCAGGCTAACAAAAATGCACTTATAGCAGTATCACATTTATATTCATGTATTATCTGTATTTGGCCAAACAAGGAAATATACAGCTGAAAAATCAGGACACAGAATTGTAGCAGTCGGGAATGAGGAGAATCTGTGACTGTTCTGTGGTATATTCAGTGGTGACTCCTCACCTGGGCGGTTCCCTGTAGGAATGTCCTCCTCACACTCCTCATCACCACTCACATAGGGATCTTCCTTTATTGCTGTGGCCATAACATTGTTCAGATCTTTATCCTGAGGCTGTGAAATAAATATTGTAAGTCAGCAACGAAGGAAAGAGACACAAGGACTTCACAGCCCGTCTACACATCATAGGGAATATCTCCATCTACCTGATCATCCTGTGGAAGAAGAGGACTGGGACATCTCTCCGGTGTTGTCCTCTTACTGGATCTACCTGTAGGAAACACAGACAGGGACTGAATTCATTCTGTACATACAAATAATGGAAGTCCATGTGTATATAGTCATGTCTATTACCTGCTGATGTGAGGGGCTGGTGGTCCTCCATCATCACCTCCTTGTACAGATCCTTGTGTCCTTCTAAATACTCCCACTCCTCCATGGAGAAATAGACAGCGACATCCTGACACCTTATAGGAACCTGACAACACAATGATACAGTCATCACCCAGACCCCTCCAGTTACTGTATAATGCCCCAGCATTCCCAGCAGTGTCACCTCTCCAGTCAGCAGCTCCAGCATCTTGTTGGTGAGTTCTAGGATCTTCTGTCCATTGATCTCCTCCTGTATCAGGGGGTGAGGTGGAGGCCCCAGGATTGGGCTCAGGATTCCTCCATATACTTCATACACAGGGGCCTGACAGCGCCCACTAGAGGTCTTCTTCACTACTGTGTAATCCTGGTTATGGGGAGACACATTAATAAATCTCACTACATACATGTCCAGAGTCCATCACCTCTCCAGTCATATCATCTGTTATTACTATAGATAAGAATGATGTAATGTGACATCATCAGAATCTCTCACCTCTCCAGTAAGCTGGTAGATGATCTCTAGGGTCAGATTTAATAGACTTTCCGCCATCTTGTTCCTGTCTCTTTCCATCCTTGTTGGATCAATCAGGAATATTCTCTTATATAGAAGATACTGAGAGGATTCTATATTGTAGGAACCTGAATGGAGAGAAGATGAGACAATGTAATAAGTAGAATTAGTAATAATAATAATAATTTTTATTTATATAGCGCCAACATATTCCGCAGCACTGTACAATTTGTAGGAATCAATTACAGACAAAGATACATTACAGAGAAATAGACAATTCACACACTGGGACTGAGGGCCCTGCTCACAAGAGCTTACAATCTATGAGAAGCAGATATTATATAACTATGTAATAAGTAGTATTAGTAGATATTATGTGACATCTCTGACTTTTCTACAACCAGGATCTACAGCCGGAGGATGAAATCTTGAGAAATGGGGAAAAACAGTCTCTGGGAATTATAGAAACAGCAGAGAATATCCGCGCCCGACTGTTTCTGTAACTCTCCACATCTCAGGTTGTAAACTACACCGGTATTGTCATCTCTACAATCCCAGGTAAAAAAAAGTGACATTTCCTGAAGAGTTTTTCCAGTTTTAATGTGACTGAGGCTAAATCCTAGAAATGTCTGGTCCTAAAGGGGTTAATAATAAATCTACAAGAACTGTGAGCGACCAAGACCAACGTATATATACCTGCTACTGTATAGCAACCGTGGTTACAGGACCTGTGATGATGTCACATGTGTGGGAGGAGTCAATATGTCACATGGTCAGGTCCTGCTGTTACAGCTTCAAGTGGGCTAAAGGACCTTTGTTGATGTCACAGTCACATGATCAGGTGTTACCGTTCTCTTGTGGATAAGCTAAAGTTATGTGCGTGACGTATATGTAGCACAGCTGTCTGTGTGTGACGTGTATGTAGCGGAGCTGTCTGTGTGTGACGTGTATGTAGTGGAGCTGTCTGTGTGTGACGTGTATGTAGCAGAGCTGTCTGTGTGGTGTAGCAGGCTGTCTGGTGTGACGTATATGTAGCAGAGCTGTCTGTGTGTGATGTGTACGTAGCGGAGCCGTCTGTGTGTGATGTGTATGTAGTGGAGCTGTCTGTGTGTGACGTGTATGTAGCGGAGCCGTCTGTGTGTGACGTGTACGTAGCGGAGCCGTCTGTGTGTGACGTGTACGTAGCGGAGCTGTCTGTGTGTGATGTGTATGTAGTAGAGCTGTCTGTGTGTGACGTGTATGTAGCAGAGCCATCTGTGTGTGACGTGTACGTAGCAGAGTTGTCTGTGTGTGACGTGTACGTAGCAGAGCTGTCTGTGTGTGACGAGTATATAGCGGAGCCGTCTGTGTGTGACGTGTATGTAGCGGGGCCGTCTGTGTGTGATGTGTATGTAGTGGAGCTGTCTGTGTGTGACGTGTATGGAGCGGAGCCGTCTGTGTGTGACGTGTATGTAGCGGAGCCGTCTGTGTGTGACGTGTATGTAGCGGAGCCGTCTGTGTGTGACGTGTACGTAGCGGAGCTGTCTGTGTGTGAGGTGTACGTAGCGGAGTTGTCTGTGTGTGACGTGTATGTAGCAGAGCTGTCTGTGTGTGACGTGTATGTAGCAGAGCTGTCTGTGTGTGACGTGTATGTAGTGGAGTTGTCTGTGTGTGACGTGTATGTAGCGGAGTTGTCTGTGTGTGACGTGTATGTAGCGGAGCCGTCTGTGTGTGACGTGTATGTAGCAGAGCCGTCTGTGTGTGACGTGTATGTAGCGGAGCCGTCTGTGTGTGACGTGTATGTAGCGGAGCTGTCTGTGTGTGACGTGTACGTAGCAGGAGTTGTCTGTGTGTGACGTGTATGTAGCGGAGTTGTCTGTGTGTGACGTGTATGTAGCGGAGCCGTCTGTGTGTGACGTGTATGTAGTGGAGTTGTCTGTGTGTGACGTGTATGTAGTAGAGTTGTCTGTGTGTGACGTGTATGTAGCAGAGCTGTCTGTGTGTGACGTGTATGTAGCGGAGTCTGTGTGTGACGTGTGTGTAGTAGAGTTGTCTGTGTGTGACGTGTATGTAGTAGAGTTGTCTGTGTGTGACGTGTATGTAGCGAAGCTGTCACATACTAGACTTTCTATCACCTTACATTCTCACTGTTGTTTTTCCTTTACTTCTAAAAGTGACTCTTGAACCCCAAACCACAAGTGTTACTAACAAAATCTTTATCTCTCTATCTATTCTACCCCACCATCTGACCTTCTCTATCCCATCTCCATCCTCCGGTGCCCCCTCTGACATCACTTTTCTCATCTGAAGATTTTGCCTCTTACTTCAAAAACAAAATTGACTCCATCAGAGAGAGCCTCAACCTACACCCCCACAACCACTCTACCCATCTGTTCTATGCTCTTCATCCTTAATCTGTCTTTCCACCGTCATCGATTAAAAGCTCTCCATACTAATTTCCAAGTCTCACCTCACCACTTGACCTGATCCAGTTGCACTTCATCTCCAACCTCACTGAAGTCTTTACTTCTACTATATAACTAGAGATGAGCAAATCAAAGCTGACGAAGTGGAATTCAATCTGAATTTCAGGAAATCTTCGATTCGCCTTGATTCTGAATTTCCTCATGCTTCGATGTATTGAATCGCATTTTTTAATAAAATGGCTGCTGCACATGTTAGGACAAGGAGCAAGGGACTCTGGGAACGCAGGATCACCTGCAATGCCATGCATGCAACTAATCAGCAGCCAGCCAGCCCTGTGATGTCACAGCCCTATAAATACCCTCCGCCATTTTAGGTACAGTCATTTCACGTCGTACTTAGTGCAGGGAGAGACGTCAGCAGGTGCTAGGGAAAGTGGTAGAAAACAATTCAAAACTGCTAGAAGTTCAGGGAAAGAGCCTTAGAAGTGTAGGGAAAGGATAGGGAGGAATTTACAGAAGAGTATTGAAGAAGAACCAGGTTTCATTTGGGGTGGTTGCAGAGTCGGTAATAGCAACTAGAGATGAGTGAATAGAAGCTGCGGAAGTGGAATTAGATTCGAATTTCAGGAAATCTTCGATTTCCACGATTCTGGATTTCCTCACGCTTCGATGCATCAAATTGCATTTTTTAATAAAATGGCCGCTGCACATGTTAGGGCAAGGGACTCTGGGAGCACGGGATCACCCACAATGCTAAGCGTACAGCTAATCAGCAGCCAGCCGGACCTGTGATGTCACAGCCCTGTAAAAACCCTCGGCCATTTTAGGTACAGTCATTCCACATCGCTTTTACTGTAGGGACAGGCGTCGGCAGGAGCTAGGGAAAGACTTAGAAAACATATAGAAGTTCAGAGAAAGAGTATTACTAGTGTAGGGGAAGGATAGGGAGAAATTGAGAGAAGAATTTGGGGTGGTCGCAGGGTCATTTACAGCAAGAATTTGCAGCATAATTCACATTGCAGCACTCACTGCCATTATACTGCTGCTCATTATATCTGTGTCTTCAAGGTGGAACACAACAAGCCTTTTGCAGAGCAGTACAGCAAAAAACAGCAAATTATCATACACTAATATCTGCACTTATCTGTAAAAAAAACGCCTTTTTAAAGGCGTTTATTATAAGGGGCTTATTCACTGTTCTTCCAAAGCATAACATTAGTCAGTACTGTTGTGCCAAATAAAACTGAATAATCATCCAATAATATCTGCATGTATCTGTAAAAAAAGCCTTTCTAAAGGTGTTTATTATAAGGGGCTTATTCACTGTTCTTCCACAACATAACATTACATTTGTCAGTACTATTGTGCCAAAGAAAACTGAATTATCATCCAATAATATCAGCACTTATCTGTAATAAAGGCCTTTAACGTGGGAAAAGACATAACGACCATATTTACCATATTGTTACCAGTATAAAGTTGCTGGCCATTTATCAAAACTGTATTGTCAATAATAATTCAATAATTCTTAGCGGTTATCACATATGTAAAGGTGTTTAAACCCATAAGGAGGACCATATTTTGTTCCCATTGTGCTCATGGAGCCGATACTGCTCCTGCAACCCCCACCCCCCTCCCACAGCTGCCATGCCAGTGCAAGTTGAGCTCTCAGGGCCCCCCCGGTCAGACATGCGAGAGGATGGACAATGGCGCAGATAGGCAGCAGCCAACTTACTACATAGGATATCTCTATAGTAGTTCAGTTTGTCCTCCCTCTCAGCGGGTGTAAAAAAAGCCCCCATTTTTCCCTGGGTCTAACATGGTGGAGAGCCAGTAGTCATCCCTCTGCCGAATGGTGACAATTCGGCTGTCACTGTGCAAGGAAGTCAGCTTGCTTCGGGCCATTTGTGCAAGTGACTCCGAGGGACTCCCTGCATCCATCTCCACTGCATACTGCCATGGTGTGTTTGGGTCATCTGCCTCATCATCTTCATCTCCCTCTGGCTGTTCTGGTTGCTCCTGCTCCTCCTTTCCACCCATTTGGCTACACATTGTTTGTGCTCCAATGTCCTCCTCATCCTCCTCCTCCAGTTCAGCCCCCAAAGGACTCATGTGACTGTGAGATGTAGATGCCACATCTCCAGTCCCCTGACCAGCCAGATTGAAAAGCATCTTTTCCAGGATGTGAATCAGTGGAATGACGTTGTTCATCTCGTAGTCCTGGCGACTGACTAGCCTCCTCAAAGGGAATGAGCAAACAGCAGGTGTCACACATGAGCTGCCACTGGCTATCGTTAAAGTTACAGTTACAGTTGTGCTAAAGGCACAGGAAACTTGGTCAAAGTTAAAGGAAAGATGAATGCAGCACATTATCAGCAAATACTGGAGGCAAATCTGCCCTCATCAGCCAGGAAGCTGCGCATGGGACGTACTTGGACGTTCCAACATGACAACGATCCAAAACACAAGGCCAAGTCGACCTGTCATTGGCTACAGCAGAGGAAAGTGAAGGTTCTGGAGTGGCCATCTCAGTCTCCTGACCTCAATATCATTGAGCCCCTCTGGGGAGATCTCAAGCGCGCAGGACATGCAAGACAGCCCAGGAATTTACAGGAACTGGAGACTTTTTCCAAGAAGAATGGGCAGTTTTACCATCTGAGAAAATAAAGAGTCTCATCCACAACTATCACAAAAGACTTCAAGCTGTCATTGATGTTAGAGGGGGCAATACATGATATTAAAAACTGGGGTATGTGAACTTTTGAACAGGGTCATTTTGATGTGTTTGGTTGTCATTATGATTTAAAAAAGAGAGAAAACAGAAGTCTGACAATAAATGGCTTCAACCAACCACTAATCATGAGTGGAGAAAAAAGTTTTTGTGTTATCATTCATATTCTCTGAAAAAAGGCCAAAAAATCTGCTGGGGTATGTAAACTTTTTAGCACAACTGTAGGTAAAAACCCATCCAATATCTATCCCCTCCATAGGCAGGCATTCACTGATGGCTGTCTCATATAAAAGACATAAAATTCTGATGGTCGTTTATTTCATCTGGGTCCACATAGAGATAAGTGAATGGATCTGTAACAAAGCAGTTTTGACCCAAATTTTCCAAAAAGTGGATTTTAACAAAACCTAAACCTTTGCAATTTGTCTCAGTCAAACAAAAACTTCAAGAAGAAAGAGGATCACATTATCCATGAAGACAGCAGGTGATGAAATATGTTCATATAGAAATATTTCATTATCTTTGTTCCAACAATATTTCTACATCATATAATAAATGTGCAACATGTTATCACCTATAGCGGTATCACATTTATATTCATGTATTACTTGTATTGAGCTGAAAAATCAGGATACAGAATTGTAGCAGTCGGGAATGAGGAGAATCTGTGACTGTTCTGTGGTATATTCAGTGGTGACTCCTCACCTGGGCGGTTCCCTGTAGGAATGTCCTCCTCACACTCCTCATCACCACTCACATAGGGATCTGCTTTTATCTTTACTTCTATAGCATTAATAATTTTCAGATCTTTATCCTGATGGAAATGTCAAACAAATAAAGTAAAGGTCAATAGAAAATTCTAGATGAGCAAAAGATTAATCTGAGCCAAATAGCTGTAGGTCTCCTAGAACATGGACATAGATTATAGATGATAGTTCAAGGAGAACCTCAAGAATCTCCTATAAATGTATATTCAGCAATAGCTCAGATGGAGGAGATCAGATTCTACCAGAAACATCCAGGTTGGTTTGTCTCAGGAAATAAAGACCGCATTTGCGGGCTCTGTTTCTTCCCCTTGCCATTGGGGTTCCTCAGGGCTCAGTCCTAGGCCCCCTGCTCTTCTCCCTCTACACGGCCCCCATTGGACAAACCATCACCAGATTTGGCTTCCAGTACCATCTTTATGCTGATGACACCAAATTATATACGTCATCCCGTGACATCACCCCTGCACTAATACAGAACACCAGTGACTGTCTCTCTGCTGTCTCAAATATCATGTCTTCTCTCTATCTGAAATGGAATCTCTCAAAGCTGGAACTACTGCTGTTTCCACCATCTAATAGGTCTGTCCCTGATATCTCCATTGCAGTCTCTGGCCTTACATAACTCCTAGGCAGTATGCCCGCTACCTCGGGGTTATATTTGTCCTTTCCTTCACCCCCCATATCCAATCTCTCGCGCACTCATGTCATCTCCACCTCAAAGACATCTCCAGAATTCCCCCTTTCCTTAGCACAGACACACTAAAGACACTTATTGTTGCCCTGATTCACGCTCGCCTTGACTACTGTAACTCCTTACTAATCCGTCTTCCCTTTACTAAACTCTCCCCTCTACAATCTATTCTGAATGCGGCGGCGGCCAGACTCATCTATCAGTCTAGACGCTACAGCGAGGCCTCCGGTCTGTGCCGGTCACTACATTGGCTGCCTATTCACTACAGAATACAATATAAACTTATCCCCCTCATCCACAAGGCTCTCCATAATGCTGCACCTCCCTACATTTCCTCCCTCATCTCTGTCTATCACCCAACCCGTACTCTCCGCTCACTCAATAACCTAAGACTAACATCCTCTATTATCAGAACCTCCCACACTCGTATACAAGACTTCTCCCGAGTTGCACCACTTCTCTGGAATGCTCTATCTCGGACTATCAGATTAATCAGACACCCAATTTCTAACTAAAGACACGTCTTATCAGACAGGCCTATCACAATTCCTAATGTAAACCCTTCCTCAGTTAGAATCCCTAAAACCCCCCTCTGTTCACGCTCCCGCATTACCTCAAAGGATATGATGCCGTATCAGACTAACTTTATATGTCCAGGCACCATCTGCACGTTACAGGACACGATTGGTGATGGCTCATACAGCTTTATATATGTGTAATGAAAGTGACCTCTATCACAAAAATGTCTAGACCACTGTTTAAGCAATTCTACCTCCGATGCCGCCCCTGCTACCTCTTGTGTCACCCCCTCTACCTCATAGATTGTAAACTCTTGTGAGCAGGGCCCTCAGTCCCATTGTATGAATTGATTATTTCTCTGTAATGTATCTTTTTGTCTGTACTTGAACCCTACAAATTGTACAGTGCTGCGGAATATGTTGGTGCTATATAAATAAAATGTATTATTATTATTATTATTAATACTATTATTATAAAGATCAGAAGAAATCCAACCTGATGGTTCCTTATACCAACTAGCAGTCTCCATAGCCAGAAGATTGTGAGAAGATCCAGACAACATGTAATGTCTATGGTCAGCTTTATCCTCCATCTCCACCTCTCATTACACAAGTATAAACCATCTAATACTGCTGGATAACCCAAGACTGACCACAAGGACTTCACAGCCCGTCTACACATCATAGGGAATATCTCCATCTACCTGATCATCCTGTGGAAGAAGAGGACTGGGACATCTCTCCGGTGTTGTCCTCTTACTGGATCTACCTGTAGGAAACACAGACAGGGACTGAATTCATTCTGTACATACAAATAATGGAAGTCCATGTGTATATAGTCATGTCTATTACCTGGTGATGTGAGGGGCTGGTGGTCCTCCATCATCACCTCCTTGTACAGATCCTTGTGTCCTTCTAAATACTCCCACTCCTGTATGGAGAAATAGAGAGTTTAAACCCATTCTTGTCTGTACTTTTCCACCATTGCTTCCACTCCCTTCCCCCCTTTTTACCGAATCTGCCTCCTTTATAGCTTGTTATTTTGATACAAGCTCTGCTGCGTCAGAGCCATGTTTTGACCATTTCTGGTTTGCTTTTGCTGGCTCCTTTTACATCTGTTGCCAGTTTTTCTTGTATACTGTTTTGAAAAATTAATAAACTCCTTTTGAATGCAAAAAACCCCCCTTCCCGCTGCAGACAGTTTTTGACTTATTAACAGCTCAATTTTTCAAATCTGACATGTGTCACTTTGTGCTGTAATAACTTTGGAACATTAACTCACTACAGTGATTTTGAGATTGTTTTTTCATGAGATATTATACTTCGCCTTATTGGTAAATTTCAGTCGATATGTTTTGTAGTCACTGTGAGGGGTAAATATGAGTATTAAAACAGAACTTTTAATGTGTACCAATATAAGTAAAATAGGGCTCCACATGACACAGAACAATGGACAAAACAAACAACATACAGTGCCTTGCGAAAGTTTTCGGCCCCCTTGAACTTTTCAACCTTTTGCCACATTTCAGGCTGCAAACATAAGGATATAAAATTTTATTTTTTTGGTGAAGAATCAACAACAAGTGGGACACAATCGTGAAGTGGAACGAAATTTATTGGATATTTTAAACTTTGGAGTATAATAATCGGAGACCCAGGGGAGGTGATAAACATAAAAACCATTGTTACTCACCTCTCCAGCGATCCGATGTTGCTCCCAGCAGGCTTCGGCCTTCTTTGGTGACGTCCTAAGCGTCACGTGAGCCAGCCCGACATCATTATGTGGCGATGCCGGTTTGTGCGACATTGAAGAAGGCTGAAAGCAGGGTGTGCACCGGAGCCCAGGTAAGTAACACTGGTTTTTATGTTTGTCACCACCTGGGTCTCTATTATTATACTCTGGGGCCCCAGAGTATAATGATCAGTTAATGGGTGAGTTACTATGGAGCAGAATACTGTGTGCAGGGGCCACTATGGATTATAATACCGAGTGCAGGGGCCACTATGTGACATAATACCGTGTGCAGGGGCCACTATAGAGCATAATTCCGAGTGCAGGGGCCACTATGGAGCATAATTCCGAGTGCAGGGGCCACTATGAGGCATAATACCGAGTTCAGGGACCACTATGAGGCATAATACTGTGTGCAGGGGCCACTATGGAGCATAATACTGTGTGCAGGGGCCACTGCGGGGCATAATACCCTGTGCAGGGGCCGCTGCAGGGCATAATACCCATAAAAAAAAAAAAAAACACCTACTCACCTGTCCCTTGTGCTCTGATGTCTCCCACCGCAGTCTGGTTCTGCTGCTCTGGTGTTCTCTTCTGGCGGAAGTCCCCACCACACATGACCGCTGAGGGGAAGAAAACACTGGAGCAGCAGGACTAGAACGTGCTGGGAGACACCGGAGCACCTTCCCCAGCCTCATATTAAAAAAGTGGTTATCCTGGACAACCTCTTTAAGGTGCCACTTGGGCTTTATTAAAGGGTCTTTCCAGCTCATTTTTATTAATGATCTATCCTTAGAACAGATTATCAATAAGAGATCAGTGGACCCCTCCACTGACCAGCTCTATGAAGGGGCTATGGCGCCCGTTTATATCATACGCTGTCTGTTTATAAAGATGCACTTGGGGGTATTATTCATTATGGGGGGTTATATCATATATTTTATAATTGGGGTAGCAGCAGGATGGGTGTGCAGGGAAGGACAATGCGGGTCCGGTGCCTGGAAAAGTGAGGAGCCAAAGATGTCTGTGCTGCTGTTAAATATTATTAGAGTGCAATATTCCTGACCTTTTAGTGTTCAGTCTATTCTGCTGACAAAACTCTTGTATCTTATGGTGCATGGGTGTGGTTAGGGTATACTATTCTAGTATTGTCCAAATACAGTAGTAGAAAGTATAAGCATGTTGGGAAACACCCCCTCTCATGAATATAAATGATTGACAGACACACATGTGAGCCTCTCTGTGTCTCTCTCTTTCGGTGTCTCTCTCTTCCGACCTGTCTTATTTCCTCTGACACCTTGGAAGGATGACAAAATTGTCCTACAGAAGACCAACACATATTGATGAATAAGCATGAGCCAAGATGTCTGCAAGAGAACCATCTTGAAGAAACCTAACTCTGAACTTCTCCTATGATGTAAGACATTGACTGATATTTCTGTTATGCTGGAAGTTTTCCATGTATCTGTTTTTCCATGAAGACTTCAATAAATCTCCATGTTTTTATAAGAAGCCGAATCCTCCAATAATGTTACCTTATGGGTCAACACGTGAGTAAGGATTTCATTCAATTGTTATGTATTTTACAATTAACGGATATTATTTTACAGCTGCAAACTTTACAGAGACAAGTCACAGCTGGAAGAAGTGGTCATGGCGGTCCAAAGGGAAGAGAAGGGAAATGTGACCGATTAGTCAGAGACGTCACCTGTAAGTCACAGAATGTTACTGCCCTGTATTCACCTAAATGATAGAGGATAAATACCTGAGTGATGGGGGTCTGTCTGCTGAGACCCCACTGAGCCTGAGAATTGGATTTTTTCCCCCACTGGGTGGGAATCCAGCCTGACCGCAGCCATATATATAGGTGTGTCACTTGGTGGATGGACGAACCCGCGTGGCTCTCATTCACATCAATGGGAGAGCCAAAGATACCCGAAGTCCAGTACTCAGCTATCTGCGGGGCTCCTATTATAGAGAATGGGGGCCACGTGGGCTCGTCCATCCACCAAGCAGAAGATGTGAGAAGTTATTGTCATTGTTAATGCCGTGTTGTTGATCTGATACTGAAGTAATACAGGAAGAAGAATTCTTAAAAACTGTTTCATAAGTTTGTATATTGTGTGACGCTAACAGCATGTAAACGCAATTTTATATATTTTTTTGGGGGGGGGGCGGAGTGTCTTTCGATAGTCCGCCTCAGGCAGCAAAGAGGCTAGGTTCACCACTGGGCTTCTTCCTGTGTGATGTCTAAGGTTGGATTGACACTAACTAATCATTTTGTGGACTAGAAAACAACAGACGTTGTATATCCTTGTGTATTTACGTGTATTGTCCATTTTTTTTTTATTTCTGCATCCACAATCACCAAGCAAAATATCTGTAATAAATAGGACAGCACAGAAATGACGTCCATGTCCCTTAGAATGTCCGAGACGAGAAGAGAAATGAGGAAAAAATAACATGACATTCCATCCAACTATAACATGATGTTCATGGACAGAGAGAAATTGAGAAAAAAAAATCATGTCATGCACTATTTTTTCACACTACTTTTCTGTTCATGTGCTATTCGTGAAAAATATCGGACATCACATGGACTCATTGTAGTCAATGGGGTCATTCACACATCTGTTGTTTTTCATGGATGGAGGGACATTGAGAAAAAAAAATCAAACAAATGTGTCAATGACCCCATTGATTACAATGAGTCCATGTGATGTCCGATATTTTTCAGGAATAGCACATGGACAGAAAATTAATGTGAAAAGACCCCTACAGACAAAACACTTTCCACATTCTGAACATGAATATGGCTTCTCTCTTGTGTGATTTCTTTGGTGTATAACAAGATTTGTGTTCTGAGTAAAATATTTCCCACATTCTGAACTTGAATATGACTTTTTCACTATGTGAGTCTTATGATGCTTGACAAGACTTGACTTCAGAGTAAAACCTTTCCCACATTTTGAACATTAAAATGGCTTCTCTCCTGTGTGAGTTATTTGATGTTTAACAAGATCTGAGCTACGAGTATAACATTTCCCACATTCTGAACAGGAATATGGCTTCTCTCCTGTGTGAGTTCTTTGGTGTAAAGCAAGAGTTGATTTATGTGCAAAACATTTGTCACATTCAGAACATGCAAATGGCTTCTCTCCTGTGTGAGTTCTCTGATGGTAAACAAGAGTTGATTTACATCTAAAACGACCCCCACATTCAGAACATGAATATGGCTTCTCTCCTGTGTGAATCCTGTGATGTTCAACAAGAGCTGATTTATGAACAAAACATTTCCCACAATCTGAACATGAATAGGGCTTCACTCCCGTGTGAATCATTTTATGTTTAACAAGACTTGATTTATCTGTAAAACATTTCCCACATTCAGAACATGAATATGGCTTCTCTCCTGTGTGATTTCTTTGGTGTATAACAAAATGTGTTTTCTGAGCAAAATATTTCCCACAGTCTGAACATGAATATAGCTTTTCTACTATATGAGTCTTATAATGTTCAACAAGACATGACTTCAGAGTAAAACCTTTCCCACAATCTGAACAGAAATATGGCTTCTCTCCTGTGTGAGTTCTTTGATGCTTAACAAGATCTGTGTTACGAGCATAACATTTCCCACATTTTGAACATGAAAATGGCTTCTCTCCTGTGTGAGTTCTTTGATGTTTAACAAGAGTTGATTTCTCTGCAAAACATTTCCCACATTCTGAACAGAAATATGGCTTCTCTCCTGTGTGAGTTCTTTGATGTGAAACAAGCTTTGAGTTATAAGTAAAACATTTCCCACATTCTGAACATGAAAATGGCTTCTCTCCTGTGTGAGTTCTCTGATGTACACCACTTTGGTGATTTTTCTTGTCCTTAACAGTCTGTGATGAATCACACGATAGGACCTGTTTATAATCTGTAGATATCAGATGTCCCTCTGAGCTCCTGGTACAGTCTGACAAGAAGAAAAAGGATTTTACTATCTTTAAAATAATCTCAAAAATCAATTCTATTGATATTTTATAAGACTTCTATATAAATTTTACACTTGTAGGGTCAGTAACTGGTTGTGGCTGCCGTCACTAACATGGATGCCTTTCCCTGGTAGATCTCATTGCTCAAACTACATAAATTACATTCAGCACAGAAAATTGCCATTTATACACCCAGATCAGTTTCTCTTTTTCCCAAAAGACCTCATAGACAATATCATAAGAAGCAGAATTCAATAACACAGGGTGCAGAGCGAATATACAACTGCTCCTGTATAAAACCTCTCTGTACATAATAATTCTATATACTGCCATGTGAAACCATAACCATTCCCATTAATGTAATCCCTGAAGTGTCAGCCAGGAAACCATTAGCCTGAGATGCCACTTATCTTGCGTTGATACCACTTATCTTTCATACATCCGCCTGCCTCCACTGCCTATATATAACATATAAATGATATTTTTAGTCACATGTATGTAGTACATATTTAGTTATCATGTATGTACGATTTGTGGAGATCCTTTACCTTATGTTTCTGTTTATACCGATAGGTTGGTCATACATGTGTTCCCTAAATGCTTGCTTGGCTGAAGCCATCTCATCCGATCCCCCATACACTATATCACTGATTATATACAGACTATGAGAGATAAAATATAACTTTTATTATACATCTTACTAAAATAATGGTGTATTATATCGTGTAGCCCCTCAACTCAAAGTGTCTAAAATATATCAAGCTCATTGATTCTCCTTCATCCTAATTACATTCTGGATGATTCAATGTATATTACCAACAATGGAGTGACGCATGTGCCAAACAGCTTTGTAACAGTGGAAAAAGGAGCCAACTGTGCGCCAAACACCGGATAATCCAGGATCCCTGGTCAACACTAGATATGGGCGAACCCCTCAGGATTAGTTTTGTTTCGGGTCGAACATGTTTGGTACGAATAATAAAAACATTCATACTCACCTTCCGTTATCCCTCTTGGGCCTCCTTGCGGCGTCTAACACTTTCCGCGTGACGTCCGATGCTCTTCTGTGATATCATTGACCCAGGAGTCAGGGCTGAGGCCTGTGATTGGGCTACCAGCGGTCACATGGGCATGCCGAGCGCCATGACGTCGTAACACCTGGCATGCTCAGGTCATCGTCAAAGCCCAGTCACAGGCCTCAGCACTGAACCGATGCCGATGATATCATAGAAGCTGTAAAAAGTGCCAGATGCCATGCGGAGGTCCAAGAGATGTAACAGGAGATCAGTATGAGTGTATAATGCAGCAGTCATTTTCGTCCACCTGAGACAACTCTCTTTTTGTTTGATTTTGTAAAAAATGAAACAATTTAGAATATTCGGGACAAACCCGGCTGGTTACGAGCCAATTTACCCATCACTAGTTGTATTTGGTAATTGTCTTTTATTAATGACATAATCCTATTCCTTTTATTGGACCTGCAGTTCAAAACCATCAAGTCTGTAGATCCACTGTACCTCTTTGTTGAAACTAACATTGTCCCAGTCCCCACCTTCTTTGGTGGTCTTATCTATTCAAAGAGCTGGACACTTGACATCGCCCTGGTGCATTGACCATACATGCTTAGACACCGGAGTGTCTCACACATAGTACGTAACTCTTGGGGCATGGACAGGTTATCAGATAGACTACTCCCACTGTTTTACAGTTGACAAAATCCCAACTCTCATAGATACGACCTGTACTGACACTACCGAATGCTTTTCTACTTTTAAATGAAGGGACAGGCACTACATTCTCCGCATCTAAAGGAGTCATTTCTTTCGCTCTCCATGTCCCTCCCATTTGACGATGCGGAAAATGACTGTACTAGAATATCATGAAGGTTTTTACCTCTTCTGTATGTGACTTGAGGGTTTGTCAAATGTTTGTCAAATCGTAAGATTTTCCAATATCTCCCCAACATACCCATAACCTCTGTCTGTTTTCCATCAAACTATTCCTATTCATTATGTGATGTTGGATTCTTCCCGTGGCCTACAGATGAACAAATTCTCTCTCCTCCAGTTTTTTGCCTTATTATATGCTTGTTTGGCCACAGACTGGAGGAAGCCCCTGTCCATAAATCTCTTTTCCAGTTCCCTCAATTGTTTAGCAAAATCACTGAGGGATCTACTGTTTGTTGTCATGTTTTTTTAAGGACAATGGGGCAGATTTTGTCACCTCACTCTTAGGAACCTTCAAATCCAGAAAAGAGAGAGATTCAGCATTTATCTCGCTGGTAAATGTTAGCCCATTTACCAGCGAGAGCTTTCATGAACTCACAGGACGAAGACCAAAATAGTAAGATGTCGACTACATAGCTTATTCTAAGTGACAGCGATGACAACCGTCTGGAGTGACTGTCTATTGGACTATTGTGTCCTCCCACCAGCCAAGGTACAGGTTAGGAAAAGTCGGTACAGCTGAGCCCTCCATTGCTGTACCTGTCAACTGGTGGAAGAAGACACGGCCCTCCGGAATAAAATGCAGTCACCGAAAAACCTAGTTGTTATAGTAACATGTTGCGTATTCCGTCAGCTCAGAAAATATTCCACTGCCCGACATCCTTTATCACGAGGGATCGATGAATAAAATACCTCTACATCCAGGCTTGTAATCATAACATTTTCACATCTCATTTGGTGAGAACATCTGTTGTATCCCTCACATAACATGTTGGGCTCAACACAATTGGTCTTAGAACCCTGTCTGTTAATGCCCGATACTAAGGGGGAATCCTTTAGGTATCTTTGGTGCGCTATAGAGAGTGGCCATTAGACGAAACTTCAGGAAAAGAAACTCAAATTCATTCCCATCACTCTCCTATATCCTTCCAAATGTTTCATCTGATGGTGGCCAGAACCTCCAAAATCTAAGAGCAGGTTACTTCATTCTCCCCACTGAAAACACATACAGCTCAGTCAATTCTGGTATATATGTGTATGGAGAGGTTTACAGGAAATGTGGCTGAATGGTCAATCTACATCTAATGTGTCCGGCCACCATGAAGGGGTACATCACCTGTAATAGCTCTTGGATCTATGAGCTCTTCCTCTCAACTGCACATGGATCTGTTTTCAATGGGGAGAGCGGACTAAACCTCTGCAAGACACGTCTAGTGGTAGCTTTTATCCAAGGAGACAGCAGGTGATGAAGAAATTGTCCTCATTCACATAGACATATTTCATTATAAGGTATTTCTACGTCATATAATAAATGTGCAGCGTGATATCACCTATAGCGGTATCACATTTATATTCATGTATTACTTGTATTGAGCTGAAAAATCAGGACACAGAATTGTAGCAGTCGGGAATGAGGAGAATCTGTGACTGTTCTGTGGTATATTCAGTGGTGACTCCTCACCTGGGCGGTTCCCTGTAGGAATGTCCTCCTCACACTCCTCATCACCACTCACATAGGGATCTTCCTTTATTGTCATAGATAGAGCATTAATGTCCTTCAGATCTTTATCCTGATGGAAAATCTGTGAAACAAATAATGTAAAAGTCACCGGACAAATGGGGAAGTCACAGAGAATGTTCTAGATCATTAATCAGCATGAAGATCAAAGATGTCCTGACAGTAGCTGCAGGTCTCTGAGAAGCTGGAGAAACATATTAGATGGCGGCTCACTGACACCGCCCATGTATATAACCATATAATACTGCTGGATACAACAAGACTGACCACAAGGACTTCACAGCCCGTCTACACATCATAGGGAATATCTCCATCTACCTGATCATCCTGTGGAAGAAGAGGACTGGGACATCTCTCCGGTGTTGTCCTCTTACTGGATCTACCTGTAGGAAACACAGACAGGGACTGAATTCATTCTGTACATACAAATAATGGAAGTCCATGTGTATATAGTCATGTCTATTACCTGGTGATGTGAGGGGCTGGTGGTCCTCCATCATGACCTCCTTGTACAGATCCTTGTGTCCTTCTAAATACTCCCACTCCTCCATGGAGAAATAGACAGCGACATCCTGACACCTTATAGGAACCTGACAACACAATGATACAGTCATCACCCAGACCCCTCCAGTTACTGTATAATGTCCCAGCATTCCCAGCAGTGTCACCTCTCCAGTCAGCAGCTCCAGCATCTTGTTGGTGAGTTCTAGGATCTTCTGTCCATTGATCTCCTCCTGTATCAGGGGGGTGAGATGGAGGCCCCAGGATTAGGCTCAGGGTTCCTCCATATCCTTCATACACAGGGGCCTGACAGCGCCCACTAGAGGTCTTCTTCACTACTGTGTAATCCTGGTTATGAGGAGACACATTAATAAATATCACTACATACATGTGCAGAGTCCATCACCTCTCCAGTCATATCATCTGTTATTACTATAGATAAGAATGATGTAATGTGACATCATCAGAATCTCTCACCTCTCCAGTAAGCTGGTAGATGATCTCTAGGGTGAGATTTAATAGACTTTCCGCCATCTTGTTCCTGTCTCTTTCCATCCTTGATGGATCAATCAGGAATATTCTCTTATATAGAAGATACTGAGAGGATTCTATATTGTAGGAACCTGAATGGAGAGAAGATGAGACAATGTAATAAGTAGAATTAGTAATAATAATAATACATTTTATTTATATAGCGCCAACATATTCCGCAGCACTGTACAATTTGTAGGGTTCAAGTACTGACAAAAAAGATACATTACAAAGAAATAGTCAATTCACACAATGGGACTGAGGGCCCTGCTCACAAGAGCTTACAATCTATGAGAAGCAGATATTATATAACTATGTAATAAGTAGTATTAGTAGATATTATATAACTACGTAATAAGTAGTATTAGTAGATATTATGTGACATCTCTGACTTTTGTACAACCAGGATCTACAGCCGGAGGATGAAAACTTAAAAAATGGGGAATTATAGAAACAGCAGAGAATATCCGCGCCCGAATGTTTCTGTAACTCTCAACACCTCAGGTTGTAAACTACACCGATATTGTCATCTCTGCCATGTACATTCTGTCAACTTTTTTTTTTGCCTTCCTCTGGATCAACACTGTAGGGTTATAAGTTGGACTTGATGGACTGATGTCTTCATCCAACCTCATCTACTATGTAACTACAATCCCAGGTAAAAAAAAAGTGACATTTCCTGAAGAGTTTTTCCAGTTTTAATGTGACTGAGGCTAAATCCTAGAAATGTCTGGTCCTAAAGGGGTTAATAATAAATCTACAAGAACTGTGAGCGACCAAGACCAACGTATATATACCTGCTACTGTATAGCAACCGTGGTTACAGGACCTGTGATGATGTCACATGTGTGGGAGGAGTCA
The DNA here is from genome assembly GCA_947044405.1 of Leptodactylus fallax. Classification (NCBI taxonomy): domain Eukaryota; kingdom Metazoa; phylum Chordata; class Amphibia; order Anura; family Leptodactylidae; genus Leptodactylus; species Leptodactylus fallax. The sequence goes on along the minus strand of CAMRHE010000331.1, from coordinate 2,102,918 downwards.
ATATGTCACATGGTCAGGTCCTGCTGTTACAGCTTCAAGTGGGCTAAAGGACCTTTGAAGATGTCACAGTCACATGATCAGGTGTTGCAGTTCTCTTGTGGATAAGCTAAAGTTATTGTGAGACGTGTATGTAGTCACCTCCCTACATTTCCTCCCTCATCTCTGTCTATCGCCCAACCCGTGCTCTCCGTTCACTCAATGACCTAAGACTAACATCCTCTATTATCAGAACCTCCCACGCTTGTATACAAGACTTCTCCCGAGTTGCACCACTTCTCTGGAATGCTCTATCCCGGACTATCAGATTAACCCCAAATTTCTAACTAAAGACACGTCTTATCAGACAGGTCTATCACTATTCCTAATGTAAACTCTTCCTCAGTTAGAATCCCTTAAACGTCCCCTCCTCTGTTCACGCTCCCACATTACCCCACATGATATGAGGCCGTATCAGACTAACTTTATATGTCCAGGCACCATCTGCACGTTACAGGACACGACTGGTGACGGCTCCTACAGCTTTATATATGTGTAATGACAGGAACCTCTATTACAGAACTGTCTGACCATTGTATAAGCAATGCTACCTCCGATGCCGCCCCTGCTACCACCTGTGTCACCCCTCTACCTCATAGATTGTAAGCTCTTGCGAGCAGGGCCCTCAGTTCCATCATGTGAGTTGACTATTTCTCTGTAATGTATATTTTTGTCTGTACTTGAACACTACAAATTGTACAGTGCTGCGGAATATGTTGGTGCTATATAAATAAAATGTATTATTATTATTATTATTATTATTATTAAAAAGATCGGTAGAAATCCAACCTGATGGTTCCTTATTCCAACCAGCAGTCTCCATAGCCAGAAGATTGTGAGAAGATCCAGACAACATGTAATGTCTATGGTCAGCTTTATCCTCCATCTCCACCTCTCATTACACAAGTATAAACCATCTAATACTGCTGGATAACCCAAGACTGACCACAAGGACTTCACAGCCCGTCTACACATCATAGGGAATATCTCCATCTACCTGATCATCCTGTGGAAGAAGAGGACTGGGACATCTCTCCGGTGTTGTCCTCTTACTGGATCTACCTGTAGGAAACACAGACAGGGACTGAATTCATTCTGTACATACAAATAATGGAAGTCCATGTGTATATAGTCATGTCTATTACCTGGTGATGTGAGGGGCTGGTGGTCCTCCATCATCACCTCCTTGTACAGATCCTTGTGTCCTTCTAAATACTCCCACTCCTCCATGGAGAAATAGACAGCGACATCCTGACACCTTATAGGAACCTGACAACACAATGATACAGTCATCACCCAGACCCCTCCAGTTACTGTATAATGTCCCAGCATTCCCAGCAGTGTCACCTCTCCAGTCAGCAGCTCCAGCATCTTGTTGGTGAGTTCTAGGATCTTCAGTCCATTGATCTCCTCCTGTATCAGGGGGTGAGGTGGAGGCCCCGGGATTGGGCTCAGGATAGTACCACAGAATATAATCTACGCTACATATCATTTGGTGTAGTTTCTGTTCTGATTTCTTCCAGTTTGTGGTGTAAATTATAGTAAACTTGTCTGACTATAGGTAACCCCATCTGCTCCACTAAGCTCCACCCATTTATTTTAAAAAGTGGTCAGAGCAGCAAAAAATGTAAAAAAAAAAATTTGGTTTTAAACAGGACCTTTCACACCCTCTGGCACCCGCGGTATTATATACTGATAGAAAGCTGACAGTGCGCTGAATTCAACTTTCCCGATGTGTGCCTGGGTGCAGGAAATATCGGAGCCACCCGTGCTCCCGACACCCAGGCTCGTACTGTCAAAGCTAATAATGCACTGAATTCAGGGCGCTGGCAGCTTTCCAGCGGTTTTGAAAACCACCAGTGCCAGAGGACTTGAAAGATCGTCTTTAAGCAACTTTTTCCACCAATTAACTGCCACAAAAAGCTTAGAAAAAGTAACTAAAAACTTTTCTAAAAAAAAATTATTTTTACATATTTTCTTTTTAACCTCTTGAGTCCCATCTATTTTCCAACTTTTCTTTTCACTTTTTTCTCTCTCCACTTTCTAAAGGCCATAACTTTTTTTTCATGACTTATTATACTTCATTGTGGCACTATTTCAATTTCTGTACAATGTTTTGGGAAGCTGTAAGAAAAAACAATTTAGAATTATCATGAAATTTGAAAAAAATGCAATTGCACAATGTTTTTTACATGCTTCTTTTTTTTTACCATGCGGTAAAAATATTAACCTCTCCATCTCCTGAAGGTCAGGAAACAAACTATAAAATGTTGTCTCGATGGTTTAGAGTGCCCTTAGTCCTTCACGAGACCTTCCCTCGACCATTGTTGGTGTTGTAGCACTGCTCCATTCTGCGCCCCTTTTGGCGCGAGATTCGAGGGATGGTCAAGACGGTTACGAGAGTAGCCTTGGGAGATGACCCCGCTCCCTTTCTCCTCTCTATTTTTCCCTGTAGGATTAACAAGCACCACCGCAAACTTGTTGGCTTTATACTAGTCGTGGCCAGGTCAGTTATCCTGAGATTGTGGAAGTTAACATTAGCCCCCTCCCTTGTGGACTGGCTCAATGAACTCCTTTACATCAGACGCATGGAGAACCTAGTCTACGGACTCAAGTCAGATGACAGGACCCACCAACAGGTCTGGCGGCTCTGGAACTCTTTCTACTACTCCACTGCTTTCCAATCATCCTTCCCTAATACCTTCCCCCTTTAAACCCATTCTTGTCTCTACTTTTCCACCATTGCTTCCACTCCCCTTGCTCCCTTCCCCTCCTTTTACCGAATCTGCCTCCTTTATAGCTTGTTATTTTGATACAAGCTCTGCTGCGTCAGAGCCATGTTTTGACCATTTCTGGTTTGCTTTTGCTGGCTCTTTTACATCTGTTGCCAGTTTTTCTTGTATACTGTTTTGAAAAATGAATCAACTCTTTTTGAATGCAAAAAAAACCCCCTTCCCGCTGCAGACAGTTTTTGACTTCCTGACAGCTCAATTTTTCAAATCTGACATGTGTCACTTCATGCTGTAATAACTTTGGAACACTTTAACTCACTAAAGTGATTTTGAGATTGTTTTTTCATGAGATATTATACTTCGCCTTAGTGGTAAATTTCAGTCGATATGTTTTGTAGTCACTGTGAGGGGTAAATATGAGTATTAAAACAGAACTTTTAATGTGTACCAATATAAGTAAAATAGGGCTCCACATGACACAGAACAATGGACAAAACAAATAAAATATATACAGTATATAGTGTAAACGCAGTGGAGTAACTTGGAATGGCTGGGCCCCAAGGCAAACATTTGACATGGGCCCCCCGCCCACCCCCCGCACAAACCGCATTCTTGCACACACTATTATGCCCCATATTGGCCCCTACACACACTATTATGCACCATATTGGCCATTACACACACTATTATGCACCATATTGGCCATTACACACACTATTATGCACCATAGTGGCCATTACACGCACTATTATGCACCATATTGGCCATTACACACACTATTATGCACCATATTGGCCCCTACACACACTATTATGCACCATATTGGCTATTACACACACTATTATGCACCATATTGGCCATTACACACACTATTATGCACCATAGTGGCCATTACACGCACTATTATGCACCATATTGGCCATTACACACACTATTATGCACCATATTGGCCCCTACACACACTATTATGCACCATATTGGCCATTACACACACTATTATGCACCATAGTGGCCATTACACACACTATTATGCACCATATTGGCCATTACACACACTATTATGCCCAATAGTGGCCCCCTGTACACAGTATTATGCACTATAGTGGCCCCCTGCACACACTATTATGCGCCATAGTGGCCCCTGCACACACTATTATGCCCTATAGTGGCCCCTGCACAGACTATTATGCCTCATAGTGGATCCTGCACACACTATTATGTGTCGGCCTGGCCCACGTGATGCCTGGGACGTCACCAAATAGGCCCGAAGCTTTCCGGAGCGCAGGAGAGATAAGTAAAATTGTTTTTTTTTTATGTTTGCTCACCTCCCCTGTGCCTCTGATTATTATACTCTGGGGTCTGAAAAGACCCCAGAGTTTAATGATAGCAGTGTTTGTGTGGTTCGCGGGCCCGCGGCCTTACTTACCGATCCCTGCTCCTGCTCACAGCCGCCTCTACAGAGGGGCCTATTAAAAAAAAACATCAGGGGCCCGCCAGACCACCTATCCATGAACACTGTTTTCAAACATCTTACCTACAGGGATTACATTAGATCATGGTGGGAGATGCAGGGTCTTAAGAGATACCACAAGCACCATATTATCCCTAGAGGACTCAGGGTCCCAATCCTCCCAGTGGCCAGGTTGAGAACACAACCAATACTTATTAAATGGGAGAAAAAAGTTACTGACTGTTCGTTGAGCTTTAAGACATTACTGCTGGAAGAAGAGGATTTGAATGCTACAAAATATTCTACATCATTGAAAAAATTGAGTAATAGGGCTAAATCATTCTCCTCGGATCCAGAAATTGAGAGGAAGGAGATGGCCCTACAATCTAACATTGAACGACACATCTCTTTGATAAAGAATCAGAAGTATTTACAATTCCAATAAGACTTAGCGGATTTCAAACAAAATAGGGCGTACAGTAACCAGATCACTGGGGGTGCGGACTCTGGGGCATTATTCCAAAAATAGAGAAACAAAAGAGAAGGGTGATGTTGAAAAACGTCAGGATGGATCAGCACTGAGAGGACAGATTGAGAAAATCACTCAATATAGTGGTGTTCACACCCCAAAATAAAGTTAAATGGAGTCAATCATGTGTGAAGAAAACAAAAAGTAGGGGACACTCACCAGAGCGTGTTCTAAAAGGCAGACGTTATCCCAAATGTCCATAAAAACATCCACAGATATACATGGGAGAGATAGGATGCATAAAGGGCTGGGCCTCACATGTGCTACCTGCAAGCAGGATTTTTCTCTCCGCATTTTTTGGGCGGAAACCAGGTGGACCCCATTATAGTCTATGGGGTCCGCGAGTAACTGCTTTTTAAGCAGATTGGGTTTTGTTTTTTGGGTCCCCAAGTGAACCTGAAGAATGGAAACCCAAGCGCAAGTGTGAACCTAGCGTCAGCAGGATTCCTTCTAACTTTCACACCATAGATCTGAACTATTACAATGATAAAATACACAGACTCAGCTTTCGTACTCTCAGGGCGATCCCCAAGGGCTGTATCTAATCTACGCCTAGACAAAAAGACTAGAAGAGGCCGTAGGGTGGGTGATACTACGAAAGCATTTGTGTCCATTCCCAAACCGGTCAACCATGGAAAGAAAATAAAAAATTCCAGCAGTAAAAAGTGCAACAAAATAAAAGCCAAGGCTCAAAACACAAAATCTCCGACTCCAGGAAACTGCACCAAAGCCGGACTCAATGCAAAATCTACAAACCACAAAACAGCGATCATAGATGACCTTATCGTGTCCCGAGACTTAACATTTATTACTGAAACCTGGATAAATGGAATAAAATACTGCTAATTCTAATGTAACTGGGATGACGTCCTAGAATTGTCTGGTCTTAAAGGGGTTAATAAAAAAAATTGCCCCCAGAATCCAGCCAGGCCTGTGAGCGACCACCTACCCCCCACTGTACTGCAGCCATGGTTACAGGAACTGTGATGATGTCACATGTGTGGGAGGAGTCAAGCAGTCACCTGACCCCGTGTTCCAGATCTCTGCTGAATGAGCTGCAGTGATGTGTCTGGATCTGGATGTGGTTACATATATATATATATATATATATATATATATATATATATATAGTGTATAGGGAGCGGCCAGGGTTAACCCCTTCATGACTGGACACATTTTCGGGTTATTAGATACATCCAAGTTTGAAGGATATAACATTTTTTACAGCTAAATATGGAAATATTTGTTGTGTCTTTATTCAGTGACACCGGGGGCTTCTTATTTATGTTATTTTTATATGTTTTTTCTATTTTCAATATCCAGGAATATGTAAGAAAAATATGGAGGATAAAATTGTCCATTATTCACATTTTACTTTTTTTTTTTTTTTCTTCATATCACAAACTGTCCTTTCGGTAATTTAGGTGACACAGCGTTTGGTGTCTCCAGGGGCGGGGCTAGAACCAGTGATGAGAGGTAGAAACATTATTATTTATTTATTTTTTTATGTTTGTGGGGGCACATAAAAAACTAAATAATAATAATAATAATAATAATAAATAAATAAATTTCAATGTATCGTTGTCCCAGTTACAGGATAAATCAGCAAAAAAAAAAATATCATAAACCAGTGCAGCGACCCTGGCGAGGAGGCCGCAGACAGGAGGAGACGTCTACAGGACAATGCCGCGCCCGCCCCCCTCCTTCACTACACTACACAACAGAAAGGAAAAAAAAAAAATCTATTTAATAAAAAAGTAAATTAAACTAGGATTGAGGTCCAGTCTGAGCCCCGCTGCGGGGTCCTTGTACGACTCCATGATGTCTGGCAGAGGTCCTTCGCTGCATTGGGGGCATATTTGGGCATCAGCTCGTTGATCTTGCGGATGTAGTCGGACTTCTCTGCGCAGCCCTTGAAGCTCTCGCCACAGTTGTCCAGAATTTTCTTCTTTCACTTTCAGCTTCTTGTGATCCACCATGCTCAGCTCACAGATCTCATCGTCCTTCTTCAGCTTCTCGCAGATCTTCTCGGCAGGGATGTGATGACTCAGTGACTTCGAGACCTCATTAGTGATCTTTGTGGCCAAAATTGGTTCTCTTTTCCTTTGACGGCGTCACATGACCTCTGCAGCTCCTTCTCCACCGCGGTCGGCGTAAACTCTAGAAATACCCCATATTGTGCTGCTGTTAGGACTAAGGAAAAACAAAGTAACAACATAATCAAAAATTGTCTGCTGGTTAGAGGAATCCCATGTACAGAGCAACTCTGAGACACTGACAGCACTTTCTTCTATGCTTGTTAGAGCAGGAGATGGTTGTCCACTTGCCCACTGTTACTGAGGTGAATAAGAAAGAAACAAGTCCAACAGCAGAGGGCGCTATACACATGTACTTTAATCATTACCTTACATAATTTAAAAAACATACATTATTTGTGTGACAACCTCTTTCAGATGTAACTGTGCATAAGAAAATCTTTTTCCTGCAAGTTTTTTAATGTGCACATAAAGATGAGTTGGTTATAATAATTTGGCTTCTTCCTGTGTGATGTCTAAGGTTGGATTGACACTAATCATTTTACGGACTAGAAAACAACAGGCGTTGTATATCCTCGTGTATTTACAAGTACCGTCCATTTTTTTTTTATTTTTGCATCCACAATCACCAAGCAAAATATCCTTAAAAATAGGACAGCACAGAAATGACGTCCATGTCCCTTAGAATGCCCGAGACGAGAAGAGAAATGAGGTAAAAAATAACTTGACATTCCATCCATCTATAACATGATGTTCATGGACGGAGAGACTTTGAGAAAAAAAAATCATGTCATGTTTTCCACTACTTTTCTGTCCATGTTCTATTTGTGAAAAATATCGGACATCACAAGGACTCATTGTAGTCAATGGGGTCATTCTCACATCTGTTGTTTTTCATGGATGGAGGGACATTGAAAAAAAAAATCAAACAAATGTGTGAATGACTCCATTGATTACAATGAGTCCATGTGATGTCCAATATTTTTCAAGAATAGCACATGGACAGAAATGTAATATGAAAAGACCCCTACAGACAAAACGCTTTCCACATTCTGAACATGAATTTTTTGTTTTTTTTTGGGTAAAAAAAGTTTTGGGTTTGTGAGAAAAAAATTTATTGATTTTTTTTCATATGTGGTCTTATGTGCTTCAAGCTTGCTCGGTAAACCTTCCCCTTTTGACTTAAATGGCTTCTATCCTGTGTGAGTTATTTGATGTTTAACAAGATCTGAGCTACGAGCATAACATTTCCCACATTCTGAACAGGAATATGGCTTCTCTCCTGTGTGAGTTCTTTGGTGTAAAGCAAGAGTTGATTTATGTGCAAAACATTTGTCACATTCAGAACATGAAAATGGCTTCTCTCCTGTGTGAGTTCTCTGATGGTAAACAAGAGTTGATCTACATCTAAAACGACCCCCACATTCAGAACATGAATATGGCTTCTCTCCTGTGTGAATCCTCTGATGTTCAACAAGAGCTGATTTATGAACAAAACATTTCCCACAATCTGAACATGAATAGGGCTTCACTCTTGTGTGAATTATTTTATGTTTAACAAGACTTGATTTATCTGTAAAACATTTCCCACATTCTGAACATGAATATGGCTTCTCTCCTGTGTGATTTCTTTGGTGTATAACAAGATTTGTTTTCTGAGCAAAGTATTTACCACATTCTGAACATGAATATAGCTTTTCTACTATATGAGTCTTATGATGTTCAACAAGACATGACTTCAGAGTAAAACCTTTCCCACATTCTGAACAGAAATATGGCTTCTCTCCTGTGTGAGTTTTTTGATGCTTAACAAGATCTGTGTTACGAGCATAACATTTCCCACATTTTGAACATGAAAATGGCTTCTCTCCTGTGTGAGTTCTTTGATGTTTAACAAGAGTTGATTTCTCTGCAAAACATTTCCCACATTCAGAACAGAAATATGGCTTCTCTCCTGTGTGAGTTCTTTGATGTGAAACAAGCTTTGAGTTAGAAGTAAAACATTTCCCACATTCTGAACAGGAAAATGGCTTCTCCCCTGTGTGAGTTCTCTGATGTACACCACTTTGGTGATTTTTCTTTTCCTTAATAGTCTGTGATGAATCAGAAGATAGGACCTGTTTATAATCTGTGGATATCAGATGTCCCTCTGAGCTCCTGGTACAGTCATCTGCGATAAATAAAAAGGATTTTACTATTTTTTAAATAATCTCAAAAATAAATTCTATTGATATTTTATAAGACTTCTATATAAATTTTACACTTGTAGGGTCAGTAACTGGTTGTGGCTGCCGTCACTAACATGGATGCCTTTCCCTGGTAGATCTCACTGCTCAAACTACATAAATTACATTCAGCACAGAAAATTGCCATTTATACACCCAGATCAGTTTCTCTTTTTCCCAAAAGACCTCATAGACAATATCATAAGAAGCAGAATTCAATAACACAGGGTGCAGAGCGAATATACAACTGCTCCTGTATAAAACCTCTCTGTACATAATAATTCTATATACTGCCATGTGAAACCATGACCATTCCCACTAATGTAATCCCTGAAGTGTCAGCCAGGAAACCATTAGACTGAGATGCCGCTTATCTTGCGTTGACATCACTTATGTTTCTTACATCCGCCTGCCTCTACTGCCTATATATAACATATAAATGATATTATTAGTCACATGTGTGCAGTACATATTTAGTTATCATGTATGTACGATTTGTAGAGATCCTTTACCTTATGTTTCTGTTTATACCGATAGGTTGGTCATACATGTGTTCCCTAAATGCTTGCTTGGCTGAAGCCATCTCATCCGATCCCCCATACACTACATTACTGATTATATACAGACTATGAGAGATAAAATATAACTTTTATTATACATCTTACTAAAATAATGGTGTATTATCTCGTGTAGCCCCTCAACTCAAAGTGTCTAAAATATATCAAGCTCATTGATTCTCCTTCATCCTAATTACATTCTGGCTGATTCAATGTATATTACCAACAATGGAGGAACATATGTGCCAAACAGCTTTGTAACGGTGGAAAAAAGAGCCAACTGTGCGCCAAACACCGGATAATACAGGATCCCTGGTCAACAATAGATATGGGCGAACCCCTCAGGATTAGTTTTGTTTCGGGTCGAACATGTTTGGTACGAATAATAAAAACATTCATACTCACCTTCCGTTATCCCTCTTGGGCCTCCTTGCGGCGTCTAACACTTTCCGCGTGACGTCCGATGCTCTTCTGTGATATCATTGACCCAGGAGTCAGGGCTGAGGCCTGTGATTGGGCTACCAGCGGTCACATGGGCATGCCGAGCGCCATGACGTCGTAACACCTGGCATGCTCAGGTCATCGTCAAAGCCCAGTCACAGGCCTCAGCACTGAACCGATGCCGATGATATCATAGAAGCTGTAAAAAGTGCCAGATGCCATGCGGAGGTCCAAGAGATGTAACAGGAGATCAGTATGAGTGTATAATGCAGCAGTCATTTTCGTCCACCTGAGACAACTCTTTTTGTTTGATTTTGTAAAAAATGAAACAATTTAGAATATTCGGGACAAACCCGGTTGGTTACGAGCCAATTTACCCATCACTAGTTGTGTTTGGTAATTGTCTTTTATTAATGACATAATCCTACTCCTTTTATTGGACCTGCAGTTCAAAACCATCAAGTCTGTAGATCCACTGTACCTCTTTGTTGAAAATAACATTGTCCCAGTCCCCACCTTCTTTGGTGGTCTTATCTATTCAAAGAGCTGGACACTTGACATCGCCCTGGTGCATTGACCACACATTTAGACACCAGAGTGTCTCACACACAGTACATAATTCTTGGGGCATGGACAGGTTATCAGATAGACTACTCCCACTGTTTTACAGATGACAAAATCCCAACTCTCATAGGTACGACCTGTACTGACACTACCGAATGCTTTTCTACTTTTAAATGAAGGGACAGTCACTACATTCTCCGCATCTAAAGGAGTCATTTCTTTCGCTCTCCATGTCCCTCCCATTTGACGATGCGGAAAATGACTGTACTAGAATATCATGAAGGTTTTTACCTCTTCTGTATGTGACTTGAGGGTTTGTCAAATGTTTGTCAAATCGTAAGATTTTCCAATATCTCCCCAACATACCCAGAACCTCTGTCTGTTTTCCATCAAACTATTCCTATTCATTATGTGATGTTGGATTCTTCCCGTGGCCTACAGATGAACAAATTCTCTCTCCTCCAGTTTTTTGCCTTATTATATGCTTGTTTGGCCACAGACTGGAGGAAGCCCCTGTCCATAAATCTCTTTTCCAGTTCCCTCAATTGTTTAGCAAAATCACTGAGGGATCTACTGTTTGTTGTCATGTTTTTTTAAGGACAATAGGGAAGATTTTGTCACCTCACTCATCACTGATTATATACAGATGTGTAGCTCCTCAACTCAAAGTGTGTAAAAATATACTGTACAGCTGAAAAATCAGGACACAGAATTGTAGCAGTCGGGAATGAGGAGAATCTGTGACTGTTCTGTGGTATATTCAGTGGTGACTCCTCACCTGGGCGGTTACCTGTAGGAATGTCCTCCTCACACTCCTCATCACCACTCACATAGGGATCTTCCTTTATCTTTACTTCTATAGCATTAATATAGTTCAGATCTTTATCCTGATGGAAATGATGTCAAACAAATATAGTAAAAGTCAATAGAAAATTCTAGATGAGCAAAAGATTAATCTGAGGCAAATAGCTGTAGGTCTCCTAGAACATGGACATAGATTATAGAGGACAGTTCAAGGAGAACCTCAAGAATCTCCTATACAGTGACTTGAAAAAGTATTCATATCCTTTGAACTTTTTCACATTTTGTCACCTTACAACCAAAAACTTAAATACATTTTATTGAGATTTTAAATGATAACCAACAAAAAGTAGCAGATAATTGTGAAGTGGAATGAAAATGATACAAGGTTTTCAAAAGTTGAATCAAATAAAAATCTGAAAAGTGTGACGCACAAAAGTCTTCAGCCCCCTGTACTCTGATACCCCTAAATAGAATACAGTGTATACAATTGCCTTCAGAAGTCACTTAATGAGTTAATAGAGTCCGGCTGTGTGTAATGTAGTCTCAGTATAAATACACCTGTTCTCTGAAGGCCTCAGTAGTTTGTTAGACCAAGGAACTCACCAGACAGGTCAAAGATAACCACTCTATCCAACTGCTCGGTGCTCTTCATCTTTAACCTGTTTCTCCACTGTCACTGATGAAAAGCTCTCCACTCTAATCTCTAAATCCCACCTCACCACCTGTGCACTCGACCCGATCCAGTCACATCTCATCCCCAAACTCTCTGAAGTCATTACTCCTGCCCTAACCCATCTCTTCAACCTATCCCTAACCAATGGATCCTTCCCTTCCGCCCTCAAACATGATACCATCACACCTATACTTAAGAAACCCTCCCTCCTCCCGTCTTCTCCAGCCAACTATCACCCCATCTCACTGCTCCCGTACGCCTCTAAACTGCTGGAGCAACACGTCCACTCCGAACTGTCCTCCTATCTCTCATCCAATATGCTCTGTGATAGACTACAGTCAGGCTTCAGACCCCATCACTCCACAGAAACTGCCCTAACCAAGGTCACTAATGACCTTCTAACTGCCAAAGCCAAACGTCACTACTCTGTCCTCCTCCTCCTCGACCTCTCCTCTGCCTTTGACACAGTCGACCATTCCCTCCTGCTAGAAACGCTTTCATCCCTTTATGTCTCTCTGGACCAGACATTACCTCACTGTTGTCCAGAATCCCAGAATGTCTAGCAGCCGTAGCCTCCTTTCTCTCCTCCTGCTTTCTCAAACTCAACATGGAGAAAACGGAGTTCATAATCTTCACCCCTCCACGCACAACCCCCCTACCTGAACCATCTATCAGAATTAATGGAACCACTCTCACCCCAGTCCCACGGGCCCGTTGCCTTAGGATAACCCTAGACTCTGACCTATCCTTCAAGCCGCACATTCAAACCCTCAACACCTCCTGCCGCCTCCAACTCAAGAACATCCATCGAATCCACTCCTTCTTCACCCCAGAAACTACAAAGAAGCTAGTCCACGTCCTCATAATCTCCCGCCTAGACTACTGTAACACCATTCTCCATGGTCTCCCAGCTAACAGTCTCGCCCCCCTCCAGTCCACCTTAAACTGTGCTGCTCGCCTAATACACCTCTCCCTCCGTTCTTCTTCGGCCGCTCCCCTCTGCCAATCCCTTCACTGACTACCCGTTGCCCAGCGAATAGAGTTCAACTACTAATGCTGACATACAAGCCATCCACAACCTGTCCCCTCCATATATCTCCAACCTAATCTCCCGCTACCTGCCCGCACGTAACCTCCGATCCTCCAAAGACCTCCTACTCCGCTCTGCTCTTATCTGCTCTTCACACAATTGTGTCCAAGACTTCTCCCGGGCATCCGCCATACTCTGGATCTCACTACCAAGACACATAAGACTGTCCCCCACAGTCACAAGCTTCAAGAAGGCCCTGAAGACTCAGCTATTCAGGAAGGCCTACAACCTCCAATAACACTACTGTCACCACACCACCATCTGTACAGCCTCTACCCCCACCTTCTGTCTCTATCCCTCATAGATTGTAAGCCCTTTCGGGCAGGGCCCTCTATCCCACTGTGCCAGTGATCACTGTTAGTATTATATTTGTTTCGTATATCTTGTGTACTGTATGTAAACCCTCAAATCTAAAGCACCATGGAATTAATATAATAATGTACAGCACTATGGGATTAATATAATAATGTACAGAGCGCCATGGGATTAATATAATAATGTACAGAGCGCCATGGGATTAATATAATAATGTACAGCACCATGGGATTAATATAATAATGTACAGAGCACCATGGGATTAATATAATAATGTACAGAGCGCCATGGGATTAATATAATAATGTACAGCACCATGGGATTAATATAATAATGTACAGAGCACCATGGGATTAATATAATAATGTACAGCACCATGGGATTAATATAATAATGTACAGCGCCATGGGATTAATATAATAATGTACAGCACCATGGGATTAATATAATAATGTACAGCACCATGGGATTAATATAATATTGTACAGAGCACCATGGAATTAATATAATAATGTACAGCACCATGGGATTAATATAATAATGTACAGCACCATGGGATTAATATAATAATGTACAGCACCATGGAATTAATATAATAATGTACAGCACCATGGGATTAATGTAATAATGTACAGCACCATGGAATTAATATAATAATGTACAGCACCATGGGATTAATATAATAATGTACAGAGCACCATGGAATTAATATAATAATGTACAGAGCACCATGGGATTAATTTAATATTGTACAGCACCATGGGATTAATGTAATAATGTACAGAGCACCATGGGATTAATATAATAATGTACAGCCCCATGGGATTAATATAATAATGTACAGAGCGCCATGGAATTAATATAATAATGTACAGAGCACCATGGGATTAATATAATAATGTACAGCACCATGGGATTAATATAATAATGTACAGCACCATGGGATTAATATAATAATGTACAGCACCATGGGATTAATATAATAATGTACAGCACCATGGGATTAATATAATAATGTACAGAGCACCATGGAATTAATATAATAATGTACAGAGCACCATGGAATTAATGGTACTATATAAATAAACAATAATAATAAAAATAAAGTTGTGGAGAAGTTTAAAGCAGGGTTAGGTTATAAAAGTATATCCCAAGCTTTGAGCATCCCAAGGAGCGCTGTTCAATCCATCTTCCAAAAATGGAAAACGTATTCTACAACTGTAAACCTGCCAAGACATGGCCGTCCACCTAAACTAACAGACCACTGAGCAAGGAGAGCACTGGTCAGAGAAGCAGCCAAGAGGCCCATGGTCAGAAATCCACAGCTCAGGTACAGGGAGAATCTGTCCACAGGACAACTAGAAGTCACTGCGCACTCCACATAAGTGGCAATCTTTATGGAAGAGCGGCAAGAAGAAAACCATTGTTGTGAAAAAAGACATAAGAAGTGCTGTTTGCAGTTTGCCACAAGCCATATAGGAGACACAGCAAACATGTGGAAGAAGGTGCTCTGGTCAGATGAGACCAAAGAGGAACTTTATGGCCTAAATGCAAAGCGCTATATGTGGTGAAAAAGTAACCCTGCTCATCCCCCCTGATCACACCATCCCCACTGTGACACATGGGGGGTAGCATCATGCTGGGGGGAGGATTTTCTACAGCAGGGACAGGGAAGCTTCTCAGAGGTGATGGGAAGATGGATAGAGCTAAATACAGGGCAATCCTGGAAGAAAACCTGTTGGAGGCTGCAAAGACTTGAGACTGGGAAGGAGATTTATCTTCCAACAAGACAATGATCCTAAACCAACAGCCCGAGCTCCAGTGGATGGTTTATATCAAAGAATATTCATGTATTAGACTGGCCCAGTCACAGTCCAGACCTAAATCCCATTGAGCATCTGTGGCAAGACATGAAAATTACTGATCACAGACGCTCCATCCAATCTGACTGCAAAGAAGAAGAAGAAGAGGCAGAAATCTCATCTCTAGATGTGCAAAGCTGGTAGAGACAGAGCCCAAAAGACTTGGAGCTGGAATTGCAGCCAAAGGCGGCTCTACAAAGTATTGCTATAGGGGGGCTGAAGATTTTTGCACATCACACTTTTCAGATTTTTCTTTGATTAAAATTGTGAAAACCAGGTATCATTTTCCTTCCACTTCACAATTATCTGCTGCTTTGTGTTGGTTATCACTGAAAATCTCAAGAAAATACATTTTAGATTGTGGTTGTAAGTTGACAAAATGTGAAAAATTTCAAGGGGAATAAATACTTTTGCACCCCACTATAATTGTATATTCAGCATGGCTAGACATAGTTCAGGTGGAGGAGATCAGATTCTACCAGATACATCCAGGTTGTAGGGGAAGTTATTGGATCAGATCGGTAGAAATCCAACCTGATGGTTCCTTATTCCAACCAGCAGTCTCCATAGCCAGAAGATTGTGAGAAGATCCAGACAACATGTAATGTCTATGGTCAGCTTTATCCTCCATCTCCACCTCTCATTACACAAGTATAAACCATCTAATACTGCCGGATAACCCAAGACTGACCACAAGGACTTCACAGCCCGTCTACACATCATAGGGAATATCTCCATCTACCTGATCATCCTGTGGAAGAAGAGGACTGGGACATCTCTCCGGTGTTGTCCTCTTACTGGATCTACCTGTAGGAAACACAGACAGGGACTGAATTCATTCTGTACATACAAATAATGGAAGTCCATGTGTATATAGTCATGTCTATTACCTGGTGATGTGAGGGGCTGGTGGTCCTCCATCATCACCTCCTTGTACAGATCCTTGTGTCCTTCTAAATACTCCCACTCCTCCATGGAGAAATAGACAGCGACATCCTGACACCTTATAGGAACCTGACAACACAATGATACAGTCATCCCCCAGACCCCTCCAGTTACTGTATAATGTCCCAGCATTCCCAGCAGTGTCACCTCTCCAGTCAGCAGCTCCATCATCTTGTTGGTGAGTTCTAGGATCTTCTGTTCATTGATCTCCTCCTGTATCAGGGGGTGAGGTGGAGGCCCCGGGATTGGGCCTAGGGTTCCTCCATATCCTTCATACACAGGAGCCTGACAGCGCCCACTAGAGGTCTTCTTCACTACTGTGTAATCCTGGTTATGGGGAGACACATTAATAAATATCACTACATACATGTCCAGAGTCCATCACCTCTCCAGTCATATCATCTGTTATTACTATAGATAAGAATGATGTAATGTGACATCATCAGAATCTCTCACCTCTCCAGTAAGCTGGTAGATGATCTCTAGGGTGAGATTTAATATACTTTCCGCCATCTTGTTCCTGTCTCTTTCCATCCTTGATGGATCAATCAGGAATATTCTCTTATATAGAAGATACTGACAGGATTCTATATTGTAGGAACCTGAATGGAGAGAAGATGAGACAATGTAAAAACCTCACAAGATCCCATGTAATAAATAGAATTAGTAGGGAATTATAAGGCAGGCTTCCGGGTCAGGCACTAGTATGTGAAGATACATGGCACATTCCTCCTCTCTGCACACAGTATCAGACTCTTCTCCTCCACTAACCTGTAATGTAGAACGAGCGCCCTACACCGGGGAGACAAACCTAGGCTGGTACAGGACATATATATGGAGCGGTGTCTGCTGAGGAGCCGGAAGAAGGAGACCAAGATGCTGATGGGGATAAATTTGGTGTATATTGGGATAGTCCGTGTACCACAGAATATAATCTACGCTACATATCATTTGGTGTAGTTTCTGCTCTGATTTCTTCCAGTTTCTGGTGTAAATTATAGTAAACTTGTCAGACTGTAGGTAACCCAGCATATTGCACTTAGGCTCACTATGATCGCTGTTGCTCGGCCTCCTGACTGCCATAGCAACCCCTCGGACCCTGTGATCTTATGGAGAGGGATCTGAGGGGTGTCGGGGGGCGATCTTGTCCCCCCGAATCCCCGGATGCCATGATGAATAGCGATCCCGGCATGTGAGGGATTAATCCTCTGGAGTCGGAGTATCTTTCCACTCCGGTGACTAGTCCCGGGTATCGGCTGTATAATACAGCTCCTGTGCCTGCGACATTACAGCGATGTACTATTACGGTGCTCATCATTAACTACACGGCCAGCACAATGTAGTAGTACGGCACAGAGCAGGAAGGGGTTAAAGCAGCCGAGTCCTGAGACAACTAGAATCGCCGGAATACATGAAATATACAATAAAATACTGACATTGTCCGGAGAGTTTCTCTAATTCTAATGTAACTGGGATAACGTCCTAGAATTGTCTGGTCTTAAAGGAGTTAATAAAAAATTAACCACCTACCTCCTCCTGTACAGTAACCGTGGTTACAGGACCTGTGATGATGTCACATGTGTGGGAGGAGTCAATGAGTCACATGACCCGGTGTTCCAGGTCTCTGCTGGATGAGCTGCAGTGATGTGTCTGGATCAGGATGTGGTTACATATATATATATATATATATATATATATATATATATATATACTTATGTAGCCCTATTTGGGGGGGGGGTATGAGTATTATCCCTCCCGCAACAGACTCTGGCGCTGACCTGTGTGTATAATGGGACCTGAAGCCTTCGCTGAAGGGAAGAGTGGGAACATATATGAAATATATCAGTGCCTCCACCCAGGATAGAGCCTCTGTATTACAGGGAGGATCTCTGCCTGGGACT
This sequence comes from Leptodactylus fallax, assembly GCA_947044405.1. Lineage (NCBI taxonomy): Eukaryota > Metazoa > Chordata > Amphibia > Anura > Leptodactylidae > Leptodactylus > Leptodactylus fallax. The sequence goes on along the minus strand of CAMRHE010000331.1, from coordinate 2,084,758 downwards.
TACCCATGAGGTACAGTTAGTAGCCTTAACAAGGATCACTGTACTAATCTCACAGTCTGAAGAATACATACAGATACCACATAAGGTTATAACAGTAGCTTTATAAGAATCAACAGGGTAATAATACATACATACAATATACTCAGAACACAGCAGTACTACAACAACCAGCAAGTCCTCAACCGTCTTAGGTTATATACCCGGGTATATATATAAATATATAGCAAGAGTCCAGTGCACAATACCTCCAGGCAACAGAAGAGATGCAGGGGCCCCTGTGGATGACTGTGGATCCTCGGATTCTTCCAGGAGATGACAGACAGCCGATCAGGAGATGATGATGATGGTGAGATTCTTCACAGGCAGCAAACAGGGCGACGGTGACGGCAGTAGATGCAGGCCTGACTACCCTAACACTGAGTCCTTAACCTGCCAGCTAAACTACTAGTGCCACCGGGCCTCTAACTAGCTAGTTGGCCTTCGGAAGCCTAACCTATCACTGCCCTGAACTATATATATATATATGGATCCCTAACTACGGTTACTAGCTAGGTCCTGTGAGTATATAGGGGGTAACACATACCTAACTATATACTGTGAAGTAAAGAGGAACAAGTGGCTCTTAGACTCCCCCAGACATAACATGTCTGTCTCAGCAGCTCTGCTCACATCTCTCCCCCCAGCAGCTCTGCCTCACATGTGTCTGACTCACTGTATTTACAAAACAAAACTTGCACTAAATGCCTGGGGTCTCTGAAGCCAAACTGCAGGGGCAAAGAAGCCAGATACATTATATACTAGTAGAAATGGCAGTTCCCTACACAATATTCCCAAAAAATGACCAGCATTAGTCTATACAAGCCTGCAAGTCTTTCACTCATATTCCAACTGCCGTACACACGGTCACATGTCCCTTATCAGCCAATAATAGCTTGCAGGTGCTTACTCTCCTCAGGCACACAGGTTTCCATAGCAACCAAGCTATGTATGACCTGTATTAGTGAATAGCAGTTCACAGGACCTTAAATATTCAGTCATATCACGTGTATCAGCCAATATAAGTTCACATTTAATTTACCAGGTTTCCATAACAACACAGCCATAAATAGACTGTACCTATACTGGACTCAGTGGCGTAACTAGCAATGGCAGGGCCCCAAGGCGAACATTTGATTTGACATGGGACCCCCCCCGCCCTGCGGCAACCCCCCCCCCCCCCGCACAAACTGCATTCCTGCACACACTATTATGCCCCATACTCTCCTCAGGCACACAGGTTTCCATAGCAACCAAGCTATGTATGACCTGTGTAGGGAACTGCCATTTCTACTAGTATATAATGTATCTGGCTTCTTTGCCCCTGCAGTTTGGCTTCAGAGACCCCAGGCATTCAGTGCAAGTTTTGTTTTGTAAATACAGTGAGTCAGACACATGTGAGGCAGAGCTGCTGGGGGGAGAGATGTGAGCAGAGCTGCTGAGACAGACATGTTATGTCTGGGGGAGTCTAAGAGCCACTTTTTCCTCTTTACTTCACAGTATATAGTTAGGTATGTGTTACCCCCTATATACTCACAGGACCTAGCTAGTAACTGTAGTTAGGGATCCATATATATATATAGTTCAGGGCAGTGATAGGTTAGGCTTCCGAAGGCCAACTAGCTAGTTAGAGGCCCGGTGGCACTAGTAGTTTAGCTGGCAGGTTAAGGACTCAGTGTTAGGGTAGTCAGGCCTGCATCTACTGCCGTCACCGTCGCCCTGTTTGCTGCCTGTGAAGGATCTCACCATCATCATCATCTCCCTGATCGGCTGTCTGTCATCTCCTGGAAGAATCCGAGGATCCACAGTCATCCACAGGGGCCCCTGCATCTCTTCTGTTGCCTGGAGGTATTGTGCACTGGACTCTTGCTATATATCTATATATATACCCGGGTATATAACCTAAGACGGTTGAGGACTTGCTGGTTGTTGTAGTATTGCTGTGTTCTGAGTATATTGTATGTATGTATTATTACCCTGTTGATTCTTATAAAGCTACTGTTATAACCTTATGTGGTATCTGTATGTATTCTTCAGACTGTGAGATTAGTACAGTGATCCTTGTTAAGGCTACTAACTGTACCTCATGGGTAAGTCCCAGGAAGAGATCCTCCCTGTAATACAGAGGCTCTATCCTGGGTGGGGGCACTGATATATTTCATATATGTTCCCACTCTTCCCTTCAGCGAAGGCTTCAGGTCCCATTATACACACAGGTCAGCGCCAGAGTCTGTTGCGGGAGGGATAATACTCATACCCCCCCCAAAATAGGGCTACATTTGGAGGCACTGCTGAGATTTAGAAGTGGGAATAGTCATTGATATGGAGAAGCGATATAGCTCAGAGGGGAACCTCCCACTAGCTACTACATGGGATTACCGACCTCCTGTTCCTCCCCTGGTTCAGGTAAAGGAAGAACCCCGCTCAGCCAGTTACCCCCCCAGTATGGCCGTCGCTAGCAGTTCCTCTAGTGACAGTGCTATTAGCACTTTAGCCAGGCTGACTGAAATGTTAGCTCAGGGCCTGCAGGCCACTCACTACAAGAAACTAAAAGTATTCTCTGGTAATGTCCCAGTACCACAAGGGGAGGAAAACTTTGAGATATGGAAAGAACATACTCTCCAATGCCTGAAGGAATGGTCTTGCTCTGAAGAAGGCAAGCGGCAGCGTATCAGTGAAAGTTTGCGGTCTCCTGCTGCAGAATTGATCCGCTTGTACAGAGACTCTCATGAAGGAGTGAGTGCATTGGACTATATACAAGTACTGTCTTATCACTTTGAGCCATACTATGACCTTGCCCAGATGGTTGCTGATTACCGAATGGTTCGTCAAAAAGAAGGGGAAAATGTCTCTACTTTTATTAACCGTTTACAGCTACTTCTTTCACGTCTGGTGTACCACGCAGCTATATCTACTTCAGAGGTAGACGCTATGAGAACCAGTCAGTTGGTGAGAGGGTTACAACCTCATCATCCTCTTGCTCAAGTACTCAAGGTCTTACTATCTGATAGAGTCCTTCCATTTCCTGACTTAATGAAGTTAGTGAAGAAACAAGAAGCTGACATTAGTTTTAGTACCCCTAAGAAAGCGAAAAGCATCTCTAAAGAAGATGTTGTTCCTAATTCAAACAAGGACAAACCAGCGGAGTGGTCAGAACTTAGACAGTCCGCCACTCCACCCACTGCCACTCAACGGAGGAAGGATGCTAGAACCTGTTATAAATGTGGTCAGATGGGCCATACTGCCAGACAGTGTACGGAGGACAGTGAGGGATTGGGACACAGTGCTGTCTTCTCTATTCAGAATCAAAGACACCGAAGGAAGGCGGGCCGAGTAAAGACCAGAGGCGCTATCGCGGGCTCCAGGTCCGTTGTCAAAGTCACTGTCAATGGTCATGCCGCTCCTGCCCTGTTTGATACAGGATCTCAAGTGACCCTGATATATCGCTCGTTCTACCAAAAGTATCTGAGGGATATACCTCTTCAGTCTACAGGACAAATGAAATTGTGGGGGCTTAATTCAGGATCATATCCTGTAGATGGCAGCCTACAAGTAGTTATAGCTGTCCCTGAATTAGAAGATCAGAGTGTCACTCCCATGAAGATTACGGCTCTTGTCTGCCCTGATACAGGGGATTCTTGTGCAGCTCCTGTGATACTTGGCACTAATTGTCCCGCAGTGCATTATGCTTTTCAGAAGTTTCTTGGAAGAGATTGGAACCCTGCAGCTCAGCCGGTGAATATATCTTCTGATCTTAGAGAACTCTGTGATGCCCTGTCTGCTGGCTATCGACATGGAATGGTATATCATATCGGTGAGAGAACCGTGGAAGTTCCTGCCGGCGGGGAGAGAGTTCTGAGAGTAGCCTCCAGCATTGCTCCCGATTTGCTTGAAGGGGGGAGTTATGTCCTTATGGAAACCCCTGAAGAAATGATTAACCAGAATGGCTGGATGGTGATCCCAGAGAGAAAGGACTGGAGAAATAAAGTGGAGTTATCTACCTGTGTGACAGTGAGGAACTGTTCACCGCATCCGATCGTAATTGGACCATACCAGAATGTGGCCCACTGCTACCCTGTGCTTGGAGTAAATCCATACGCTGAAGTGTGCAGGATTCAAATCCGAGATGCAATCCCTAATCTCAATCTTGACTTGAGTGATCCACATTTACCAGAGGCCTGGAATCAGTGACTGACACAGAAGTTGTCTGAATTATCGGAAGTGTTCTCCATGGATGATACGGATGTAGGTTGTGCTAAAAGTGCTCAACACACTTTCCGATTGACCGATTCTACTCCCTTCCGGGAGCGACCACGGAGAGTTGCTCCAAAGGATGTTGATGAGTTAAGACAGACTCTACAGCAAATGAAAGGTCAGGGGATCATTGTGGACAGTAAGAGCCCCTATGCCTCACCTATTGTGGTGGTAAGAAAAAAATCTGGAGCAATTCGCCTATGTGTGGATTACAGAACTCTGAACCGGAGAACCTTACCTGATCAGTATACACTGCCGAGAATTGAAGAAGCTCTGGAAGCTCTGAATGGAAACTGTTGGTTCACAGTGCTGGACCTAAGATCGGGATACTATCAAGTCCCAATGGCACCTGAGGATCAGGAAAAGACAGCCTTCATATGCCCCTTGGGTTTCTTTCAGTTCACTCGTATGCCGCAAGGTACAAAAGGTGCGCCAGCAACGTTCCAAAGGTTGATGGAAAGAGTGTTAGGTGATTTAGTGCCCCGGGAATGCCTTGTATATCTTGATGACATTATTGTGTTTGGAAAGACGCTGGAAGAACATGAAGAACGACTCATGAGAGTACTCCAACGCTTAAAAGAAGAGGGGCTGAAGTTGTCGGCTGACAAATGCAAATTTTGTAGATCTTCGGTCACTTATGTAGGTCATATTGTTTCTGCTGAAGGAGTTGCTACCGATCCTGGTAAGATTGAAGCTGTGGTGAATTGGCCCCGACCGCAAAATATTACGGAGTTGCAATCTTTCTTGGGGTTTTGTGGATTCTATCGACGATTTGTGGAAGGATATTCAAAAATTGCTCGAGCCCTCCTCGACCTGTTGAAGAGTGATGCAGGAGATCCGGGAAAGAAGAAAGGGTCTTCCAAAAGCCTTTTTGGCGATAGGTGGACTGCAGAGTGTGAAGAAGCATTTAAGTTGTTGAAGAAGAAATTGACAGAAGCTCCCGTTCTGGCTTATGCTGATGCACAGAAGCCATATGTGCTACATGTAGATGCCAGCTTTGAAGGATTAGGTGGCGTGCTGCACCAAGAATACCCGGCCGGGTTACGGCCCATAGCTTTCATAAGTCGAAGTCTTTCTCCCAGCGAGAAAAATTATCCAGTACATAAATTGGAGTTTTTGGCGCTCAAGTGGGCCATTGTTGATAAATGACATGACTATTTATACGGAGTCACGTTTGAAGTAAGAACAGACAACAATCCACTGACATACGTTTTGTCAACCGCTAAACTCGATGCTACAGGACATCGCTGGTTGGCAGCTTTATCCAACTACCAATTCACACTCAAGTATAAATCGGGGCCTAAGAACATTGGGGCAGATGCTCTATCAAGACGGCCTGGATTACCTAGTCCGGAAGTAGTGGATGAATGGGAAGAAGTGCCAAGTCCTGGAGTAGGAGCTTTGTGTGCCATGGCTGCTGTAGTTGAAGACCGAGTAGCCTTTTCTGAAACTCGGCTTATTGACTCTATTGGGGGAGGTCCCGAAGCTGTACCAGACATGTTTGCCTACCCTGCCGCTTTAGGATCCTTTGAGAGTTGTTCTATATCTTCAAAGCGAATGATCTGGAGTCAAAAGACTGATCCTTTAATTGGACCTCTTTATCAAGCAGTGAGTTCTCAAGACAGAGAAATGTTAAAGACATCCCTACCCTCTGAATGCAGTCAACTTCTACGAGATTGGGAGAAGTTTGAAATAGACAATGGCCTACTTTATCGTGTGGTGCTGTATCATGATCACCCTGGAAGGCGCCAACTAGTTATTCCAAGCTGCTTTCAGAAGATGATTTTCCGAAGTCTGCATGATTATCATGGTCATTTGGGACCTGAGAAGACTTATGGCCTAATACAAGACCGATTCTACTGGCCCAAAATGAGAGATACCGTGACTCGTCTGTGTAGGTGCTGTCGCAGATGTTTGCAGAGGAAGACTGTCCCGGTTCGAGCGGCCTTCATGGGACACTTGAAGAGTTCGGGCCCCATGGATCTTGTCTGCATAGACTTCCTTTGTATTGACAACGACTCCAGAGGATTTGGAAATGTATTGGTGGTGACTGATCACTTCACACGATATGCTCAAGCCTTTCCGACTAAGGATCAAAAAGCAGTCACTGTTGCAAGAGTGCTTTGGGAAAAGTATTTTATCCATTATGGCTTACCACACCGGTTGCATTCTGATCAAGGCCGGGATTTTGAGAGTAACCTGATCAAAGAGTTACTTCAGTTGTTGAACATCCGCAAAAGTCGGACGACGCCTTACCATCCAGAGGGAGATGCCCTTCCTGAAAGATTTAACAGGACTTTACTTGATATGCTTGGTACCTTACGAATTGAGGATAAGCGATCCTGGAGTCGAAAAGTGGAGGCTATGGTGCATGCCTATAATAGTACAAGGCACGAGAGCACAGGATATTCACCATACTTTCTGATGTTTGGAAGAGAGCCTAGGCTACCTATTGACATCTTGTTGGGAGTCTCTACCGATGGTATCAGTCATCAAGATCATTACCGATACGTGGCACGTTTGAAAGAAACGCTTAAGAGTGCTTATCAGCTGGCTGAGGAAAATGCGGCCAAAGTGAATGAAGGAAATAAAAGGATATTTGATCTTCGAGTAAGATACCGAGAATTGAACCCTGGGGACCATGTTCTGCTACGGAATTTGGGAGCATCTGCAAAACATAAGCTGGCTGATCGATGGCGGAGTGAACTCTTTACAGTGGTAGATCGGTTGCCTGGAATACCAGTCTACAAGATCAAAGGACGGGACGGGAGGATCAGGACTTGGCATAGAAATCATTTGTTGCCTGTACCTCAGATTGATGGTATGGATATCTCCAATGATGGCTCGGCCTGCGATTCTCCACAGTCCTTAGCCGATATTCCACCTGACCTTCCTGAAACTCCTGAGAGTGATTGGACTGTGGCTCCTGAAGTTCCTAGATCACCAGTATCTTCTCCTTCAGGGAGACCTATGAACCCTCAAACTCCAGAATTCGTACCTAGATCTGTGTCTACAGATGAGCAGGGATCTAGCTCTCCTACGCCACCAGCACCATCCCCTCCCATGGCAGACAACCCTAGTTTAGGGTCTGGACATGCTAGTTTACCTCAGAGAGAGGTACGGAGAGGAGAGAGAATTAGACACCCTCCACCTATGCTGACATATGATAGTTTGGGGGACCCCAGATTTACTACTCAGCCTCATTTATACCATGCTTGGGTGGGTGCAGTGTCCACTTTGGTCAATATGTTACCAATTTTCGCTCCTGCTGGCATGTATACCTATTAACCTGTTGTGACTCTGTAAATGCAAAAGCAACCATATTGATATTGTCATTGGTAATGTTGACTGTATACTATGACTTTGTATGTCTTTGACGTGACGTAAAGATTTCACCAGAGGGAGAGTGTAGGGAACTGCCATTTCTACTAGTATATAATGTATCTGGCTTCTTTGCCCCTGCAGTTTGGCTTCAGAGACCCCAGGCATTCAGTGCAAGTTTTGTTTTGTAAATACAGTGAGTCAGACACATGTGAGGCAGAGCTGCTGGGGGGAGAGATGTGAGCAGAGCTGCTGAGACAGACATGTTATGTCTGGGGGAGTCTAAGAGCCACTTGTTCCTCTTTACTTCACAGTATATAGTTAGGTATGTGTTACCCCCTATATACTCACAGGACCTAGCTAGTAACTGTAGTTAGGGATCCATATATATATATAGTTCAGGGCAGTGATAGGTTAGGCTTCTGAAGGCCAACTAGCTAGTTAGAGGCCCGGTGGCACTAGTAGTTTAGCCGGCAGGTTAAGGACTCAGTGTTAGGGTAGTCAGGCCTGCATCTACTGCTGTCACCGTCGCCCTGTTTGCTGCCTGTGAAGAATCTCACCATCATCATCATCATCTCCTGATCGGCTGTCTGTCATCTCCTGGAAGAATCCGAGGATCCACAGTCATCCACAGGGGCCCCTGCATCTCTTCTGTTGCCTGGAGGTATTGTGCACTGGACTCTTGCTATATATCTATATATATACCCGGGTATATAACCTAAGACGGTTGAGGACTTGCTGGTTGTTGTAGTACTGCTGTGTTCTGAGTATATTGTATGTATGTATTATTACCCTGTTGATTCTTATAAAGCTACTGTTATAACCTTATGTGGTATCTGTATGTATTCTTCAGACTGTGAGATTAGTACAGTGATCCTTGTTAAGGCTACTAACTGTACTTCATGGGTAAGTCCCAGGAAGAGATTCTCCCTGTAAAACAGAGGCTCTATCCTGGGTGGAGGCACTGATATATTTCATATATGTTCCCACTCTTCCCTTCAGCGAAGGCTTCAGGTCCCATTATACACACAGGTCAGCGCCAGAGTCTGTTGCGGGAGGGATAATACTCATACCCCCCCCCAAATAGGGCTACACCTGTATTAGTCAATAGCAGTTCACAGGACATTAAATATTCAGTCATATCACGTGTATCAGCCAATATAAGTTCACATTTAATTTACCAGGTTTCCATAACAACACAGCCATAAATAGACTGTACCTATACTGGACTCAGTGGCGTAACTAGCAATGGCAGGGCCCCAAGGCGAACATTTGACATGGGACCCCCCCCCGGCAACCCCCCCCCAGCACAAACTGCATTTCTGCACACACTATTATGCCCCATAGTGGCCCCTGCATACACTATTAGGCCCCATAGTGGCCCTTGCGCACAGTATTCTGCCCCATAGTGGCCCCTGCACACAGTATCATAGTGGCTCCTTCATATAGTATTATGCGCACTTCCCGCTACTTCTTCAATGTTGGACCAGATCTCACGTGAGCCAGGCATGTATCGCAACGCATAATGACGTCGGACTGGCCCACCGACATCTGGGACGCCACCAAAGAGGCCCGAAGCCTGCTGAAAAGACCCCAGAGTATAATTATAGCAGTGTTTGTGGGGTTCACGGCCCACAGGCCTTACTTACTGATCCCCGCTCCTGCTCAAAGCCACCTCTGTAGAAGGTGAAGTGCAGGCGGCCGTGAGCAGGAGTGGGGATCGGTAAGTAAATAGGGCCTGTTACCTGCTGGTGTTAAAAAAAAAAAAAAAACATCAGAGGCCCGCCGGGTCCCCTAATGTCCCGGGCCCTGTGGCAGCTGCTACCACTGCTAAACCGGTATTTACGCCACTGACTGGACTGCCATACTGGATTTCAGCATTCTTATAAATTGAAACGTTTTTTTAAACTACTCATGTCCCCTGCAGCAAAACGCATGGCTGCTGCTCGAGCTAATGAAAACTCTCAGCAGACCCAAGCCTGTCTCCAATCTGATAAGGTATGTTACAGACAACAGCGAGCTGCTGAAACTCCCCAGCAGACCCAAGCCCGTCTCCAATCTGACAAAGCATTGTCAGCCACATGCACACAGCTGCACTCCAGGTTTCAATAACAACCCAGCCATTTTTCTTCACTGCTGTAGGTCAGCTTTAAAGGGGCAGGGCGCTGTGGATGACACTGTTACACAAGGTCACATACACACAGCTTTACTCCAGGTTTTCCATAACAACTGATCGCAGGTTTTTCACTGATATCCAAACTGAGATGCACATGATCACATGACACTTATGGACCAATGGAAAATCGCAGGTTCAGTTTTGACATACACACAGCTTTACACCAGGTTTCCATAGCAACCAAGCTATTTATGTCCTGCATGAGTCAATAGCAGTTCGCTGGTCCTTAAATATTCAGTCATATGACGTGCATCAGCCAATACAGTCATATGAAAAAGTTTGGGCACCCCTATTAATCTTAATCATTTTTAGTTCTAAATATTTGGGTGTTTGCAACAGCCATTTCAATTTGATATATCTAATAACTGATGGACACAGTAATATTTCAGGATTGAAATGAGGTTTATTGTACTAACAGAAAATGTGCAATATGCATTAAACCAAAATTTGACCGGTGCAAAAATTTGGGTAGCCTTATCATTTTATTGATTTGAATACTCCTAACTAATTTTAACTGACTTACTGAAGCACAAAATTGGTTTTGTAACCTCATTGAGCTTTGAACTTCATAGCCAGGTGTATCCAATCATGAGAAAAGGTATTTAAGGTGGCCAATTGCAAGTTGTTCTCCTATTTGAATCTCCTCTGAAGAGTGGCATCATGGGCTCCTCAAAACAACTCTCAAATGATCTGAAAACAAAGATTGTTCAACATAGTTGTTCAGGGGAAGGATACAAAAAGTTGTCTCAGAGATTTAACCTGTCAGTTTCCACTGTGAGGAACATAGTAAGGAAATGGAAGACCACAGGGACAGTTCTTGTTAAGCCCAGAAGTGGCAGGCCAAGAAAAATATCAGAAAGGCAGAGAAGAAGAATGGTGAGAACAGTCAAGGATAATCCACAGACCACCTCCAAAGAGCTGCAGCATCATCTTGCTGCAGATGGTGTCACTGTGCATCGGTCAACAATACAGCACACTTTGCACAAGGAGAAGCTGTATGGGAGAGTGATGCGAAAGAAGCCGTTTCTGAAAGCACGCCACAAACAGAGTCGCTTCATTTTGGAAGAAGGTCCTGTGGACTGATGAAACAAAGATTGAGTTGTTTGGTCATACAAAAAGGCGTTATGCATGGCGTCAAAAAAACACAGCATTCCAAGAAAAACACTTGCTACCCACTGTAAAATTTGGTGGAGGTTCCATCATGCTTTGGGGCTGTGTGGCCAATGCCGGCACCGGGAATCTTGTTAGAGTTGAGGGTCGCATGGATTCAACTCAGTATCAGCAGATTCTTGAGAATAATGTACAAGAATCAGTGACGAATTTGAAGTTACGCCGGGGATGGATATTTCAGCAAGACAATGATCCAAAACACAGCTCCAAATCTACTCAGGCATTCATGCAGAGGAACAATTACAATGTTCTGGAATGGCCATCCCAGTCCCCAGACCTGAATATCATTGAACATCTGTGGGATAATTTGAAGCGGGCTGTCCATGCTCGGCGACCATCAAACTTAACTGAACTGGAATTGTTTTGTAAAGAGGAATGGTCAAAAATACCTTCATCCAGGATCCAGGAACTGATTAAAAGCTACAGGAAGCGACTAGAGGCTGTTATTTTTGCAAAAGGAGGATCTACTAAATATTAATGTCACTTTTCTGTTGAGGTGCCCATACTTTTGCACTGGTCAAATTTTGGTTTAATGCATATTGCACATTTTCTGTTAGTACAATAAACCTCATTTCAATCCTGAAATATTACTGTGTCCATCAGTTATTAGATATATCAAATTGAAATGACTGTTGCAAACACCCAAATATTTAGAACTAAAAATGATTAAGATTAATAGGGGTGCCCAAACTTTTTCATATGACTGTATAAGTTCACATTTCATTTACCAGGTTTCCATAGCAACACAGCCATAAATAGACTATACCTATACTGGACTGCCATACTGGATGTCAAGTGCAAAACTGGCCAATTCTTATGGGGCCACTACACAAACAAAAAATGAAATGTACCCGTGCGAAGCCGGGTCCTTCCTCTAGTATATATATATGTGTGTATAGAGTATATATGTAGCAGAGCTGTCTGTGTGTGATGTATAGGGAGCGGCCATGGTTAACCCCTTCATGACTGGACATATTTTCAGGTTATTAGTTACATCCAGGTTTGAAGGATATAACATTTTTTACAGCTAAATATGGAAATAATTGTTGTGTCTTTATTCAGTGATACCGGGGGCTTCTTATTTATGTCATTTTTATATGTTTTTAATTTTTTGTTCAATATTCAGGAACATGTGAGAAAAAAATACGGAGGGCAAAATTGTCCATTATTCACATTTTTTTGGAAATTTTTTTTTCTTCTTATCACAAATTGTCTTTATGGTAATTTAGGTGACATAGAGTTTGGTGTCACCAGGGGTGGGGCTAGAACCGGTGATGAGAGGTAGAGACTTTTTTTTGTTTTAATTTTCTCTTAATTTTTTTTTTTTTTTTTTATATATGTAGATTGTGCCCCTCATTAAGTTAGAAGAAACCTTTTGGAGGGAATTCTAACATTACATTTTATTTTCTCATTTCCCTGTAACTGGGGCAACGACACATTGTTGCTTATTTATATTCTGCAGTGCTTCATTGTCCCAAGTAGGACTAACAATCTAAATTCCCTATCAGTATATCTTTGGAGTGTTGGAGCGCAGCACAAACACGGGCTGAACATACAAACTCCTTGCAGATGTTGTCCTTGGCTGGAAACAACCCAGGACTCTGGGTTGATGAGCGAATCGAAGCTGCAGAAGTGGAATTCGATCTGAATTTCAGGAAATCTTTGATTCGCCTCGATTACGGATTTCCTCATGCTTTGATGCATCGAATCGCATTTTTTTATGAAATGGCTGCTGCACATGGACTCTGGGAGCACGGGATCACCCACAATGCCAAGCGTGCAGCTAATCAGAAGCCAGCAGGACCTGTCACAGCCCAATAAAAACCTTCGGCCATTTTAGGTACAGTCATTTCACATCGCTCTTACTGTAGGGACAGACGTCAGCAGGAGCTAGGGAAAGACTTAGAAAACAGATAGAAGTTCAGGGAAAGAGGCTGAGCCTTAGAACTGTAGGGAAAGGATAGGGAGGAATTGAGTGAAGAATTTGGGGTGGTTGCAGGTTGTTTACAGCAACAATTTGCAGCATAATTCACATTGCAGCACTCACTGCCGTTATACTGCTGCTCATTACTCATATCTGTGTCTTCAAGGTGGAACACAACAAGCCTTTTACAGTGCAGTACAGCAAAAAACAAACAAACAATGAATTATCATCCACTAATATCTGTACGTATCTGTAAAAAAGGCGTTTATTCACTGTTCTTCCAAAGCATAACATTACAGGCTATTTGTCAGTACTACTGTGCCAAAGAAAACTGAATTCTCATCCAGTTATTTCTACTGTACAGTCATCTGTTCTAATGCTCTTTTCAAGGCATTTATTAGTGTTGAAACAAATAAAGAGCATATTCGCCATTTTTTCAGAGTATAAAATTACAGGCCATTTCTCTATACAGTAGTTGCAAAATTCAATAATAGCCACTGATCTGTGCAGTTAGCTGTTATCCTAACACTTATTTAAAGGTGTTTATTACTGGAGAAAGACATAATGACCCTATTCGCCATTTTGTTCCCAGTATAAATTTGCAGGCCATTTCTCAATACAGTATTGGCAAAAATCAATAATTCTTAGTGGTTATCCTAGTTATCTCAGTGTCAAATAAAGTTAACCCAGCGGTTATCCCAGTATTAAGTTACAGGCTATTTCTCAATACAGTATTGGCAAAAATCAATAATTCTTAGCGGTTATCCTAACACTTATTGAAAGGTGTTTATTAGTGGGGAAACACATAACGACCATATTTGCCATTTTGTTCCCAGTATAAAGTGGCCATTTATTAATACAGTATTGGAAAACATCAATAATTCTTAGCGGTTATCACTTACTTAAAGCTGTTTATTAGTGTGGAAACACATAAGGACCATATTCACCATTTTGTTCCCACTATAAAGTTGCAGGCCATTTCTCAATACAGTATTGACAAAAATCAATAATTCTTAGCCACTAATCTCTGCCTTTATCACGTCTTTTTTTTATAGGTGTTCTTTAGTGGGGAAAGAAATAAGGGGCATATTTTCTGTCCTTTCAAATTAGAAAATTACAGGCCTTTCTGCCCTTTATTTATTTCCTTTGCAATTATGTTTTTTCATCGAACAGTATGTCAGACAGAGAAGTGACAGGCCCTGCACAGCAGAGGGCCACAGGCGTAAATGTTTCTGGTGCAGGCACAGGTCGCAGCAGAGTAAGGGGGCGTGGCAGCAGGGGTCACTTACAGAGGCCTGAGCTCCCAGTGTCAAGTAGCGGTCATGTCTTGACCAGCATCCCAACGGTTGTAGACTGGTTGACTCGGTCATCCACTTCATCCCAAGTCAAATCTGACACCCCCAGCCAAGAGTCGGTGGGTTCGTTAGACACAACCTTTAGTTGACATGGCCCGGCAGCAGGCCCTGTGCCCTCACCTGTCCTCAACCTGCCTCTGTCCTTTTCTGTTCCCGCACCTAGAGAAGTACTCTATGCTGTGGGCTCAGATCCACTATACAGTGAGGAGGAGGTACTAGAGGATAGTCAGCAGCTACTGCTCAGGCAAGATCTGGAGGAGACATCCGCCGTTTCCTCTGGTAGGCGGACAAGTAGTGATGAGATTGGCGTGGGAGCTGGTGTTGAGGAGGACATCAGTGACCTGCAGACAGTAGTGAATGATGATGTAGCCAATCGTAATTGGGAGCCGGGTGACGAAGAGGCCTCATCGTCATCAGGAGAAGAGGGTGGCAGCTTGTGCATGAGGCAGCGGCCGAGTGAGCAGGGTGGCAGCAGTGGGAGGTCTGGAGCCAAACGTGCCCGGGGTAGACCACCCGCTTCGCAGCAGTCTACCTGCCCGGAAAGCAGTGGTGCAGGGGTTCATGGAGGCAGTGGCGGAAGCAGTCAGTTAGTGTGGAGTGTTGGGGGTAAAATCGCCAACTCGGCAGTGTGGCAGTTTTTTGTAAAGCCCCCGGGGGAGATGATCATGGCCATATGTTCCCTTTGTGGGCAGATGGTGAAGCGTGCCCAGGGTGCCAATGTTGGCACCACACCCCTGCGTCAACATATGTAGCGTCACCATAAAGTGGCCTGGGAGAGCTGTGGCTCCAATGTGGTGATCCAGCCTGCCGCAGCAACCTCTGCAGCACCCAGTGGCATGCACCCCATTTCAGGCAGTCAAGGCTCCACCACCTCAGCTGAATAAAGCTGTGTGTCCTTCCCATCATCTGCTGGTCGTGATGCTCCTGCTACTCCTCCTAGTCAGTTATTATGTCAGCAATTGATCACAGAATCTATATCAAAGAGACAACAGTATGCGTGCAATCATCCAACAGTGCAAAAGCTGATCGTGCTCCTGTCCAAGTTGCTGGCTCTGCAGTCACTCCCTTTCCACTTGGTGGACTCTGCACCTTTCAGAGAATTGATGGCTTGCGCCGAGCCGAGTTGGAGAGTCCCAAGCCGTTATTTCTTTGCCAAGAAGGCAGTACCAGCCCTGCACAAATATGTAGAAGAGATGGTGGGCCAGTCCTTGAGACTGTCGGTGTCTGCCAAAGTTCACGGCAGCGCCTATGTGTGGAGCTGTAACTACGATCAAGGACAATATGTCATTTATGGCCCACTGGGTTAATGTGGTGCCTGCCCAGACACACCAGCAACTTGGACAGGTGACGCAGCTTCTGCCTCCACGTTCTCACGCCTTGGTCCTGCAACAATGTCCGCCTCATCCTCCACTGCAGGGACAATTCACAGTGCTCCTCCAGCATACCATATGTGCAGGGCACAGCGATGTATCACTGTTCTACACCTCGTTTGTCTGTGCCTCCCACAACATAGGCTGATATGCGATGTTTCCACCCATTGGAATTCAACCCTCCATATATTGGATCAACTATATGAACAGAGAAAAGTCATAAACGATTTCTTGATGATCCAAGCGGACAGAGGTACTCCCCTGTGTAACTTTAACGTTAGCCAGTGGCAGCTCATGCGTGACACCTGAAATTTACTCATTCCCTTTGTGGAGGCCACTTTGTTATTCAGTCGCCAGGACTACGGGATGAACAACGTCATTCCATTGATTCACATGTTGGAATCAATCTGGCTGGTCAAGGGACTAGAGATGTGGCGTCTACATCTCATGGTCACATGAGCCCTGTGGGGGCTGAACTGGAGGAGGATGAGGATGACATTGAAGCACAAACAATGTGTAGCCAAATGGGTGGAGTGGAGAAGCAACCAGAACAGCCAGAGGGAGATGAGGAGGATGAGGCAGATGACCCAAACACACCGTGGCAGTATGCAGTGGAGATGGATGCAGGGAGTCCCTCGAAGTCACGTGCGCAAATGGCCTGATGCATGCTGACTTCCTTGCGCAGTCGAATTGTCACCATTGGGCAGAGGGATGACTACTGGCTCTCCACCATGTTAGAACCTCGCTACCAGGGAAAAATGGGGGCCTTTTTTACACCCGCTGAGAGGGAGGACAAACTGAACTACTATAGAGACATGCTATGTAGCAAGTTTGCCGCTGCCTATCTGCGCCATCATCCATCCTCTCACATGTCCAACCGGGGGGGCCCTGAGCGCTCAACTTGCACTGGTGTGGCAGCTGTGGGGGGCGGGGGGTGGCAGGAGCAGTATCGGCTCCATCAGCAGCAGCCTGAGCCTAGAGTCGCTGATGAGCAGCTTTCTTCAGCTGCATAGTGAGCAGCGCAGAACTTGAACCAGCAGGTGGTGGCATACTTAGAGTGTACCCTGCCACCTCTCATGGGAGATCCGCTGGACTACAGAGCAGCCAAACTGGATTTGTGGCCGCAACTGGCTGAGTTTGCCCTGGAAAAGCTGTCCTGCCCGGCCAGTAGTGTGGCATCAGAGCGAGTGTTTCGTGCGGCGGGGGCCATAGTTACCCCAAGGAGAACTTGCCTGTCCACCCAAAATTTGGAGAGGCTACCAGCTAAACTTTATAAGACATTATAGGTTAAATGTGCATAGCTCAGAGTGCTGTAATGCCAGAGGACCCTCCCTAGGAGGTTTGCTTGCTACATTTCCATATTGTTCTGCCGGCAGGACGTAAGGGAATCGTTGATTATGTTATTAATCTGTTTACACTTAGTCCTAACAGCAGCACAAGCTCACCCCCCTTAGAAGTTTCTTGTTTTTTCTTTATAATCAACATAGTGATGAGGTCTCTTTTGGCCTCTTATAAATTGCTTTAGCATTTCAATAATTATGCAAATTAAAAATCCCGCCTGTCCTACCAGCACACAGGGGCAGAAATACCCCATATTGTGCCACTGTTAGAACTAAGGGAAAACAGATTATCAACATAATTAACGATTGTCTGCTGGTTAGAGGGATCCCATGTACAGAGAAACTCTGAGACACTGACAGCACTTTCTTCTCTGCTTTTAGAGGAGGAGATGGTCGTCCACTTGCCAACTGTTACTGAGCGAGCAAGAAACAAATCCAACAGCAGGGGGCGATATACACATGTATTTTAATCATTACCTTACTTAATTGTCAAATTGCAAATCTTCTCAGATTTTGGTGCTGGATTTAAAAAACATACAATATTTGTGTGACAACCTCTTTCAGATGTAACTGTGCATAAAAATAATTTTCACCATCTAGACATGAAAATCTTTTTCCTGCAAGTTTTTTGATGTGCACATAAAGATGAGTTGGTTATAATAATTTGGCTTCTTCCTGTGTGATGTCTAAGGCTGGATTGACAGTACTATCCATTTGGGGACTAGAAAACACCAGACGTTGTATATTCTCGTGTATTTACGTGTGCCTTCCGTTTTTTTTTTTTTTGCATCCACAATCACCATGCAAAATATCTGTATAAAAATAGGACAGCACAGAAATGACGTCCATGTCCCTTAGAACGCCCGAGACGAGAAGAGAAATGAGGTAAAAAATAACATGACATTCCATCCATCCATAACATGATTTTGATTGACGGAGAGACACTGAGAAAAAAAATCATGTCATATACTATTTTTTCACACTATTGTCCATGTTCTATTCGTGAAATTAATAAAAATAATACCCTTTATTTATATAGTGCCAGCATATTCCGTAGCACTTTACAAATTAGAGGACACATGAACAGACAAAATGAGACATTACAATGTGACAAAGAAATAAACATATCAAACAATAGGAGGGCCCTGCTCGCAAGAGCTTACACTCTATGAGGAGATAGGGGGACACAAGAGGTCAGAGGGCTTGTTTACTACCATGGTCCAGCCATCTTTTAATAGAGAAGGTTGTGTAACTGAAGCTGTCTGAAACCGTCACCAGCCGGTATCTGTGAATAAACAGATACTAAGTGCAAGGAGTGCAGTGGTTCTCACACATCTCCGCCCTCTAGTGAGCCCCGCTATGGAGCCTCTCCAGTTTGCTTATCGGCCGGGCATTGGGGTAGATGATGCCATCATCCATCTTCTGCACAGGGCTCTGTCTCACCTGGAGAAACCAGGGAACACAGTGAGAATAATGTTCTTTGACTTCTCCAGTGCTTTTAACACCATACAGCCGGGGTTACTGAGAGACAATCTGGGCCTTGCTGGAGTGGACCACCACCTCTCCAACTGGATCCTAGACTACCTCACAAATCGACCTCAATACGTGAGAGCCCAAGACTGTGTGTCAGATACAGTGATCTGTAATACGGGGGCACCTCAGGGTACGGTTCTCGCCCCTTTCCTCTTCACACTGTACACTGCAGATTTTAGGTGCAACTCATCCAGCTGCTACCTACAGAAGTATTCTGAAGACTCTGCAATAGTAGGTCTCATCACAGATGATGATGACAGGGAGTACAGAGAACTGAACCAGCATTTTGTGGACTGGTGCCACCGGAACCACCTGAAGATTAACGCGGGGAAGACCAAGGAGATGGTGGTGGACTTCCGCAAAGGCAGAAGCCCTCCTAAACCAGTGGACATCCTGGGGACGGGCATCGAGATTGTGAACACCTATAAGTACCTGGGTTTGCTCCTTAATAATAAGCTGGACTGGGCAGATCATATGGAGGCCCTGTACAGGAAGGGCCACAGCAGGCTATACCTGCTTAGGAAGCTGAGAGCCTTTGGAGTCCAGGGGGCACTTCTTAGAACTTTCTTCAACTCGGTAGTGGCATCAGCCATCTTCTTTGGAGTGGCCTGCTGGGGGAGCAGTATATCAACCAGGGACAGAAATAAACTTGACAAGCTGATTAGAAAGGCCAGCTCTGTCCTGGGGAGCCCACTGGACCCAGTGCAGGTGGTGGGTGACAGAAGGATACTGTCCGTGGTGAGCTCCATGCAGAAGAAGAAGTCCCATCCCATGCATGAGACTGTGATCGCGCTGAGCAGTACTGTCAGTGACCGACTGCTCCACCCTAGGTGTGAGAAGGAGCGCTATCGGAAGTCTTTCCTCCCCACCGCGGTTAGGCTGTACAACCAACACCGACCTAAGCGAAGATCATTACACACAGAGAACTGAAATATCTCTCTGCCTGTTAAATCCCCCCCCCCCTCTGCTACGCCCTATCTGTCTGTCTGCTATCAATGTAATGCCTCTCACCTTGGAACATTCCTGTACATGTTGTATTTGTATTTGTATCTGCTTATCTTTGCTGCTGTAACACACTGAATTTCCCCATTGTGGGACTATTAAAGGACTATTATTATTATTATTATTATTATTGTAACTTCTAGATGGAGAGGACAGGATCTGAGGAACAGAGGGGGAAGGATAAAAGGTGTTATTGTTCTCCACCTCCGCACTCTACACTGTGATCAGGTCACGTGATAAGCCTGACCATACAGATGTGATTTTAGGGCAGTTTTGAAGCTGCTGTAGTTGGGGATTAATTGGATTGTCTTGGGTAAAGCATTCCAGAGCACCGGTGCAGCCCGAGAAAAGTCTTGGAGACGGGAGTGGGATGATCGGATAACAGGGGATGCAAGTCTAAGGTCATTGGCAGAATGGAGAGGACGGTTAGGGCGGTAGACAGTGACGAGAGAGAAGATATGGGGGGGGGGGGGCGCAGCGCTATGGATGGATTTGTGGGTCAGTGTGATAATTTTTATATTGTATTCTGTGATGGATGGGCAAGCAATACAGCGACTCACACAAGGTAGATGCATCTGTGTACCGGTTTGACAGAAAGATGAGTCTGGCGGCCTCATTCAGGACAGATTGTAGTGGGGAGAGTTTAGTAAGAGGAAGCCCAATTAGAAGAGAATTGCAATAGTGAAGACTAGAGATGAGCGAATTTCTCAAAAGTTCGATTCGACAGTTCGATTCCAAGTTCCAAAAAAATTTTCTTCGATCCGAATTACTTTGCGGCGAATAAACAGCTATTTCCAGGCTGCAGAGAGCCGGGCTGGGTGGCAAAATGCTGAAAGCCCTTGGATGCCGCAGTCAAGTTTCTCTCTCTCTCTCTTCAGCACGGACAACTTTTATTCATGTGGAAGGATCTGCTAAGAAGCAAAGACACGCCTACCCAATCACATCACTAGAGAATTTCTTGTGACCATCTGATGTCACAAAGGTCCTTACTAAATATTTGTTACCACGAAGCATCAGGAAATCCGGAATCGTGGATAATCGAAGATTTCCTGAAATTCGGATCAAATTCCACTTATGCAGAATCGATTCGCTCATCTCTAGTGAAGACGAGAGAATCAGAGAGACAATGAGAGGTTTTGATGTTTCCACGGTGAGAAAAGGGCGAATTCTAGAGATTTTTTTTGAGGTGCAGGTGGCAAGAGCGTGCAAGTGTCTGAATATGTGGGGTAAAGCTGAGATCGGAGTCAAATACAAATCCCCAGACAGCGGGCATGCCGCCTCGAAGTAATAGTAAGGCCACAGACAGAAATGGAGATATCAGGGTTAGGTCGGTTAGTAGATGGAGGGAACACAAGAAGTTCAGTTGTTGAAAGATTCAGTTTCAGATAAAGAGAAGACATGATGTTAGAGACAGCAGAGAGACTGGTGTTCTGTAGTAGTGCAGGGGTGATGTCACAGGATGACGTATATAATTGGGTGTCATCAGCATAAAGATGGTACCAGAAGCAAAATCTAGTGATGGTTTCTCCAATGAGGGCTGTGTAGAGAGAGAAGAGCAGGGGACCTAGGACCGAGCCCTGAGGAACCCCAAAGGCAAGGGGGAAGAGGGGAAGAAACAGAGCCCGCAAATGATACACAGAAAGTGCAGTCTTTATTTCCTGAGACAAACAACCTGGATGTATCTAGTAGAATCTGATCTCCTCCACCAGTCACTGGTGTTCTTTAGTAGTGCAGGGGTGATGTCACAGGATGAGGTATATAATTGGATATTATCTGCATAAAGATGGTATTGAAAGCCAAAGTTGCGAATGTTTTGTCCAATTGGGGCTGTGTACAGAGAGAAGAGGAGGGGACCTAGGACCGAGCCTTGAAGAACCCCAACTGCAAGGGGCAGAGGAGAAGAAATAGCACCAGCGAATGATACACTAAATGAACGGTCAGAGAGATAAGAAGAAAACCAAGAGAGAGCGGTATCCCTGAGGCCAATAGAGCGGAGCATAGTGAGGAGGAGTTTGTGGTCTACAGTGTCAAATGCTGCTGAGAGATCCAGAAGAATGAGTAGTGAATATTTCCCTTTAGATTTAGTCGTGAAGAGATCGTTGGAGACCTTTGTGAGAGCCGTTTCTGTAGAGTGTAGAGCACGAAAACCTGATTGTAAGGAGTCCAGAAGAGAGTTAGCAGAGAGATAGAAGATTAGGCGGGAGTAGACCAGGCATTCTAAAAGTTTAGAGATGAAGGGGAGGTTAGATGCAGGTTGGTAGTTAGCAGCACAGGTTGGGTCAAGGGAGGGTTTTTTCAGTAGTGGGGTTATGTTTGAAGCATGTTTGAAGGAGGGGGGAAGATTCCAGAAGAAAGAGATAGGTTAAAAATTTTAGTAAGGTGAGTTGTAACAGTAGGGGACAGAGACCGGAGGAGGTGTGACGGGATAGGATCGCTTGTGCAAGTAGTGGGGCGAGAAGAAGAAAGGAGCTGGGAGACTTCTTCTTCTGTTACCGGGTCAAATAATGAGAGTTCACAATGAGGAGCAAGGGAGGGAAGGGGACTGATGCCACTTAGAGAATGGGTTATTTCCGGACAGATATTGTTGATTTTGTCTTTAAAGTACGTGGCCATGTCTTGAGCACTGAGGTCTGTGACAGGTACCCGCACCTTTTGCATGAGGAGGGAGTGAAAAATATCAGACATCACATGGACTCATTGTAGTCAATAAAGCCATTCACACATCTGTTGTTTTTTTATGGATGGAGGGACATTGAGAAAAAAAATCAAACAAATTTGTGAATGATCCCATTGATTACAATGAGTCCATGTGATGTCCAATATTTTTCACGAATAGCACATGGACAGAAAAGGCAAAACACTTTCCACATTATTATTGTTTATTTATATAGCACCATGAATTCCATGGTGCTTTACATTTGAGGGTTTACATACAGTAAATAAAATATACAAAACAAATATAATACAAAACAGTGACCAACTGGCACAGTGGGATATAGGGCCCTGCCCGCAAGGGCTTACAATCTATGAGGGACATTCTTAACATGAATATGGCTTTTTCACTATGTGAGTCTTATGATGTTCGACAAGACATGGCTTCAGAGTAAAATCTTTCTCACATTCCGAACATTAAAGTGGCTTCTCTCCTGTGTGAGTTCTTTGATGTCTAACAAGGTGGAATTTCTGGATAAAACACTTCCCACATTCTGAACATGAATATGGCTTCTCTCCAGTGTGAGTTCTTTGATGTCTAACAAGAACTGATTTGGTTGCAAAACATTTCCCACATTCTGAACATGAAAATGGTTCCTCCCCTGTGTGAGTTCTTTGATGTATAACAAGATATGAGTTACGAGTATAACATTTCCCACATTCTGAACAGGAATATGGCTTCTCTCCTGTGTGAGTTCTTTGATGTATAGCAAGACTTGAGTAATGAGTATAACATTTCCCACATTCTGAACATGAAATTGTCTTCTCTCCTGTGTGAGTTCTTTGATGTTTAATAAAAAGGGATTTCTGGATAAAACACTTCCCACATTCTGAACATGAATATGGCTTCTCCCCTGTGTGAGTTCTTTTATGTCTAGCAAAAACTGATTTGTCTGCAAAACATTTCCCACATTCTAGACATGAATATGGCTTCTCTCTTTTGTGAGTTCTTTGATGTTTAACAAGATCTGACTTACAAGTATAACATTTCCCACATTCTGAACATGAAATTGTCTTCTTCTCTGTGTGATTTCTTTGGTGTATAACAAGATTTGTTTTCTGAGTAAAATATTTCCCACATTCTGAACATGAATATGGCTTGTGAGTCTTATGATGTTCGACAAGACATGACTTCAGAGTAAAACCTTTTCCACACAATGAACATGAAAATGGCTCCTCCCCTGTGTGAGTTCTTTGATGTCTAACAAACTCTGAGTTATAAGTATAACATTGCTCACATTCTGAACATGAAATTGTCTTCTCCTCTGTGTGATTTCTTTGTATAACAAGATTTGTTTTATGACTAAAATATTTCCCACAATCTGAACATGAGTATGGCTTGTGAGTCTTATGATGTTCGACTAGACATGACTTCAGAGTAAA
Source organism: Leptodactylus fallax (assembly GCA_947044405.1). NCBI lineage: Eukaryota > Metazoa > Chordata > Amphibia > Anura > Leptodactylidae > Leptodactylus > Leptodactylus fallax. Next base: position 2,061,182 of record CAMRHE010000331.1, on the reverse strand, counting down.
ACCTTTCCCACACAATGAACATGAAAATGGCTTCTCTCCTGTGTGAGTTCTCTGATGTACAACACCACTTTGGTGACTTTTATTTTCCTCAACAGTCTGTGATGAATCAGAAGATAGGACCTGTTTATCAGGATCAGATGATAGATCTTTGCTGTGAAGGGCTGAGGGTATATCTGGGGTAATGACATGTTCTTCATATGGATCTTGTTTGATACCATGATCCTCTGCTTTATAATCTGTAGATATCAGATGTCCCTCTGAGCTCCTGGTACAGTCATCTGTGATAAATAAAAAGGATTTTACTATTTTTAAAATAAAATCAATTCTATTGATATTTTATAAGACTTCTATATAAATTTTACACTTGTAGGGTTAGTAACTGGTTGTGGCTTCCGTCACTAACATGGATGCCTTTCCCTGGTAGATCTCACTGCTCAAACTACATAAATTACATTCAGCACAGAAAATTGCCATTTATACACCCAGATCAGTTTCTCTTTTTCCCAAAAGATCTCATAGACAATATCATAAGAAGCAGAATTCAATAACACAGGGTGCAGAGCGAATATACAACTGCTTCTGTATAAAACCTCTCTGTACATAATAATTCTATATACTGCCATGTGAAACCATGACCATTCCCACTAATGTAATCCCTGAAGTGTCAGCCAGGAAACCATTAGCCTGAGATATCCGGGGCCCCGCACAGTGAGATTAGTCAGAGCCACAGGACAGGGGAGGGGGATAGTGTTGGAGTCTTTAGCAGTAAGTGGTGAGCAGAATGGGCAGCGGGAAGTCCAGGAAGCCATCACTGACCACTGGGGATGCTCCTAATATAGAAAGATAAGCGGTGCCCGCAGCTCCAGGGGACTGATGAAAGCTCCCTCCTATCAATAGACTGGGATAATTCCCTAACATGGGTATAGAGTCCGTGTAAAGATATACCAAACAGGGGCAGCCCATTAACTTGTCTCCACTGCCTATATATAAAATATAAATGATATTATTAGTCACATGTGTGCAGTACATATTTAGTTATCATGTATGTACGATTTGTGGAGATCCTTTACCTTATGTTTCTTTTTATACCGATAGGTTGGTCATACATGTGTTCCCTAAATGCTCGCTTGGCTGAAGCCATCTCATCCGATCCCCCATACACTACATCACTGATTATATACAGACTATGAGAGCTAAAATATAATTTATTATATATCTTACTTAAATAATGGTGTATTATCTCGTGTAGCCCCTCAACTCAAAGTGTCTAAAATATATCAAGCTCATTGATTCTCGTTCATCTTAATTACATTGTGGCTGATTCAATGTATATTACCAACAATGGAGTGACATATGTGCCAAACAGCTTTGTAACAGCGGAAAAAGGAGTCAACTGTGCGCCAAACACCGGATAATACAGGATCCCTGGTCAGTACTGATGAGATGGGCGAACCCCTCAGGATTAGTTTTGTTTCAGGTTGAATATGTTTGGGACGAACCACACCTTAAAATGGCTTTAAACATAGTGTATGACACTGCCAGGGCTCTTAGGACTATAACAAAAACATAGTGTAGACCTCTTAGGGCTCCTAGGAACCATCTATAAAACATAGTGTATGACACTGTCAGGGCTCCTAGGACTATATATCTATAAATCATAGTGTATGACACGTAGGGCTCCTAGGACTATCTTTCATAGGGTATGACCTGTCAGGACTCCTAGGACTATCTATCTATAAAACATAGTGTATGATGTAAGGGTCAGGACTATATACTTGTGACACTGTCAGGGCTCCTAGGACTATACATCTATAAAACATAGTTTGGGCCCCTGGACTATCATCTTAAAACATAGTGTATAACACTGTAAGAGATCCTAGGAACCTATCAAAATTTCTAGCTTTCTAACGCAAACACAGTCAAGTTATGTCAAACTGAATAGTGACATTATTATACTCTAGAGTCTCTTCAGAACCCCTGAGTATAATAAGTGGAAGTATAAAAAAAAATAAATAAAAAAATAAATTCATATTCACCTTCCGTTATCCCTCTTAGGTCTCTTTGCGGCGTCTGGCACTTTCCATGTGACCTCCAGCACTCTTCTGTAACAACATTGGCCCGGGGATCACAGCTGAGGCCTGTGATTAGGCCACTAGCAGTCACGCCGAGCTTCATGATGTCATAACACTTGCCATGCTCAGGTCACTGTTAAGGCCAAATCACAGACCTCAGAACTTAACCCATGCTGATGATGTCACAGAAGAGTGCCGGACGTCACACGTAAAAAAGTGCCAAACCCCACGAGGAGGCCCAAGAGAAGTAACAGGAGATCAGTATAATGCGATATCATTTTTGTCCGCCCGAGATGACTCTCCATTAGTCTGGTTTTGTTAAAAATTTAATAATTTAGAATGTTCAGGATAAACCCGGCTGGTTACGAGCCAATTCGCCCATCTCTAGTTGTGTTAGGTAATTGTCTTTTACTGTATTAATGACATAATCCTATTCCTTTTATTGGACCTGCAGATCGAAACAATCAAGTCTGTAGATCCACTGTGCCTCTTTGTGAAAAATAACGTTGTCCCAGTCCTCACCTTCTTTGGTGGTCTTATCTATTCAAAGGCCTGGACACTTGACATCGCCCTGGTGTATTGACCATACATGCTTAGACACCGGAGTGTCTCACACATAGTACGTAATTCTTGGGGCATGGACAGGTTATCAGATAGACTACTCCAACTGTTTTACAGTTGACAAAATCCCAACTCTCATAGGTACGATCTGTACTGACACTACCGAATGCTTTTCCACTTTTAATGAAGGGACAGTCACTACATTCTCCGCATTTAAAGGGGTCATTTCTTTCGCTCTCCAGGTCTCCCCCATTTGATGAGCTCAAAATGACTGTACTAGAATATCATGAAGGTTTTTACCTCTTCTGTATGTGACTTGAGGGTTGTTGGGAGATCTGATCAACAATATGTTTCAAATCGTAAGATTTTCCAATATCTCCCCAACATACCCAGAACCTCTGTCTGTTTTCCGTCAAACTATTCCTATTCATTATGTGATTTTGGATTCTTCCCGTGGCCTACAGAGGAACAAATTCTCTCTCCTCCAGTTTTTTGCCTTATTATATGCTTGTTTGGCCACAGACTGGAGGAAGCCCCTGTCCAAAAATCTCTTTTCCAGTTCCCTCAATTGTTTATCAAAATCACTGAGGGATCTACTGTTTGTTGTCATATGATTTTTAAGGACAATGGGGCAGATTTTGTCACCTCAGTCTTAAGATCCTTCAAATCCAGAAAAGAGAGAGATTCAGCATTTATCTCGCTGGTAAATCTGAGTCCAAGATCATTACTGTTGAGAGCTTTCATGAACTCACGCGACGAAAACCAAAATAGTAAGATGTCATCTACATAGCTTATTCTAAGTGACAGCGATGACTACCGTCTGGAGTGACTGTCTATTGGACTATTGTGTCCTCCCACCAGCCAAGGTACAGGTTATCAAAAGTTGGTGTAGCTGAGCCCTCCATTGCTGTACGCGTCAACTGGTGGAAGAAGACACGGCCCTTTGGAATAAAATGCACTGAAGCACCAAGTTGTTATAGTAACATGTTGTGTATTCCGTCAGTTCAGAAAATATTCCCCTGCCCGACATCCTTTATCACGAGAGATCGATGAATAAAATACCTCTACATCCAGGCTTGTAATCATCACATTTTCACATCTCATTTGGTGAGAACATCTGTTGTATCCCTCACATAACATGTTGGGCTCAACACAATTGGTCTTAGAACCCTGTCTGTTAATGCCTGATACTAAGGGGGAATCCTTTAGGTATCTTTGGTGCACTATAGAGAGTGGCCATTAGACGAAACTTCAGGAAAAGAAACTCAAATTCATTCCCATCAATCTCCTAAATCCCCCATACACAATTGGCCGAGCAGACAAATGTTCTAAAGTGGGAGATGGGAGAAATCCGTGGCCATAAGGACCTGGCTTGTTGGAATCCATAATGCCGATGCTTCTCCACAAATGCCTTCCACCTCTTTCATCTGATGGTGGCCAGTCCCACCAAAATCTAAGAGTATTTTACTTCATTCTCCCCACTGAAAACACATACAGCTCAGTCAATTCCTGTATATCTGTGTATGGAGAGGTTTACAGGAAATGTGGCTGAATGGTCAATCTACATCTAATGTGTCCGGCCACCATGAAGGGGTACATCACCTGCAATAGCTCTTGGATCTATGAGCTCTTCCTCTCAACTGCACATGGATCTGTTTTCAATGGGGAGAGCGGATTAAACCGCTGCAAGACACGTCTAGTGGTAGCTTTTATCCAAGGAGACAGCAGACAGACAGAAATTGTCCTCATTCATTATCCTTGTTCTAACGGAATTTCTACATCATATTATAAATGTGCAGCGTGTTATCACCTATAGCGGTATCACATTTATATTCATGTATTACTTGTATTGAGCTGAAAAATCAGAACACAGAATTGTAGCAGTCAGGAATAACGAGAATCTGTGACTCTTCTGTGGTATATTCAGTGGTGACTACTCACCTGGGCGGTTCCCTGTCGGAATGTCCTCCTCACACTCCTCATCACCACTCACATAGGGCTCTTCTTTTATCTTTACGTCTATAGCATTAATATTGTTCACGTCTTCATCCTGATGGAAATGATGTCAAACAAATAAAGTACAAGTCAGTAGAAAATTCTAGATGAGCAAAAAATTAATCTGAGCCAAATAGCTGTAGGTCTCCTAGAACATGGACATAGATTATAGATGACAGTTCAAGAAGAACCTCAAGAACCCCCTATAAATGTATATTCAGCATCGCTAGACATAGTTCAGGGGAGAGGAGATCAGATTCTACCAGATACATCCAGGTTGTATGGGAAGTTATTGGATCAGATCGGTAGAAATCCAACCTGATGGTTCCTTATTCCAACCAGCAGTCTCCATAGCCAGAAGATTGTGAGAAGATCCAGACAATATGTAATGTCTATGGTCAGCTTTATCCTCCATCTCCACCTCTCATTACACAAGTATAAACCATCTAATACTGCTGGATAACCCAAGACTGACCACAAGGACTTCACAGCCCATCTACACATCATAGGGAATATCTCCATCTACCTGATCATCCTGTGGAAGAAGAGGACTGGGACATCTCTCCGGTGTTGTCCTCTTACTGGATCTACCTGTAGGAAACACAGACAGGGACTGAATTCATTCTGTACATACAAATAATGGAAGTCCATGTGTATATAGTCATGTCTATTACCTGGTGATGTGAGGGGCTGGTGGTCCTCCATCATCACCTCCTTGTACAGATCCTTGTGTCCTTCTAAATACTCCCACTCCTCCATGGAGAAATAGACAGCGACATCCTGACACCTTATAGGAACCTGACAACACAATGATACAGTCATCCCCCAGACCCCTCCAGTTACTGTATAATGTCCCAGCATTCCCAGCAGTGTCACCTCTCCAGTCAGCAGCTCCAGCATCTTGTTGGTGAGTTCTAGGATCTTCTGTTCATTGATCTCCTCCTGTATCAGGGGGTGAGGTGGAGGCCCCGGGATTAGGCTTAGGGTTCCTCCATATCCTTCATACACAGGGGACTGACAGCGCCCACTAGAGGTCTTCTTCACTACTGTGTAATCCTGGTTATGGGGAGACACATTAATAAATATCACTACATACATGTGCAGAGTCCATCACCTCTCCAGTCATATCATCTGTTATTACTATAGATAAGAATGATGTAATGTGACATCATCAGAATCTCTCACCTCTCCAGTAAGCTGGTAGATGATCTCTAGGGTGAGATTTAATAGACTTTCCGCCATCTTGTTCCTGTCTCTTTCCATCCTTGATGGATCAATCAGGAATATTCTCTTATATAGAAGATACTGAGAGGATTCTATATTGTAGGAACCTGAATGGAGAGAAGATGAGACAATGTAATCACTACACGGAATCCCATGTAATAAATAGAACAGTTGAGTCACATTATTATGACCACTATGCTCGCTGTTGCTCGGCCTCCTGACTGCCATAGCAACCCCTCGGACCCTGTGATCTTATTGAGGGGGATCTGAGGGGTGTCGGGGGGCGATCTTGTCCCCAGACTCCCCGGATGCCATGATGAATAGCGATCCCGGCATGTGAGGGATTAATCCTCTGGAGTCGGAGTATCTTTCCACTCCGGTGACTAGTCCCGGCTGTATAATACAGCTCCTGTGCCCGCGACATTACAGCGATGTACTATTACGGCGCTGAGCATTAACTACATGGCCAGCGCAATGTAATAGTACGGCACAGATCAGCAAGGCGTTAAAGCAGCCGAGTCCTGAGACAACTAGAATCGCCGGAATACACGAAATATACAATAAAATACTGACATTGTCCGGACAGTTTTTCTAATTCTAACGTAACTGGGATGACGTCCTAGAATTGTCTGGTCTAAAAGGGGTTAATAAAAAATCCAGGCCTGTGAGCGACCACCTACCTCCTCCTGTACAGCAACCGTGGTTACAGGACCTGTGATGATGTCACATGTGTGGGAGGAGTCAAGGAGTCACATGACCTGGTGTTGCTGGATGAGCTGCAGTGATGTGTCTGATTAGGATGTGGTTACATATATATATATGTGTGTATAGAGTATATATGTAGCAGAGCTGTCTGTGTGTGATGTATAGGGAGCGGCCAGGGTTAACCCCTTCATGACTGGACACATTTTCGGGTTTTTAGTTACATCCAGGTTTGAAGGATATAACATTTTTTACAGCTAAATATGGAAATAATTGTTGTGTCTTTATTCAGTGATACCGGGGGCTTCTTATTTATGTCATTTTTATACGTTTTTTTTCTTTTTTTCAATATCCAGGAACATGTGAGAAAAAAAATACGGAGGGTAAAATTGTCCATTATTCACATTTTTCCAGTTATTTGTTTTTTATTATTATTGTTTATTTATATAGCAACATTAATTCCATGGTGCTTTACATTATTATATTAATTCCATGGTGCTTTACATTTGAGGGTTTACATACGGTACACAAAATATACAAAACAAACATAATAATAACAGTGATCACTGGCCCAGTGGGATAGAGGGCCCTGCCCGCAAGGGCTTACAGTCTATGAGGGAAGAGGGATAGATACAGAAGGTGGGGGTAGAGGCTGTACAGATGGTGGTGTGGTGACAGTAGCGTTAATGGAGGTTGTAGGCCTTCCTGAATAGGTGAGTCTTCAGGGCCTTCTTGAAGCTTGTGATTGTGGGGGTGTGATGATTCTGCCTAAATATGGCCATAACCCAGCTATATTTTGGTCTCTGGGTATAGGATATCCCTTCTTGCTTGCTTGCATACTGTGTGCAGCTACAAGCCTAGGTGCATATTGGCAGTAGCAGCCAGGCTGGAACAATAGGGCTCCATTGTATTCCTATACAGCCCTGGCTGATCAAACAATAGTGCATTGTTCAAGCCTGGGCTGTTGATCAGATATGACTGATAACAGTGTATCAATTCACTTTGTCTCATCTACATACAAAGGGTCTGAACGTGATTGAATTAACTCATCAGACGTACTGTCGCCGGTGACCTCATTCTGGGAGGTGGCATAAAGGGTATAAAAGATGAGGTAAGAGGTCTGTGGGAGGAGATTATGCAGGAGACCATCACAGACTACAGGATATGACAGACTTTGACTGAGATGCTACTATGAGCAGGCAGGTTGGAATGCTGCTGCTGCTGCTGATGAGCCTACAAGAGACTATGAGGAGACTATCACTAAGAGATCATGCTATGAAGACTGTGCTGGGATCATGCTAGAGAGTTGTTACAGACAGACCATGAGGAGTTTTTGTGATTGACTATTGGACTAATGCTGAGAGACTGTTATGAGAGCATGCAGGCGGGATTATCGTTTTAATGCCACATGCTAGGAGTTAATGCCACATGCTGAAAAGCCTCCACTGGTGACTCACACATGCCATGTGTGAGCGTTGGACTATAGAACCACATCAAGGACATGTGTGGTAAAGTAACTATTTCACCTTTAATCCCTTTTATTTTATTTGTACTGTATCTTGTAACTAGTAACTGTTAATGCTTGCATATATCTGCATATCTGTTCTGAACTGTATATGTTAGATTTTAATACCGACCCATTTAGGGGTTAATAAATATATAAAATTTAGAAGGCTTTTCTTGTATTTATCTGTGAACCCGGCACTCACTGGCGGTGAGTGTGGTTTTTATGTGAAAGATCCTCTGTGCGCCAAACCGCTTTGGCCACACCTGAGTCCTCTTTCATATAAAAACCACACTCACCGCCAGTGAGTGCCGGGTTCACCAGATAAATACAAGACAAGCCTTCTAAATTTTATATATTTATTAACCCCTAAATGGGTCGGTATTAAAATCTAACATATACAGTTCAGAACAGATATGCAGATATATGCAAGCATTAACAGTTACTAGTTACAAGATACAGTACAAATAAAATAAAAGGGATTAAAGGTGAAATAGTTACTTTACCACACATGTCCTTGATGTGGTTCTATAGTCCAACGCTCACACATGGCATGTGTGAGTCACCAGTGGAGGCTTTTCAGCATGTGGCATTAACTCCTAGCATGTGGCATTAAAACGATAATCCCGCCTGCATGCTCTCATAACAGTCTCTCAGCATTAGTCCAATAGTCAATCACAAAAACTCCTCATGGTCTGTCTGTAACAACTCTCTAGCATGATCCCAGCACAGTCTTCATAGCATGATCTCTTAGTGATAGTCTCCTCATAGTCTCTTGTAGGCTCATCAGCAGCAGCAGCAGCATTCCAACCTGCCTGCTCATAGTAGCATCTCAGTCAAAGTCTGTCATATCCTGTAGTCTGTGATGGTCTCCTGCATAATCTCCTCCCACAGACCTCTTACCTCATCTTTTATACCCTTTATGCCACCTCCCAGAATGAGGTCACCGGCGACAGTACGTCTGATGAGTTAATTCAATCACGTTCAGACCCTTTGTATGTAGATGAGACAAAGTGAATTGATACACTGTTATCAGTCATATCTGATCAACAGCCCAGGCTTGAACAATGCACTATTGTTTGATCAGCCAGGGCTGTATAGGAATACAATGGAGCCCTATTGTTCCAGCCTGGCTGCTACTGCCAATATGCACCTAGGCTTGTAGCTGCACACAGTATGCAAGCAAGCAAGAAGGGATATCCTATACCCAGAGACCAAAATATAGCTGGGTTATGGCCATATTTAGGCAGAATCATCACAGGGGGTCAGTCTTATGTGTCTTGGTAGTGAGTTCCAGAGTATGGGGGATGCACGGGAGAAGTCTTGGAGACGTTTGTGTGAAGAGCAGATAAGAGCGGAGTAGGAGGACTTTGGAGGATCGGAGGTTACGTGCGAGCAGGTAGCAGGAGATTAGGTCGGAGATATATGGAGGGGACAGGTTGTGGATGGCTTTGTATGTCAGCGTTAGTAGTTTGAACTCTATTCGCTGGGCAACGGGGAGCCAGTGAAGGGATTGGCAGAGGGGAGCGGCCGATGAAGAACGGGAGGAGAGGTGTATTAGGCGAGCAGCACAGTTTAAGGTGGACTGGAGGGGGGCGAGAGTGTTAGCTGGGAGGCCTTGGAGAAGGATGTTACAGTAGTCTAAGCAGGAGATTATAAGGGCGTGGACTAGCATCTTTGTAGTTTCAGGGGTGAGGAAGGAGCGGATTTGATGGATGTTCTTGAGTTGGAGGCGGCAGGAGGTGTTGAGGGTTTGGATGTGCGGCTTGATGGATAGGTCAGAGTCTAAGGTTATCCCAAGGCAGCAGGCCTGTGGGACTGGGGTGAGTGTGGTTCCACTAACTTTGATGGAGGGGTTAGGTAGGGGGGCCGTGCGAGGAGGGGTGAAGATTATGAACTCCATTTTCTCCATGTTGAGTTTGAGAAAGCGGGAGGAGAGAAAGAAGGCTACGGCTGCTAGACATTCTGGGACTCTGGTCAACAGAGAGGTAATGTCTGGTCCAGAGAGATATATTTGGATGTCATCAGCATAGCAATGGTAATGGAAAACATGAGATTCTATGAGTTGGCCAAGGCCGAGGGTGTAGATGGAGAACAGGAGGGGTCCTAGGATGGAGCCTTGGGGGACACCTACAGAAAGAGGGCATGGCAGGGAGGTGGTGGGCGAGTGGGAGACGCTGAATGTGCGGTTGGTGAGGTATGAGGAGATCCAGGAAAGGGCCAGGTCTGAGGAGCCAAGGGATGAGAACGTTTCTAACAGGAGGAAATGGTCGACAGTATCAAAGGCAGAGGAGAGGTCGAGGAGGAAGAGGACAGAGTAGTGACACTTGGCTTTGGCAGTTAGAAGGTCATTAGTGACCTTGGTTAGGGCAGTTTCTGTGGAGTGATGGGGTCTGAAGCCTGACTGTAGTCTGTCAAATAGCATATTGGACGAGAGATAGGAGGATAGTTCAGAGGGAACGTGTTGCTTCCGCAATTTTGAAGCGTATGGGAGCAGTGAGATGGGACGATAGTTGGCTGGAGAGGACGGGTCGAGGGTTTTTTCTTCATATCACAAACTGTCCTTACGGTAATTTAGGCGATGCAGAGTTTGGTGTCGCCAGGGGCGGAGCTAGAACCGGTGATGTGAGGTAGAGACGCAGTGGCGTAACTAGGAATGGCTGGGCCCCAAGGCGAACATTTGAAATGGGGCCCCCCCCAAACCAGTTACGGGTCCCCAGTAAAATATGCTCAACAGTGGCTCCAGATAGTATTATATGCTCGACAGTGGCCCCCACACAGCATTATATGTTCCACAGTGGCCTCCATACAGCATTATATGCTCTACATTACTCCCCCCACACAAAGTATAATATGCTCCCTACAGTGGCCCCACACAGTATAATATGCTTCCTGCAGTGGCCCCCACCCAGTATTATATGCCCCCCACAGTGGGCCCCACCTGGTATTATATGCTCCCCACAGTGGCCCACACCCAGTATTATATCCTCCCCACAGTGGCCCCCACCCTGTATTATATGCCCCCCACCCAGTATTTTATACTCTACAGTGGCCCCACCCAATATTATATGCTCTACAGTGGCCCCACCCAGTGGTATATGCTCTATAGTGGCCCCGCACCCAGCAGTATATGCTCTACAGTGGCCCCCGCTCAGTAATATATGCTCTACAGTGGCCCCCACCCAGTAGTATATGCTATACAGTGGCCCCCACCCAGTAGTATATGCTCTACAGTGGCCCCCACCCAGTATTATATGCTCCACAGTGGCCCCCACTCAGTATTATATGCTCCCAACATCCCCCTCCGCTTCGGTGCTATTATTATACTCTGGGATCTCCTCAGACCCCAGAGTATAATAATCGGAGGCCCAGGTGTGATGATTCCACTTAAATACAGTGCTGGCCAAAAGTATTGGCACCCCTGCAATTCTGTCAGATAATACTCAATTTCTTCCAGAAAATTATTGCAATCACAAATGCTTTGGTAATAATATCTTCATTTAATTTGTCGTCAATGGAAAACCACAAAAAGAATTGTCAAAAAGCCAAATTGGATATAATTCCACACCAAACATAAAAAAGGGGGGGGGAAAGTTTTGGCACACTTTGAAAAATCATGTGATGCTTATCTAATTTGTGTAATTAACAGCACCTGTTACTTACCTGTGGCACATAACAGGTGGTGGCAATAACTAAATCACACTTGCAGCCAGTTGAAATGGATTAAAGTTGACTCAACCTCTGTCCTGTGTCCTTGTGTGTACCACATTGAGCATGGAGAAAAGAAAGAAGACCAAAGAACTGTCTGAGGACTTGAGAAGCAAAATTGTGAGGAAGCATAAGCAATCTCAAGGCTACAAGTCCATCTCCGAAGACCTGAATGTTCCTGTGTCTACCGTGCGCAGTGTCATCAAGAAGTTTAAAGCCCATGGCACTGTGGCTAACCTCCCTAGATGTGGACGGAAAAGAAAAATTGACGAGAGATTTCAACGAAAGATTGTGCGGATGGTGGCTAAAGAACCTCGACTAACATCCAAACAAGTTCTAGCTGCCCTGCAGTCCGAGGGTACAACAGTGTCAACCCGTACTATCCGTCGGCGTCTGAATGAAAAGGGACTCTATGGTAGGATACCCAGGAAGACCCCACTTCTGACCCAGAGACATAAAAAAGCCAGGCTGGAGTTTGCCAAAACTTACCTGAGAAAGCCAAAAACTTTTTGGAAGAATGTTCTCTGGTCAGATGAGACAAAAGTAGAGCTTTTTGGGAAAAGGCATCAACATAGAGTTTACAGGAAAAAAAAAGAGGTCTTCAAAGAAAAGAACACGGTCCCTACAGTCAAACATGGCGGAGGTTCCCTGATGTTTTGGGGTTGCTTTGCTGCCTCTGGCACTGGACTGCTTGACCGTGTGCATGGCATTATGAAGTCTGAAGACTACCAACAAATTTTGCAGCATAATGTAGGGCCCAGTGTGAGAAAGCTGGGTCTCCCTCAGAGGTCATGGGTCTTCCAGCAGGACAATGATCCAAAACACACTTCAAAAAGCACTAGAAAATGGTTTGAGAGAAAGCACTGGAGACTTCTAAAGTGGCCAGCAATGAGTCCAAACCTGAATCCCATAGAACACCTGTGGAGAGATCTCAAAATGGCAGTTTGGAGAAGGCACCCTTCACATCTCAGGGACCTGGAGAAATTTGCCAAAGAAGAATGGTCTAAAATTCCAGCAGAGCATTGTAAGAAACTCATTGATGGTTACCAGAAGCGGTTGTTCGCAGTTATTTTGTCTAAAGGTTGTGCTACCAAGTATTAGGCTGAGGGTGCCAATACTTTTGTCCGGCCTATTTTTGGAGTTTTGTGTAAAATGATCAATGATTTGACTTTTTTTTCATTCTCTTTTGTGTTTTTTCATTGCAAGCAAAATAAATGAAGATATTATTACCAAAGCATTTGTGATTGCAATCATTTTCTGGAAGAAATTGAGTATTATCTGACAGAATTGCAGGGGTCCAATACTTTTGGCCAGCACTGTATGGCTATAACTCAAAGATGTATTTTGATCTCTGGTAGCGTATCTCTCTCTTAATTCCATTTAATCTTGCTGTGCGTAGCTCTAATACCAGGTGTATGTTGTCAGTAGTGGCAACAATGTAACAATAGGGCTTTGTACTCATCCCACAATGGCTCCATTGAATTCCTACATAGCCCCCTTGGTGATCAAATACACATGTATTGTTTAGCCTAGGCTATTGGATCAGACATGGTTGATAACAGATAGACGGCATTGTGTCATTCCACTTAATCCCATCTTCTTACACAGAATCTGGACTTGAGTACGTTAGTCAATCAGACTTGCTGTCGCCGGTGACCTCATTCTGGGTGGTGGCATAAAGGGTATATAAGATGAGGTAGGGATCAGTGGGAGAGATGCTACTGTGATGAGTTGCTGAGATGCTGGAGTTACTGAATTTGCTGGCTGGAATGCTGTGTTGATGCTGCTGCTAGGAGCCTCCACTGGTTATCCCCACATGCCAGGGCATGTGTGAGTGTTGGATTATAGAGCCACATCAAGGATATGTGTGGTAAAGTAATTATTTCACTTTTATTCCCTTTTTATTTTATGTGCTGTATATTGTAACTAGTAACTGTTAATGCTTGTATATATCTGCATATCTGTTCTGAACTGCATGTGTTAGATGTTAATACTGACCCATCTAGGGGTTAATAAATATACAAAATTTAGAAAGCTTGTCTTGTATTATCTTGTGAACCCAACACTCACTGGCGGTGAGTGTGGTTTTTATTAAAGAAGTCTCAGATGTGGGCCAAAGCGGTGTTGGCGCACTGAGGATCTTTCACACCAGGGAAGGTGATTAAAAATAATAAACATTCATACTTACCTAGCCTTACCTTTCCTTGGCATCCTTGCTCCATCCTGTCGTCTTCAGGTCCACTTCCGACGTCGCTGTTGAGGCCTGTAAATGGGCCTCAGCGGTCACATGGGGGCGCACTGACGTTATTACGTGGCCACGCCCCATGTGCCGCTGGGGCCTAATCACAGGCCTCAGTCTCATGACGGAAGAGCACCAGAGAGGACGCTGTGCCCAGGAGAGGTGAGATATGTGTTTATTGTTTTCAGTCACCTCCCCTGGGTGCCCTGCCCTGCCATCTAATGGAAAGGGGCCTGCAATATGCCAGGGTCCCTTTCCAATAACAGTATAACATGTATAGCGGTCGGGGGATCAGGCCTGCCGGGCACAGTCGCGATCGCACCCCCTGCGACCGCGATTGTTATGCTACTGGCTTGTGGGGTTCGCGGTAGCGGCTGCCACAGGGCTCCGGGCCCCCTAATGTCCCGGGCCCTGTAGCAGTCGCTACCGCTGCTACCCTGGTATTTACACCCCTGTAGAGACGTTATTTTATTTTTTTTGTATTGTCTTAATTTTTATTTATTTTTATGTGCCCCCCATTAGGTTATAATAGACCTTTGGGAGGATTTCTAACATTTACACTTTTTTTGCTGATTTCCCTGTAACTGGGGCAGCGACACATTGTTATTTACTTATTTTGCGCCATCATATTCTTCAGCGCTTTGTTGTCTCAAGTAGGACAATCTAAATTCCTTATCAGTATATCTTTGGAGTGTTGGAGCTCTGCACAAACCCAGGGATATTATACTGTGTGGGGGGGCCACTGTGGAGCATATTATACTGTGTGGGGGCCTCTATGGAGCATATAATACTGTGTGGGGCCCCTTCACTATTCACATCACACACCATCTATTTTATAGCAGTCGTAACTATTGTTACAGGCTATAATAACATTGCTTGGTGATTATAAAACAGATCTTGAGCAATGTAAATGCTGAAGGAGTCATGATACTCACAAAAGCTCCACAGTGTCTTCAAACAGTGTATCTGCAGGGGTCTCGGGTGTTGGATCCCCACTGATCATCTCTTAGACTGAACACACAACTCCCAGTATTGTTTACATGCCGGGTGCTGCGCTGCTCACTCACTGTATTCTTGATAACTGCAGTTGTGGGTACTAGAGTTGTATCTCTATCAGGTATCTGAGATATCGCTGCAGCACCCGTAACCGTCACTATCAAGAATATGCTGTAGGGAGACATTATTTACGCCACTGGCATCATGAGATTTCTCCCCCCTCCCTATTTAAGCCCCAATGTTAAGACAGCAGGTGGCTTGTCTCTTATAGGGGGAAGTATCCGCAGTGCGTCTCTGTATCCTTGTGGTATTCTCACTGTGCTTTGCTTGTATTGCTTGCTGTATACATATATCTGTATACATGCCTTATATAGCTTACTATCATCCTGCACAGGGTATATACCTTTGGTATTTAGTTCATATTACTCTCTTTTACATGGCCAATATATTTTCTGGCTATTATCTTTACAGATGTCTTCCTCCCCATCCGGTGGTGGCGATTCATGCAGAAGGAAGAGTTCCTCCATGCGCAAACACCTGGCTTGTAGAGAGTGTGATATCCCTCTTCCTGACGGATATGACTCTAACTGTTGCCATCAATGCAGCGGCCCTCCCCCCAAAGAACCATCTATACTGGACGTTCTAGTATGGGTCAAGGAATATGCGGAAGACTCCATGAAGGAGATCAGGGAGCCTATCTCCCATATCACCAAGAAGCCTCGTTCTGAGAGTCAGTCTCAGTCTGGTGGATATTGTGGTTGCGAAGTTATCCCGCCGCACTATTGTTCCAGCTGAAGATGGTTCCAATCTCCATGACCCTATGGATAGGTGTATGGAGTGTACCCTTAGAAGAGCCAACATCACTGCCTCGGCCCAAGCATCAGCTGAGTTTGCTTCTAGCGAGGTAGCAAATAAGCTATGTTCTGACCTCACTCGGCTGGAAAGAGACATAGAGTCTGGGGTCTCTAGAGACAGTCTTCTATCCTTTATGGGATCTGTATCTCTGGCGGCAGACTATTTGGCTGAAGTTTCTCTCCACCAGGTTAAGCTTGCCGCAAAATCAATGACTCTTTCGACTGCAGTCAGGAGACCATTATGGTTGAAACTCTGGAGAGCTGACAATGCCTTATAACATCTGCTCCCTACCCTTTGAACCTAGCAAGCTCTTTGGCAAGGGTTTGGATGACATCATGGAGGGTCTGACTGATAAGAAGGGGAAGAACCTTCCTTAATCTTTTAGAGGAAGATCTAGACCATCCGGCCATGGCAGAGGATCCCAACAGCAGCCTCGGTCCAGGCCTCAATATCAGAGACATTCCAGATTTCAGGCCAGGGAATCTAGACATAAGTTCTCCAAGGATGGCGACAAGAACAAGTCCGATTTTTGACAACTCCAGTATTCCTCCTACAGTGCCCATTATTCCTGTCGAAAGACCCCTTTTCTATTTTTTCACCGCCTGGCAGGAAAACACATGTAATACAGCGGAGATATGTGGTTGACTTCTGTCTTCCACCTTAGGACAAATTCGCAAAGACCCGTTTACTTCCTGCACAGAAGTAGTCTGTATTAAAAAGTTCCATCCTGAAATATCTGGAGAAAGGTGCCTTACAAGTGGTTCTTCAGTCAGAAGAAGGTTTGGGAGTCTACTCCTCAGTCTTCCTGGTGCCCAAACCATTGAGAGACTGGAGAATGATCATACATTTAAGATACCTAAACCGATTCATTCTGGAAAAAATGGTTTTTGATTGAAACCATAAGATCAGTATTTGCTGTTAGGGAATTGCCCATTAAGCAATTCCCCAGTAGCTGCTGCTGGAACCTGGGAGGAAGGGGGAAGACGGAGACAGTGAGCCCTGATGCTAGACCCACCCCAAAGTCCCCACCTGCTTGCCTCAGCTACCCTAAGTGATAGAGGACAACTGGGGAATGGTCCCTTCCTATGTCACAAGTGCAAACACAAGTTGTAGACAAGACAAACAACAAGAACGAGAGGTCAAAGTAGCCAAGGGGTTTGTTTGCCGCAAAGTTTGCCACAGCAACAGAGTCCACTAGGGGCTGGACAGAAACAGATCTATCCCCGATTATTTTGGAAAAAATACCTGGTTGCCTGAGTGCTTCTTCCGACTAGCACTCAGGCACTGAAGTTTTTCTGCCAGTGTGCGGGGTTTGAAAGAGGAGTCTCGCATAAGGTGACCAGGTTTGGGAAGCCCGGAAACCCGCCCCTGACGTGATTGGAAGATAAGATATCAATCATAGAGCAACTAACGTTAACTATTAGCGAACCAGTGGGAACTCAGAGTACTGGCTGGACTTATACACTGAAACAAACTCTCAGCTGTGCTAAAACAGAATACAACAAGAGGCCCAGGAGCAGGGGCTCATAAGTGGATACGGCTCCTGCACCGTACCATGCGGCCGGAGGATGGCACAGAAGTCTGAATGGACAAGGATGTTAGAACTGCGTTTCTGTAGCCCGGCATTGTCCTCATGACTCTGGACTTGAAGGATGCATATTTACAAATCCCTGTGTATCCTCCTCACAGAAAATCCTTGAGGATTGCGGTGGTTGTTGCCAGGTGCACAAGACAATTTCAGTTCATGGCACTGTATTTCAGCATCTACTCTACTCCCCACACTTTCACCAAGGTGGTGGCTCCGGTAGCTGTGGCACTCAGGCTTCAGGGTCTGTTTATTGTGCCATACTTGGATGACTGGCTGATAAAGGCTCAGTCAAAAGACATCCGGCTTCAACATCTGCAGATGACTGTGTTTTTTCTCTATCGTCTAGGCTGGGTCATAAACTGGGAGAAGTCGGATATCATACCTTCCACATGGAAGTTTCTGGGCTTGATCCTGGTGTGAAAGATCCTCAGTGCGCCAACACCGCTTTGGCCCACACCTGAGACTTCTTTACTAAAAAACCACACTCACCGCCAGTGAGTGCTGGGTTCACAAGATAAATACAAGACAAGCTTTCTAAATTTTATATATTTATTAACCCCTAAATGGGTCGGTATTAACATCTAACACATACAGTTCAGAACAGATATGCAGATATATGCAAGCATTAACAGTTACTAGTTACAATATACAGTACAATAAAATAAAAGGGAATAAAAGTGAAATAATTACTTTACCACACATCTCCTTGATGTGGCTCTATAATCCAACCCTCACACATGGCATGTGGGGCTAACCAATGGAGGCAGCAACATCAACACAACATTCCAGCCTGCATGCTCATCACAGTATATCCTCTGTAGTCTCACAGTGGTCTCATCATAGTCTCTCTCAGTGTTAGTCTCAGCCCAATCTCTTGTAGTCTCTGCACAGTATTCTCTCAGTGGTAGTCTCACCATAGTATCCTTTCAGGGGTAGTCTCATCATAGTATCCTTTCAGGGGTAGTCTGTCATAGTATTCTCTCAGTGGTAGTCTCAGCCCAATCTCCTCCCACAGACCTCTTACCTCATCTTTTATACCCTTGATTACACCACCCAGAATGAGGTCACCGGCGACGGCAAGTCTGATTGATTAATGCACTCAAGTCCAGATTCTTTGTAAGGAGATGGAACCAAGTGAAATGATACAATGTTATCAACCATGTCTGATCAACAGCCCAGGCTGAACAATGCATGTTTATTTGATCACCCAGGGCTATGTAGGAATTCAATAGAGCTATTCTGGGATGGATACAAAGCACTATTGTTACAATGTTGCCACTAATGACAACATACACCTAGGATTAGGGCTGCGCACATTATGAGTAAATGGAACTAAGGGGGAGATATGCTACCCAGAGATCAAAATACATCTTTGAGTTATAGCCATATTTAAGCGGAATCATCACACCTGGATTCCAACCAAATGAAAATTTCTTTACTTCCTCTGAGGAAAGAGAAAATAATCAGAGCATCCCGTTATCGGCTCCAGACTCGGCAGGTTTCCATCAGAACGGCCATGAAGGTTCTAGATCTCATGTCAGAAGCTGCCGAAGAAGTCCCCTGGGCATTATGGCACATGCGTCCTCCCCAGAAGGAGATTCTAGAAGTTTGGAACCACAGCCCACTGAGTCTCGACAGAACCATCAGACTTTCTCTCAAAACCCGTCTTTCCCTCAGATGGTAGATCGATCTGAAAGCCAGGATGTCCACGGTCAAACCTCGCTAGACCAAGGTGACCACAGATGCATCTCTCTTCAGATGATGGGGAGCTCAACTAAATGAGATACCTGTTCAGGGAACTTGGAACATTCTGGTGAAAGTCATGTCATACAATTGGAGAGAACTCAGAGTGGTTCGCACTCCTCCATTTTGCTCTTCTCCTCAGCAGAAAAAGTGTAAACGTCCAGTCAGACAACATGATGACCGTCCTGTATTCGAACAAACAGGGAGGCACCAGAAAAAAAATCTGACCCATCTGTCCGCTGTTCAAATCAAAGGGTCCCTGAACATATTAGTGGACCAGTTTAGTCAGGGCCTCATGGTGTCTGGAGATCTTCCTTCAAATCACCCTGAAGTGGGGTATCCAGGAAGTAGACCTCATGGCAACCAGACTCAACGCCAAGGTGTAGACGTTTTTTTCCCTGTATCAGGAGGACAATCCCTTGGCAGTGGATGTTCTGTCCATCTCGTGGAGTTTAAGGCTGGCCTACATCTTTCCTCCACTTTCTATGATACCAAGGGTATTGATGAAAGTTAGACAGGACCAAGCCACAGTAATTACCATCATACCGTTCTGGCCGAAAAGAGCTTGGTTTTCCCAACTCATTCAGGTGAGTCGAGGAATTTATTGGGGCTTCCCCTAATCCAGAACCTGGTCTGTTAGGGAACTCAGAGCTGCCAGGATCTGAGAAGATTCAGACCTGACGGGGGGGGGGGGAGCCTGGGAGGTTGAGCCAGTCCCTATGGGAATCTAAAGAACTGCCCAGGCCTCGTCAGGCAGACTCTATGCTGCTCTTGAGGGCCACTGGTTAGAGGGGCTTCCTTTTGCGGAACCCACCACCTCTCCTTGGTCTACCAACAGGTTAACTTCAGGTGGTTAATTAAGAATAGGTAACGTCATCAAGGTTTGGTGCTCCAGACAAAGAGCTAATAGTTCTAATCCTCCTACTGGGGTACTGCTGAATTTTCTACCTTCTGGATAAAGGTCTTAGCCCTGCCATCCTAAAGGTGCAGGATGCAGCTCTTTCTGCCCATAATGAATGTATTCACTTAAACAACGAACATAAAGTAGGCGAGCAAGCATAGTTCTCCTCCTGGTCTGATTGAGGGCAAGTCTCGCTGCGGGGGCAGGGGCGGGAATTCTGACACCTGAGTGGCTGTTCTCCCCTGTGCCCCCAGAGATTGCAGCACTATTGGCTGATATTCTAAAGAGGAACCTCTATAAATGCCTAATGTTTTTGCTTCATGGCAGCATATGTGAGGCTTGAAAAAGCGCCATTGGGCACAAAGCAGTTGTTTTGAACCTCTGGAGGACGTGGATCTCAAGTTTCTGGCTTACAAGACAACCTTTTTGCTAGCCATCACCTCTGCTAAAAAAAAGTGGGAGAATTACATGCTTTTTCATCTGGAGAACCTTATATCTCTTTCCAGAAATGCAACGTCACTACTCCCCCCCATCCACTCCATCATACTTACCTACCAGGCTTCTTCCGGCGGGACAGCTTCTCCCTCTTTTCTGACTGCCGGCACGTGCTATTGTTCCATCGCTGTTCTGTGATCTGCTGCCGATAATCCACCTCTACTGTGCAGTAGAGGTGAATCGTCGCTGCAAAGCACAGACCTGCGCTGAGACTGTAGCGCATGTCGGCAGTCAGAAAAGAAAGATTGGCCATCCCACAGGAAGAAGCCTGGAAGTAAGAGAGGTAAGTATATAATGGGGTTGGTGGTTGGGCTGAGTAGGTTGTGAAGAGCTAGTAGTGAGCGGGATAGCTAGAGAGACAGGGACGGGGAGAGGAAGGGGGGAGTGAGGAAATTACATAGTAGTAAGCGGAACCATATAAACAAATGCAGAAGATACCAGGAGCTCCCAGAGATACCCAGAAATCACTCAAAACACTGCTAAAGATATATGGGTGCATTTATTAACCCATTAATAGCGCTAACAGACCTTTTTAAAAAAAATTTTTTGCCTGGAAAACCCCTTTAACCCTTTCCCTGCCAACCACTTATTTATACGTCCTCCCAGAGCGGCACTTTCCTAACCGATCACGTATCTATTACGTCCTTACTGCTAATGACAATACCTCAGGACTGGTTAGGGCTATGAAGATGATTTTGGATTCAGATGAAATAAGAATCTCATCTTTAAAATGATACCAAGATCTTCATGATAGCCCTTACAGATCCTAAGCGATTCACTGTTGAAAATGCTATTCGGCATTGAGATTCCATTCCAGATTTCAATTCCCGACAGCGTTTTTAGCAGCGATTCGCTCCGAATCTGTAAGGGCTATCATGAAGAGCTTGGCATCATTTTAAATGAGATTCTGATCTTTAAAATGAATCCAAAATCATCTTCATAGCCCTAACCAATCCTGAGATACAGGGCTCTAAAGTGTCCCCCCCCTCCTGGCTCAGGTAGCATCTTAAGAACTGCAGTAGGAAGAAGGAGGGGGGGAGGAGCAACCCTGAAGACTGCACAAATCGTCATCTGTGCATATCCTGTATGTGACCCGGGGGGTAATACCCCTCTGAACATAAGCAGAAAGTTTATTGGAGCTGTGACCCAGATGTTTACCATTGTCCAGGTCGCAGCACCAAAAGAGTTGCACCAAACACAAAAAAGTTATTTTGGTAGCACAGTCACAGTTTGCTAAGTGCTGTGTAGATTTTTAACATTAGTGAATAACAGTAAAATCTTGCTTGTCTTCTGTATCAGTGTTTTTGTGAGTACGAGCTCTTGTAGTTGATGTTTGTGGTATATATAAATTGTGTACACCTTGATCTTTTATTTTAAATGTATTTTGTGTGTGAATGTAAGATTGAATAGGAGTTTTAGGTGAAAATGTATGTTTTAGTGCATTTTTTCAAAAAATTCTTTGTGTTTGTCACAAAGTTACATGAAGGTGGACGTGGTTATTGATAACCCATTAAGACACATGTAATCTTCAGGTTGTCTACTTTCAAAAAATATATAGGGTTTAGGGGTTCACTTGCTTTCCATGGTGTGTAATCCCTACAATTTATAGGAAGATACTTTTTTAACATTTCTACCTTCAAAGCAGATTTTTGTTCCTTCCAGTTCTAGTGATTTTCTGAAGATATGTGCATGCAAGTGTAGTCCTTAGTGATATGAATGAACTCTGCACATGTTGGACTCTTATTTTTAGGAGGTTTGTTGCATATAACATTTTGTTTGGTTTCCACTTTTAGCAACTAATATACATTTATTTGCATTTTTTCTTTATAAATCTTTTACTTTAAATCAAAATTGCATGAAGGTGCCTGTTTGTATACAGTACCAAGTGGCATTCTAACAATGCTGCATTTGTCTACTTTAAGAAAATATATAGGTATGGGAGTTATCATGATTTTTTAATGTTGCAATTTAGTTTTTATTTGTCCATCTCAAAACTGTGAAAATTGCTCCAGCTACCGGAGGTGCAAAATTTCCAGAGACCCCTGGCAGTGAAAGGGTTAAGGTTCCTCCCTGGATTCAATCCTAAGGTGCCCTCCTGGGCTAATATCAATCAGGTAGTCTCTTTACCAGTTTTCTTTCCACTCCACTCTTTATACTTGGTGAGATGCCTACAAGTCTATTTCAAACGCACTAGATCCTTTAGAAGGTCGGAGAACCTTCTAATCAACATCTATGGAAGGAACAAAGGTTTCAAGGCATCAAAAACTTCTTTGTCCAGATGGATAAAAGATGTGATTAGAGACACTTTTTCTAAATTCCCCCTGAGTTTGTCAAAGCCCATCCAACCAGGGTTGTCTCTGCCTCTTGGGTAGAAAATTGTTCTATTCCTCTTGAGCAAATCGGTGCTGCCGCCTCTTTGGGCTCCCAGCTAGCCTTTGTAAGACATTGTAGGTTAGATGTGCATAGCTCTGAGGCCACGGCCTTTGGGCGTTCAGTATTGAGTGCTGTAATGCAAGAGGACCCTCCCTAGGAGGCCTGCTTACTACGTCCCCATATTGTTTTGCTGGTAGGATGTAAGGGGATTGTTGATTATGTTATTAATCTGTTTACACTTAGTCAGTCTTAACAGCAGCACAAGCTTCCCTCCTTAGTACATTATTGTTTCTTCTTTATAACCAACACAGTGGGGGAGGTCTCTTTTGGCCTCTCATAGATTGCGTTATCACTTAATTATTTATGCAAATTAAAAATCCTGCCTGTCCTACTAGCACACAGGGACAGAAATACCCCATATTGTGCTGCTGTTAGGACTAAGGGAAAACAGATTATCAACATAATCAACGATTGTCCGCTGGTTAGAGGGATCCCATGTACAGAGCAACTCTGAGACACTGACAGCACTTTCTTCTCTGCTTGTTAGAGGAGGAGATGGTCGTCCACTTGCCAACTGTAACAGGTAAATGAGCAAGAAACAAATCCAGCAGCAGGGGGTGCTATATACATGTATTTAATCATTATCTTACATAATTGTCGAATTGCAAATCATCTCAGATTTTGGTGCTGGATTTAAAAAACATACAATATTTGTATGACAACCTCTTTCAGATGTAACTGTGCATAAAAATAATTTTCACAATCTAGACATGAAAATCTTTTTCCTGCAAGTTTTTTGATGTGCACATAAAGATGAGTTGGATATAATAATTTGGCTTCTCCTTGTGTGATGTCTAAGGCTGGATTGACACTAACTATCCATTTTGCGGACTAAAAAACAACAGGACAGCACAGAAATGACGTCCATGTCCCTTAGAAAGCCCAAGACGAGGAAAAAAAATGAGGAAAAAAATAACATGACATTCCATCCATCTATAACAGAGAGACTTTGAGAAAAAAAAAATCATGTCATGCACTATAAAAATATCGGACATCACATGGACTCATTGTAATCAATGGAGCCATTCACACATCTGTTGTTTTTCATGGATGGAGGGACAGTGAGAAAAAAAAATCAAACAAATGTGTGAATGGCTCCATTGATTACAATGAGTCCATGTGTTGTCCGATATTTTTCAGGAATAAAACATGGACAGAAAAATAATGTGAAGAGACCCCTACAGGCAAAACACTTTCCACATTCTGAACATGAATATGGCTTCTATCCTGTGTGAGTTTTTTGATGTTTAACAAGATCGGAATTACGAGTATAACATTTCCCACATTCTAAACATGAATATGGCTTCTTCCTTGTGTGAATTATTTTATGTTCAACAAGAGTTGATTTATGTGCAAAACATTTGTCACATTCAGAACATGCAAATGGCTTCTCTCCTGTGTGAGTTCTCTGATGCTCAACAAGAGTTGATTTATGTGCAAAACATTTTTCACATTCAGAACATACAAATGGCTTCTCCCCCGTGTGAATTATTTTATGTTCAACAAGAGTTGATTTACATCTAAAAAATCTGCCACATTCTGAACATGAATAAGGCTTCTCTCCTGTGTGAGTTCTTTGATGTCTAACAAGAACTGATTTATAAACAAAACATTTCCCACATTCAGAACATGAATATGGCTTCTCTCCTGTGTGAATTATTTTATGTTTAACAAGACTTGACTTATCTTTAAAGCATTTCCCACATTCAGAACATGAATATGGCTTCTCTCCTGTGTGATTTCTTTGGTGTATAACAAGATTTCTTTTCTGAGTAAAATATTTCCCACATTCTGAACATGAATATGGCTTTTCCACTTTGTGAGTCTTGTGATGTTCGACAAGACATGACTTCAGAGTAAAACATTTCCCACATTCTGAACATGAAAATGGCTTCTCTCCTGTGTGAGTTCTTTGATGTTTAACAAGATCTGAATTCTGTGTATAACATTTTCCACATTCTGAACATGAATATGGCTTCTCTCCTGTGTGAGTTCTTTCATGTCTAACAAGAGCTGATTTATCTGCGAAACATTTCCCACATTCTGAACATGAAAATGGCTTCTCTCCTGTGTGAGTTCTTTGATGTTTAACAAGATCTGAATTCTGTATATAACATTTTCCACATTCTGAACATGAATAAGGCTTCTCCCCTGTGTGAGTTCTTTGATGTTTAACAAGATCTGAATTCTGTGTATAACATTTCCCACATTCTGAACACGAAAATGTCTTCTTCACTGAGTGAGTTTTTTGATGTCTAACAAGATCTGAGTTACGAGTATAACAATTCCCACATTCTGAACATGAAATTGTGTGAAATCTTTGATTTCTGACAAGAAATGAATTATCTGCATAACATTTTCCACGTCCTGAACATGAAAATGGCTTCTCTTCTGTGTGAGTTCTCTGATGTACACCACTTTGGTGACTTTTCTTTTCCTTAACAGTCTGTGATGAATCAGAAGATAGGACCTGTTTATCAGGATCAGATGAGAGATCTTTGCTGTGAAGGGCTGAGGGTATATCTGGGGTAATGACATGTTCTTCATATGGATCTTGTGTGATACCATGATCCTCTGCTTTATAATCTGTAGATATCAGATATCCCTCTGAGCTCCTGGTACAGTCATCTGTGATAAATAAAAAGGATTTTACTATTTTTAAAATAATCTCAAAAATCAATTTTATTGATATTTTATAAGACTTCTATTTAAATTTTACACTTGTAGGGTCAGTAACTGGTTGTGGCTGCCGTCACTAACATGGATACCTTTCCCTGGTAGATCTCATTGCTCAAACTACATAAATTACATTTAGCACAGAAAATTGCCAGATCAGTTTTTCCAAAAAAATCTCATAGACAATATCATAAGAAGCAGAATTCAATAACACAGGGTGCAGAGCGAATATACAACTGCTCCTGTATAAAACCTCTCTGTACATAATAATTCTATATACTGCCATGTGAAACCATGACCATTCCCACTAATGTAATCCCTGAAGTGTCAGCCAGGAAACCATTAGCCTGAGATATCCGGGGCCCCGCACAGTGAGATTAGTCAGAGCCACAGGACAGGGGAGGGGGATAGTGTTGGAGTCTTTAGCAGTAAGTGGTGAGCAGAATGGGCAGCGGGAAGTCCAGGAAGCCATCACTGACCACTGGGGATGCTCCTAATATAGAAAGATAAGCGGTGCCCGCAGCTCCAGGGGACTGATGAAAGCTCCCTCCTATCAATAAACTGGGATAATTCCCTAACATGGGTATAGAGTCCATGAAAAGATAAACCAAAAAGGGGCAGCCCATTAACTTGTCTCCACTGCCTATGTGTAATGACCAAATGTTATCAACTCAACATGGATGACATGCGCTCAACCAGTGTCATGTGTTCAGATTTGTGGTGCCGCTTATCTTACGTTGACACCGCTTATCTTTCTTACATCCGACTGCCTACACTACCTATATGTTAGGACCAGAGCTGGCGCCTCTGCAGTAGTTCTGTGAGGTGCCGCTCCGGTCCTCACACTTACTGGCACGCTTGCTTTTCTAGGGGTTAACTTTCCTGCACTCACCTGTCTATTTAGCCTCCCCTTCCGGCGCTCTGCTCTTGCTGGTTATTCATTTCCCATGGGTGTCAGCTCCTCCTCGTACTCTGTCCCGACCTTCGATCCTATCCTGCTGCCTCTTTGTTTATTGCTTCCTCCGGTTGTGACCACACTTGCCTTCCAGACCATCACTCCTTGAACGCTGATTCTGTACCTCGTGACCTCCTGAAATCGACCCGGCTTGTTTTGACTCTTCTTAAGTCTCTTTCTCTGGTACTACGAGATTCTCCTGTTGCCAACTCGCACTAATCGACAATTCTACTGCGCTGCTGCCACCTTCTGGAGAAAACCTGTTACTGCATCTTCTCAGTATTCATCTGCCTCCAAACTTTCTCAGGTGAGTGGTTTTTGGATTCCGGGGCCCTTCTGTGACTTGTGGTGTGCCGTGCGCTCTGCTCCCTTAGGACTGTTGCGGTTCTGCCGAAGGTAGCAACCAAGTCCAACTCCACCATCAGGAGCTTTGGCGAAGACCTCTGGAGGCTAGTTCCATTTCGGTTCGGGGACGCTGGACGCTTGGCGCTGTTTTACCTTAGTGTACAGGGGTGGGTCTGGATTTCCTAAGACTAACTCTGCCCGCCACTACGTTTGGTTCCTAACACTATATATAACATATAAATGATATTATTAGTCACATGTGTGCAGTACATATTTAGTTATCATGTATGTATGATTTGTGGAGATCCTTTACCCTATGTTTCTGTTTATACCGATAGGTTGGTCATACATGTGTTCCCTAAATGCTTGCTTGGCTGAAGCCATCTCATCCGATCCCCCATACACTACATCAAGGGTTGGCAACCACCAGCACGCGTGTCAAGAGGGGCACGCGAGTCTTATTTCCCTGGTCCCTTCAGACCCCAGAGTATAATAAGCGGAGCCTCAGATGAAGTGATCAAATATAAAAATTAATGTTAACTCACCTTTCCTGTGCTCCGCGGTGGCTCTGTTCTGCTCCTGAGTGGTTCTGTGCTCTACAGGAGCTTCTGCCTCACCTAAGAGACCACTGACAGGGCCTCAGGAGTCACAACGTGACCTCTTAGACCCAATTAGTGGTCGCTGACTACAGGCAGAAGCGCCCGAAGAGAACAGAGGTGCTCCGGAGCAGAACAGAGCCACTGCGGAGCGCAGGAAAGGTGAGTTAACATGATTTTTTCTCTTTGTCACCTCTCTTGGCCCTCCACTTATTATACTCTGGGGTCTGAAAAGACCCCACAGTATAATTATATCTAGTGAATGGCGAAAATTGGAATATTATAAAAGTTAGAATATTATACTGTGTGCAGGGGCTGCTATTGGATATAATACCGTGTGCAGGGACCACTATGGGACATTATTCCGTATAACGGTGTGTTTTCTGTATTAAGGATGTGTTTTTGCACAGAAAACTCAGGCATTTTGTTTTGTGCAAAAATGCACCATGTCAACGCAGTTTTACATCGAAGTAAAAGTTCCAGTGGCCTAAGAATATAGCTGCATCCAGATACATAGTGTGTATTCACCATAAGGATGCCTCCATACGGTGCTCCTGGGCACATTTACCAATAATTGGGGGCTGCACATAGACTTTCATTGCTTTTAATCGAAAAGTACAGGAGCGTCCCAGGAAATAGCAGTAAGCGCATGTGTCCTAAAGCATCTGGTGGCAGCACTTCTGTGTTATGGTTTGTGGTATATGACTTTAGTTTAGGGGTCGTCAGACTTACAATTATTGACCGGCTCTCTGAGTACCTCAGCTTTGATTTTTTAATTAAAATCGGCACGCTGAACAAAAAAGGTTGCCTACCCCTGCATTACATGTTAGGAATGTTTTAGTTTTACATTATATCATATAAGTATTTGTAGCGATTGATATTAAGGATTAGAATGAGACAGTAATTAATCCATCTGACAGAGGATGGAAAACTCCCCTCATGTCTGTAGACTTAGTTGTGTGATTTTTATACTGAACGTATAGTTATTGTTTATATAAAGATAAGATAGCTAATGAATAAGTTATTCTATTCCTCTGTAGTTTTGTCTGTCTCCTGTTTGATATATGTTATATGATGTAATATGAAGCATATTTTTCAGTATATTGTGAAAAAGCCAACCCATAAAATCATGTGACCAGTAAGGTATAAAAATCTGTGTCTATTGGAAGTCTGTGGGCAGACACACTATAGCTTGTATGCTGTGTATGTGTGTACCTATTTGTTAACAAATAAAACTGATCTTATTTTGTTTTAGACGATTCGTGATGTCATGATTTGATAAGGATTTAGAATTTTCCCCACACTACATCACTGATTATATACAGACCATGAGAGATAAAATATAACTTTTATTATACATCTTACTAAAATAATGGTGTATTATCTTGTGTAGCCCCTCAACTCAAAGTGTCTAAAATATATCAAGCTCATTGATTCTCCTTCATCCTAACTACATTCTGGCTGATTCAATGTATATTACCAACAATGGAGTGACGCATGTGCCAAACAGCTTTGCAACAGTGGAAAAAGGAGCCAACTGTGCGCCAAACACCGGATAATCCAGGATCCCTGGTTAACACTAGAGATGGGCGAACCCCTCAGGAGTAGTTTTGTTTGGGTTCGAACATGTATACATGTACATGTAGTACAAACCACACCTTAAAATGGCTTTAAATACGGTGTAGAACACTCTTAGGGCTCCTAGGAACCTATCTATAAAACATAGTGTATGACACTGTCAGGGCTCCTAGGACTATATATCTATAAAACATAGTGTATGACACTGTTAGGGCTCCTAGGACTATATATCTATAAAACATAGTGTATGACACTGTCAGGGCTCCAAGGGCTATATATCTATGAAACATAGTGTATGACACTGTCAGGACTCCTATAACTATATATCTATAAAACATAGTGTATGACACTGTCAGGACTCCTAGGACTATATATCTATGAAACATAGTGTATGACACTGTCAGGGCTCCTAGGACTATATATCTATGAAACAGTGTATGTGTTAGGGTCTTGCCAGATATAGCAATACCCTCACACTACTGCAGGGGTCTGGGAGGAAGTACAGAGACAAGTGAGCCCTAATCTCACCCCAGCCACTGTCCCTTCCTATTGCCTGAGTTTACCCTAAATGGTAAAAGGACAACTCGAAGACGAGCCCTATACTGAGTAAAGTGACACACAGAAAAAGACAAACAGAGAAGAATGGTAAACAAGCCAGGGGTCACAACCAGAGAAGCAAAAGTGGTACCAAATCGAAATCCAAGAGAGTAGTCACAAGGCAAGCCAAAGGTCAGAGATAATAGCTAGGTCAAAATCAAAGGTACAAAGAAAGCAGGCAAAGACAGTGCAATAACCGGCAACTTGCTGTGAAAATGACATCCCATATATAGAAAGTCTGGTCCCAGCCCCAGACCTGATAGGTACACAGGCTGTCAATCACACAGGCAAGGTAAAGATTAACTCTATGCCGTCCAGAGAGAAACAATGCTCAGAACACGGGTGTGGCTGGGAATCCATTACACAGCAAGGGAACTAGGACAGTGTTCAGACTAAGCATCCAGAATCCTAAGCAAAGAATCAAACTGAGGATGCTTCCTACACCGCAGCGTGTGAGCAGAGGTTGGTGCAGAGACCTGAATAGGCAGAGACAAATAACAGTATGACACTGTCAGGGCTCCTAGGACTATATATCTATAAAACATAGTGTATGACACTGTCAGGGCTCCTAGGACTATATATCTATAAAACATAGTGTATGACACTGTCAGGACTCCTAGGACTATATATCTATAAAACTTAGTGTATGACACTGTCAGGGCTCCTAGGACTATATATCTACCGTGTTTCCCCGAAAATAAGACACCCCCGAAAGTAAGACATAGAAGAGGTCTCGTAGAATTGCCCAATATAAGGCATCCCCCCGAAAGTAAGACGTAGGAGACGTTTCGTTTCGCAGCATTCCCGAACTGAACAGACGGTATGTGAGGCCGCGGGCCGAACCCCACAATCACTGCTATCATTATACTCCGGGGTCTTTGAAAAGACCCCGGAGTATAATAATCGGAGGCCCAGAGTTGGTGAGGGAACATAAAAAACAATGTACTTACCTCTCCTACGCTTCTCCAGGCTTCGGGCCTGTTTGGCGACGTCGCAGACATCAGCGTTTGACGTCGCAGACATCAGCGGACGTCATTTTGCGTCGCGACGCCGGCCCGCATCACGTGACGCTGGCCTGGTCAAACATTGAAGAAGGCCGAAGTAGCAGCGTGTGGACCGGAGCGAGGAACAGGTAAGCAACGTTGTTTTTTCATGTTTCTATCCTCTCCTGGGTCTCCAATCATTATACTCTGGGGTCTGAAAAGACCCCAGAGTATAATAATTGTTCATGGGTGGTCCATAATGGGACATATAATAGTGTGTGCAGGGGCCACTATGGGGGAAAATACTCAGTGCAGGGGCCACTATGGGATATAATACTGTGTGCAGGGGCCACTATGGGATATAATACTGTGTGCAGGGGCCACTATGGGGAATGATACTGTGTGCAGGGGCCACTATGGGATATAATACTGTGTGCAGGGGCCAGTATGGGGAATGATACTGTGTGCAGGGGCCACTATGGGACATGATACTGTGTGCAGGGAAATTAATGGTTTGGATTGTAATGATGATGTCCTAGAAGATGATGACATAACTGTCATTGAAATTATTTTACTTTCTATTTGTACCGTAAATATTGGTAAATGTACCATACTGTTAATTGTTGTACATGGAAATAATGGTACGGTAGTAGTAAGAAATTCTTGATAGGATTCACAGTTTGTCTGGTTATGCTGGTTTGTGATGACAACTACTGTACAGTACCGTATATAATAAATGTTCATTTTTTTGTTCAGGGTATAAAACATAGTGTATGACACTGTCAGGGCTCCTAGGACTATATATCTATAAAACATAGTGTATGACAATGTCAGGACTCCTAGGACTATATATCTATAAAACATAGTGTATGACACTGTAAGGGCTCCTAGGATTCTATATCTGTAAAATATAGTGTATGAAACTGTCAGGGTTCCTAGGAACCTACCTTAAAAACATAGTGTAGAATACTCTTAGGGCTCCTAAGAACCTATCAAATTTTTAACTCTCCAAGGCAAACACAGTCAAAGTTATGTCAAAGTGAAAAGTGACATTATCATCTAGAGCAGTGATGGCAAACCTTTTAAGCTCGGTGTGTCAAAATTCGTAAAAAAAAAACCTTGCTTAATTTGGGTGGTGTGTCACATCTAGAAATATCCATAATTTTGTGATATTTGTAGCTTTAGTAAAAAAAAAAGTTATATTTTTGATATATGTATTTGTATTATATGTATTTCTAGCCCATCACACGGTATATGACCCCCTTTTCCTGGCCTATCACACAGTATATGACCCCTTTTTTTAAAGCCCACCCACAGTATATGACCCCCTGTTATCTCCCCACCCCCACACAGAGTACTGGCTGATACTTTTTACTCACCTGTCCACGCTCCAGTCCTGACCACCCTCTGCTGCCGCCTCCAGGGTGCGCTATTGCCAAAGCTGAAGAAGGCCAGAATGCTGTATGTAGCATCACGCAGTTCTTCAGCATCATGACATCAGTGTAGCACTGCCTAGAGGAGGCAGCGGAGGGCGGACAGGAGAGGAGCGTGGACAGGTGAGTAAAAGTATCGACACCTGCTTATTACAACACAATAAGTAGCTGCCGATGCGTGTCACCCAAAATGTCTTGGCGTGTCACCTGTGACATGCATGTCATAGGTTCGCCATCACTGCTCTAGAGTCTTTTCAGAGCCCAGAGTATAATAAGTGGAGGCCCAGGGGAGATCCCTCTTGGGCCTCCTTGTGACATCTGGCACTTTCCATGTGACGGCCAGCACTCTTCTGTGACATCATTCCCCAGGGATTATGACTGAGGCCGTGATTGGGCCACCAGCAATCACATGGGCACGCTGAGCTTCATGATGTCATAACGCTTGGCATGCTCAGGTCACTATTAAGAGTGCCGGACGTCACACGTAAAAAAGTGCTAGACTCCGCGAGGAAGCCCAAGAGACGTAACAGGAGATCAGTATGAGTGTATAATGCAGCAGTCATTTTCGTTCGCCCGAGATGATTCTCCATTCGTTCGGTTTTGTAAAAAATTGAACAATTTAGAATATTCAGGACTAAACCGGTTGTTTATAAGCCGATTCGCCCATCTTTTATTAATTACATAATCCTATTCCTTTTATTGGACCTGCAGTTCGAAACAATCAAGTCTGTAGATCCACTGTGCCCTTTTGTGAAAAATAACGTCCCAGTCCCCAGCTTCTTTGGAGGTCTTATCTATACAAAAGGCTTGGACACTTGACATCGCCCTGGTGCATTGACCATACATGTTTAGACATCGGAGTGTCTCACACACAGTACGTAATTTTTGGGGCATGGACAGGTTATCAGATAGACTACTCCCACTGTTTTACAGCTGACAAAATCCCGACTCTCATAGATACGACCTGTACTGACACTACCGAATGCTTTTCCACTTTTAATGAAGGGACAGTCACTACATTCTCCACATCTAAAGGGGTCATTTCTTTCGCTCTCCAGGTCTCTCCTATTTGAAGATGCAGAAAATGACTGTACTAGAATATCATGAAGGTTTTTACCTCTTCTGTATGTGACTTGAGGGTTGTTGGGAGATCCGATCAACAATGTTTGTCAAATTGTAAGATTTTCCAATATCTCCCCAACATATTCAGATCCTCTGTCTGTTTTCCGTCAAACTATTCTGATTAATTTTGTGATGTTGGATTCTTCCCGTGGCCTACAGATAAACAAATTCTCTCTCCTCCAGTTTTTTGCCTTATTATATGCTTGTTTGGCCACAGACTGGAGGAAGCCCCTGTCCATAAATCTCTTTTCCAGTTCCCTCAATTGTTTATCAATATCACAGAGGGATCTACTGTTTGTTGTCATATGTGTTTTAAGGACAATGGTGCAGATTTTGTCACTTCAGTCTTAAGAACCTTCAAATGTTGAGAGCTTTCATGAACTCACATGACGAAGACCAAATAGTAAGATGTCGTCTACATAGCTTATTCTAAGTGACAGCGATGACATCTGTCTGGAGTGACTGTTTATTGGACTATTGTGTCCTCCCACCAGCCAAGGTACAGGTTAAGAAAAGTTGGTGCAGCTGGGCCCTCCAATGCTGTACGTGTCAACTGGTGGAAGAAGACACGGCCCTCCGGAATAAAAAGCAGTCACCGAAGCACAAAGTTGTTATTGAAACATGTTGTGTATTCCGTCAGTTCAGAAAATATTCCACTGCCCGACATCCTTTTTCACGAGGGATCAATAAATAAAATGCCTCTACATCCAGGCTTGTAATCATCACATTTTCACATCTCATTTGGTGAGAACATCTGTTGTATCCCTCACATAACATGTTGGGCTCAGCACAATTGGTCTTAGAACCCTGACTGTTAATGCCCGATACTAAGGGGG
The DNA here is from genome assembly GCA_947044405.1 of Leptodactylus fallax. Lineage (NCBI taxonomy): Eukaryota > Metazoa > Chordata > Amphibia > Anura > Leptodactylidae > Leptodactylus > Leptodactylus fallax. Next base: position 2,027,045 of record CAMRHE010000331.1, on the reverse strand, counting down.
AATCTTTTAGGTATCTTTGGTGCGCTATAGAGAGTGGCCGAAACTTCAAGAAATGAAAATCAAATTCATTCCCATCAATCTCCTAAATCCCCCATACACAATCGGCCGATCATACAAATGTCCTAAAGTGGGAGATGGGAGAAATCCGTGGCCATAAGGACCTGGCTTGTTGGAATCCATAATGCCGATGCTTCTCCACAGATGCCTTCCAAATCTTTCATCTGATGGTGGCCAGTCCCACCAAAATCTAAGAGCAGTTTACTTCACTCTCCCCACTGAAAACACATACAGCTCAGTCAATTCCGGTATATATGTGTATGGAGAGGTTTACAGGAAATGTGGCTGAATGGTCAATCTACATCTAATGTGTCCGGCCACCATGAAGGGGTACATCACCTGCAATAGCTCTTGGATCTATGAGCTCTTCCTCTCAACTGCACATGGATCTGTTTTCAATGGGGAGAGCGGATTAAACCTCTGCAAGACACGTCTAGTGGTAGCTTTTATCCAAGGAGACAGCACGTGATGAAGAAATTGTCCTCATTCACATAGACATATTTCATTATCCTTGTTCCAACGGTATTTCTACATCATATTATAAATGTGCAGCGTGTTATCACCTATAGCGGTATCACATTTATATTCATGTATTACTTGTATCGAGCTGAAAAATCAGGACACAGAATTGTAGCAGTCGGGAATGAGGAGAATCTGTGACTCTTCTGTGGTATATTTAGTGGTAATAACTCACCTGGGCGTTTCCCTGTAGGAATGTCCTCCTCACACTCCTCATCACCACTCACATTGGGCTCTTCTTTTATCTTTACGGCTATGGCATTAATATTGTTCACGTCTTTATCCTGAAGGAAATGATGTCAAACAAATAAAGTAAAAGTCAATAGAAAATTCTAGATGAGCAAAAGATTAATCTGAGGCAAATAGCTGTGGGTCTCCTAGAACATGGACATATATTATAGATGACAGCTCAAGGAGAACCTCAAGAACCCCCTATAAATGTATATTCAGCATGGCTAGACATAGTTCAGGTGGAGGAGATCAGATTCTACCAGATACATCAGGTTGTATGGGAATTTTTTGGATCAGATCAGTAGAAATCCAACCTGATGGTTCCTTATTCCAACCAGCAGTCTCCATAGCCAGAAGATTGTGAGAAGATCCAGACAACATGTAATGTCTATGGTCAGCTTTATCCTCCATCTCCACCTCTCATTACACAAAGTATAAACCATCTAATACTGCTGGATAACCCAAGACTGACCACAAGGACTTCACAGCCCGTCTACACATCATAGGGAATATCTCCATCTACCTGATCATCCTGTGGAAGAAGAGGACTGGGACATCTCTCCGGTGTTGTCCTCTTACTGGATCTACCTGTAGGAAACACAGACAGGGACTGAATTCATTCTGTACATACAAATAATGGAAGTCCATGTGTATATAGTCATGTCTATTACCTGCTGATGTGAGGGGCTGGTGGTCCTCCATCATCACCTCCTTGTACAGATCCTTGTGTCCTTCTAAATACTCCCACTCCTGCATGGAGAAATAGACAGCGACATCCTGACACCTTATAGGAACCTGACAACACAATGATACAGTCATCCCCCAGACCCCTCCAGTTACTGTATAATGTCCCAGCATTCCCAGCAGTGTCACCTCTCCAGTCAGCAGCTCCAGCATCTTGTTGGTGAGTTCTAGGATCTTCTGGTCATTGATCTCCTCCTGTATCAGGGAGTGAGGTGGAGGCGCCAGGATTGGGCTCAGGGTTCCTCTCCATACATCAAATCAAGGAGCCTGACAGCGCCCACTAGAGGTCTTCTTCACTACTGTGTAATCCTGGTTATGGGGAGACACATTAATAAATATCACTACATCCATGTCCAGAGTCCATCACCTCTCCAGTCATATCATCTGTTATTACTATAGATAAGAATGATGTAATGTGACATCATCAGAATCTCTCACCTCTCCAGTAAGCTGGTAGATGATCTCTAGGGTCAGATTTAATAGACTTTCCGCCATCTTGTTCCTGTCTCTTTCCATCCTTGATGGATCAATCAGGAATATTCTCTTATATAGAAGATACTGAGAGGATTCTATATTGTAGGAACCTGAATGGAGAGAAGATGAGACAATGTAAAAACCTCACAAGATCCCATGTAATAAATAGAATTAGTAGGGATTATAAGGGGGGCTTCCGGGTCGGGCACTAGTATGTGAAGATACATGGCACATTCCTCCTCTCTGCACACAGTATCAGACTCTTCTCCTCCACTAACCTGTAATGTAGAACGAGCGCCCTACACCGGGGAGACAAACCTAGGCTGGTACAGGACATATATATGGAGCGGAGTCTGCTGAGGAGTGGGAAAAAGGAGACCAAGATGCAGATGGGGATAAATCTGGTGTATATTCGGATAGTCCGTGTACCACAGAATATAATCTACGCTACATATCATTTGGTGTAGTTTCTGCTCTGATTTCTTCCAGTTTCTGGTGTAAATTATAGTAAACTTGTCAGACTGTAGGTAACCCAGCATATCGCACTTAGGCTCACTATGATCGCTGTTGCTCGACCTCCTGACTGCCATAGCAACTGCTCATACCATGTGAACTTTTCGAGGGGGATCTGAGGGGTGGCGCAATGTAATAGTACGGCACAGAGCGGGAAGGGGTTAAAGCAGTCGAGTCCTGAGACAACTAGAATCGCCAAAATACACAAAATATACAATAAAATACTGACATCGTCCGGAGAGTTTTTCTAATTCTAATATAACTGGGATGACGTCCTAGAATTGTCTGGTCTTAAAGGGGTTAATAAAAAATCCAGGGCTGTGAGCGACCACCTACCTCCTCCTGTATAGCAACCGTGGTTACAGGACCTGTGATGATGTCACATGTGTGGGAGGAGTCAAGGAGTCACATGACCCGGTGTTCCAGGTCTCTGCTGGATGAGCTGCAGTGATGTGTCTGGATCAGGATGTGGTTACATATATATATATATATATATATATATATATATATACAGTGGTGAACCTAGCCTCTTTGCTGCCTGAGGCGGACTATAGAAAGACGCCCCCATGCTACTAGCTTCACACACTGTTATCGTCGCACAATATACACAATACACAAAGTTATATAACAGTTTATAAGAATTCTTCTTCCTGTATTACTTCAGTATCAGATCAACAACACGGCATTAACAATGACAATAACTTCTCACATCTTCTGCTTGGTGGATGGACGAGCCCACGTGGCCCCCATTCTCTATAATAGGAGCGCCGCAGATAGCTGAGTACTGGACTTCGGGTATCTTTGGCTCTCCCATTGAAGTGAATGAGAACCACGCGGGTTCGTCCATCCACCTAGTGATACACCTATATATATGGCTGCGGTCAGGCTGGATTCCCACCTAGTGGGGGGAAAAAACCCAATTCTCAGGCTCAGTGGGGGTCTCAGCAGACAGACCCCCATCACTCAGGTATTTATCCTCTATCATTTAGGTGAATACAGGGCAGTAACATTTTGTGACTTACAGGTGACGTCTCTGACTAATCGGTCACATTTCCCTTCTCTTCCCTCCAGACCGCCATGACCACTTCTTCCAGCTGTGACTTGTCTCTGTAAAGTTTGCAACACAGACATCTTTGGCTCCTCACTTTTCCAGGCACAGACCCGCATTATCCTCACCTGCACCCCCATCCTGCTGCTACCCCCAATTATATAATATATGATATAACCCCCATAATGAATAATACCCCCAAGTGCATCTTTATATTAATAATGTCCGTGTGTACCCTGTATAAATAGTGCCCCTTATTAATAATGCCACAGGTGCTAACTAATTAAAAGGTTTTCCAGGTCATTAATAAACTAATCAGTGGGGTTCAAAAACCCAGGACCCCCACTGATCAGCTGTTTGAATGGTACCTGTGTAAGCGCCATGACCGCTTCTCTGTTTACATAGTGTAATTCATCTCATAGCGGCCATGTCATGTAACTACAGCCTCGTCCTGTGCATGTCTACAGTATGTGACAAGGCTACAATTACATCACACGGTCACTATAAACAGACAGCGTATAATATAAACAGGTGCCATAGCCCATGTTTATAGCGCCCCATTTACACACACTATAATGTTCCACAGCAGCCCCTGCACACAGTATTACACAGTGTTATGGCACGCAGCGGCCCCTGCACATGGTATTATGCTCCATAGTGGCCCCTGCTCATGGTATTATGCCCCGCATTGGCCACTGCACACGGTATTATGTTCCACAGCAACTCCTGCACACATTTTTATGCCCCATATTGGCCCCTGCACACGGTATTATGCTCCATATTGGCCCCTGCACACGGTATTATGCTCCATATTGGCCCCTGCACACGGTATTATGCTCCATAGTGGCCCCTGCACTGGTATTATGCTCTATAGTGGCCCTTGCACTGGTATTATGCTCCATAGTGGACCCTGCACTGGTATTATCCTCCATAGTGGCCCTTGCACTGGTATTATGCTCCATAGTGGCCCCTGCACTTGTATTATGCTCCATAGTGACCCCTGCACCCGGTATTATGCTCTATAGTGGCCCCTGCACTTGTATTATGCTCCAGAGTGGCCCCTGCACAGGGTATTATGCTCTACAGTGGTCCCTGCACAGGGTATTATGCCCCATAGTGGCCGACCCATGAACTATTATTATACTCTGGGGTCTTTTCAGACCCCAGAGTATAATGATTGGAGACCCAGGGGAGAATACAAACATAAAAACCAGAGTTACTTACCTATCCTGGACACCGGTGCACTCCTTGCAGCTTTCGGCCCTGTTTAATTGCGCACACACGTCTTGTGATCAGGCCGGCGACGCGACCTGATGATGTTACCAGAGGCCTCAAGCCTGCTCGGAGTTACATCGGATCGCAGGAGGTGAGTAACACTGGTTTTTATGTTCCCTCACCAACCCTAGGCCTCCGATTATTATACTCTGGGGTCTGAATAGACCCCGGAGTATAATAATAGTAGTATTTGCGGCCCGCGGCCTAACTTGCCGATCCCCGCGGCCGCTCACAGCGGCATCCACTTCCCTTTCTGCGGCCCATAGCAGAAGGGGAAGCGGGGGCGGCCACGAGCAGACGCGGGGTAGGTAAATAAATAGGCCGTTACCTGACGGGGATACTCCAACAGGTTATGGCCTATTTATATATATAAAAAAAAATCTATACTCACCTGCGATGCCTTGATGCAGCTGCCGCCGCCTCCTCTTCTTGTCCGCGACGTCTGTGTCTCAGCGTAGGCGGCATGATGACGTCATTGTATCGCCGCCTGCGCTGAGATGCGACGTCTTGTAAACCAGCCCAGGACAGGCCGCGCTCAGCTCTGTTTTTTTTTTTTTTTTTAAAGCGGCCTGTCCTGGGCTGGTTTACATTAAATAGTAAAAATGCCGCCCCCCGGACAGTGAGGGACAGTGCTGCCCGAGGCGGCCGCCTCACTTCGCCTCATTAGCGGTGCGCCCCTGTATATATATATATATATATATATATATATATATATATATATGTGTGTGTATAGAGTATATATGTAGCAGTGCTGTCTGTGTGTGATGTATAGGGAGCGGCCAGAGTTAACCCCTTCATGACTGGATATATTTTTGGGTTATTAGTTACATCCGGTTGTAAGGATATAACATTTTTTGCAGCTAAATAGGGAAAAAATTGTTGTGTCTTTATTCAGTGATACCAGGGGCTTCTTATTTATGTCATTTTTATATGTTTTTTCTTTGTTCAATATCCAGGAACATGTAAGAAAAATATGGAGGGTAAAATTGTCCGTTATTAACATTTTTCCAGTTAATATTTCTTCTTCATATCACAAACTGTCCTTACGGTAATTTAGGTGGCGCAGAGTTTGGTGTCGCCAGGGGCGGGGCTAGAACCGGTGATGAGAGGTAGAGACTTTATTTATTTTATTTTTTTTTGTTTTGTCTTAATTTTTCTTTATTTTTATGTGGCCCCCCATTAGTTTATAATAGACCTTTGGGGGGAATTCTAACATTAAATTTTTTTTTGCTGATTTCCCTATAACTGGGGCAACGACACATTGTTATTTATTTTGCGCCATCATATTCTGCATCTCAGAAAGGTGCCGATCTGACCAATTGGACTCCTGAGGCTGAACAAGCATTCGTGCGACTCAAGAAATGATTTGTTGAGACTCCTGTTTTAGTGCCACCAGACTTAGATTGCTCATTCGTTGTTGAGGTTGATGCCTCTGAAGTGGGGGTTGGTGCAGTGTTGTCTCGGCTCTGAAAACTTTACGTGTATGCAACCTGTGGCCTTCTTCTCGAGGAAATTCTCTCCTGCACAGTGCAACTACGATATTGGTAATCGGGAATTCCTAGCCATAAAATGGGCGTTCGAGAAGTGGAGACATTTCCTCAATCACTGTATTTACTGACCATAAGAACCTACTGTATCTGGACAGCACTAAGCGACTGTCTCCCAAGCAGGCCCGCTGGGCGCTGTTCCTCACATGTTTTAATTTTGTGGTGACTTATCGTCCAGGCACTAAAAATGTATGGGACAGATGCCCTTTCTCACAGTTTTAGTCCCAGCGATGCCCCTAAGGATGTCCCAGATAAAATCTTGTCAGAGTAGTTCTTGCTACTTTAGTGGTTAACTCGCAAGACCTTGCTCCCAGAAATACCCCCACTGGGAGACTATTCGTACCTCCTAATCTTCATCTTCGTGTTTTGGAGGAAATTCATTGTTCTACCTTAACGGGACATCCCGGCTTCGCTGGGACTAAATACCTTCTCTCCCGCTCTTACTGGTGGCCGTCCTGGTCTCGAGACGTATGTGAATTTGTTTCTGCCTGTGAGACATGTGCTAGGATGAAGACTCCTAGGAGGTTACCTGAGGGCCTTCTTCATCCTCTTCCTATACCTAAAAAAAATCATTGTCCCATCTGTCGATGGACTTTATTACTGATTTGCCTTGTTCCCAAGGGAAAACTATGATTTGGGGGGTTGTGGATAGATTCTCTAAAATGTTTCATTTTATACCCCTAAAGAAACTTCCTGGTGCTCCACTTCTATCCTCGCTCTTCATCAATTTCATACTTTGCTTGCATGGTGTACCAGAAAATATTGTATCTGATCGCAGAGTACAAGTTGTCTCTAGATTCTGGAAGGAATTTCATAGTCGTCTGGGGTCTCTCGGTCTATCTCTTCTGCGTTCCATCCTGAGACCAATGATCAGATGGAGAGATTCAACCAGATTCTTGAACAATACTAAAGGTGTTTTGTTTCTGATGCTCAGGAAAAATGGGTAAGGTTTCTTCCCCTAGCAGAGTTTGCTTCCCCTCGCCTGAGCCTGGTAAAAGCCCAAAAATATCAAAAACGACAGGCAAATAAAAGACGCATACCTGGTCTTGAATACAAGGTGGGAGATCTAGTTTGGTTATCCACTAAGAATCTACGTCTTAGGGTTCCTTCTGGAAAATTTGCGCCACATTACATTGGGCCCTATGTCGTCACGGAGGTCATAAATCCAGTCTCTTTCAAATTACAACTTCCAAGTTTTTTGCGTATTCACAATGTTTTCCACAAATCACTTTTGAAAAATTATATCTCACCTGTCTTTACATCATCCAGTCCACCAGCGCCAGTGGAGGTCCAGGAGGATCTAGAATATGAGGTAGAGAAAATACTGGATTCCCGCCTGGTGCAGAATTCTGTCCAGTACCTCGTACACTGGAAGGGTTACGGCCCAGAGGAGCGGACGTGGGTTTCTGGCAAGGACCTTCATGCCCCACGTTTGATTAGCTTGTTTCATCGTCTGAACCCCTCAAAGCCTGGTCTATCTGGCGAGTGTCCGGAGGCCCCTCATAAAAGGGAGGGTATTGTAACATCCTTGTCAGTTCGGACTTTGACGCCATCCTCCGGCTGCATGCTACGGCGTGTCTGGCTATGATTCCTTGTTTTAGGTTCTTGTGGTACTGTCTGAACACTGTTCTATTTCCTCACCTCTGTAATTGACTTTCCACCACACCCATCTCTTACACCTTTGTTTCCATCTGCTCCTCAAATAGTTAATCTCAGCCTTGCTTGTGTGATTGACATCTTTCCTTCCAATCAAGTCTGGGGCGGGTTCTTTCTTCCTATATTTTGTTTTCTGACACTCACCTTTGTGCTTGCTATTTGCCTTTCTGTGCGTGCTGGCTCTATACTATTACTGTTTGGATTTGCATTTCTGACCTTTGGCTTTTCTTGTGACTATTCTCTTGGATTTTGATTCTGTATTGCGCTGCTCGACTGGTTCCAACCCCTTGGCTAGCTGACCTCCTGTTTGTTGTTGTTTGTCGTCTTCGTTCTGTATTATCACCTATACCAGGCGTAGGCAACCTTTTTTGTTCGGCGTGCCGATTTCGATTAAAAAAATCAAAGTTGAGGTACTCGGAGGGCCAGTCAATAATTGTAAGTCTGACAACCCCTGCACACGGTATTATGTCACATAGCAGCCCCTGCACACGATATTATGTCCCATAGCGGCCCCTGCACACGGTATTATGTCCCATACCAGCCCCTGCACACGGTATTATGTCCTATAATGGCCCCTGTACACGGTATTATGCCCCATAGCGGCCCCTGCACATGGTATTATGCCCCATAGTGGCCCCTGCACACGGTATTATTCCCCATAGCGGCCCCTGCACACAGTATTATCCTCCATAGCGGCCCCTGCACACAGTATTATCCTCCACAGTGGCCCCTGCACACAGAATTATCCTCCATAGTGGCAGAAATGTTTTCTAGGTTTATCGCTAGTGATAATCGCTATTGCTATTATTTTAGCGTGTTACGGATATAACTAGAGAGGCAGGTGGCGTATTTTACTCTATAAAGATCAGGTATGGACAGGACAGTGAAAAAATGTAAACTTTATTGGTGACTTTGTGCATGTGTTGCGTAAGTGTTTGGTGCGACACTTTTGGTGCTGCGACCTGGAGGATGGTAAATGTCTGGGTCACAGCGCCAATAACTTCCTGGTTATGTGATAAGGCTCAGAGGGGTATTACATTATCCATCTATGTGACTATCAGAGAGCAGAAGTACAGTATGCTCTGTGATTGATAGGAGAGGGGATAACATGGACAGAAGTCCTCACTACCCCTCCTGGGGTCACATACAGGTTATGCACAGACAATGATGAGTTATCTTTGTCTCTGCAGCTCCTCCTCCCCCTTCTTCCTTAGCTCTAAGATGCTGCCTGAGGCAGGAGGGGGGACACATTTAGAGCCCCATTTCTAAGGATCTGTTAGGGCCACAAAGATGCAACTGGATTCATGTTAAAGATGAGAATCTCATCTTTAAACAATACCAAGATCACCATGATAGACCTTACAGATTCAGAGCGATTCACTGTTAAAACGATGTCGGGAATTGAGATCTGCATTGGGATTTCAATGCTGAACATCGTGTTCACTAGCGAATCACTCAGGATGTTTAAGGACAATCATGGTGATCTTGGTATCATTTTAAAGAGGAGATTCTCATCTTTAAAATGAATCCAAGTGTTTCTTTATAGCTTTAACCAATCCTGAGCAATTCACTCAGGTACAGTAGTGAAGCCGGCAATTACCGTCTTCACTACTGTACATAGACTGTGCAGAAGCCAGGTGATGCCGCATCCATCTTCAGGCAGCACCCGGCGGCATCCGGCGCTAATGAAATTTTAAGGTAGCCGGATGGAAAAAGGCTGCAGGTAGCGTTTTCCATCCGGCTGAGGCACAGATTGGCGCCAGAACTGATGCCTCTTGTGCCAGAACCGATCCCATAGAAAACTATGGGATCTGTCCTGGTATCAGTTTCCCTCCAGCTTGTGTGCACCACACCCGAGGGAAACTGACAGCTGCACCAGACATATATGAACGCAGCCTTACTCACTTTTTCCTGCGCTTCGCAGCCGCTGTGTGGGCGCTTCTCCCTGACGCCAGTGACTGCTGATTCGGTCTCAGGGGTTACGTCGCATCATTATGCGTAATGACATCAGACGTGACCCCTGAGGCCCTGTCAGCAGTCTCTTACATCAGGCAGAAGCGCCCAAAGAGCACAGAGCGGCTGCGGATCCAGGGAAAGTGAGTTAACATTGTTTTTTATGTTTGATCATCTCCCCGGGGGACTCCGCTTATTATACTCGGGGGTCTGAAGAGACCCCACAGTATAATAATAGCAGTTTCGTTTCGGCCGTGTTTGGTCCAATCGAAACTACTGGGTGAGGACTCCGCTGCCGTGCCAGGGAAATAAGCCTCGCGTGCCACTCTCGGCACGCTTGCCGGGGGTTGCCGACCCCTGACCTATACTATAAGGGACTGCCGCCCAATTGTCCTCTGCCGCCTAGGGCAGTGAGGCAAGTAGGCAGGGGCAGGTGACAGGTTTAGCTTAAGACTCACTGTCTTGTTGTTCCCTTCCTCCCAAGGTTCACCAGCAGCTACTGAGGAATTGCTCTTCTAGCAATTCCCTTACACAAGGTCTGTTTATTGTGCCATACCTGGATGACTGGCTGATAAAGGCTCAGTAAAAAGACATCCTGCTTCAGGAAAGAGAAAATAATCAGAGCATCCCGTTATCTGCTCCAGACCCGGCAGAACTGCCATGAAGGTTCTAGGTCTCATGTCAGCGGCTGCCGAAGCAGTCCCCTGGGCATTATGGTACATGCATCCTCTCCAGGAGGAGATTCTAGAAGTTTTCAGGTATCTAGGAAGTAGACCTCATGGCGACCAGACTCAATGCCAAGGTGTAGACGTTCTGTTCCCTGTATCAGGATGACAATCCCTTGGCAGTGGATGTCCTGTCCATCTTGTGGAGGTTAAGGCTGGCCTACATCTTCCCTCCACTATCTATGATACCAAGGGTATTGATGAAAGTTAGACAGGACCAAGCCACAGTAATTGCCATCATACCGTTCTGGCCGAAAAGAGCTTGGTTTTCACAACTTATTCAGATGAGTCGAGGAATTTATTGGAGGCTTCCCCTAATCCAGAACCTGGTCTGTTAGGGAACTCAGAGTTGGCAGAATCTGAGAAGATTCAACCTGACAGCCTGGAGGTTGACCAGTCCCTATGGGAATCTAAAGAACTGTCAGAGGCCATCATGAAGACTATTCTGCTCTAGATCCGAATCTACGAACAGAAGTTACCTAAGAATAGGTAACATCTTCTAGGATTGGTGCTTTTAGGATAGCCCTGCCATCCTAAAAGTGCAGGTTGCAGCTCTTTCTGCCTGTTTAGGTAGATGGACGCTCTAATCTCTAGATTCCTGAGAGGTGCTATGAGATTAAGACCTGCTTTCTGCTCCCATTCCACAATGGCAATATTTCATAGAAAAAGAAGCAGAAAAAGGTGGCGCTGCTCCAAAAAAACCCAAAAGTACAAAATAGCTGCCAGCACTATGGATCGGCACTAGTAGGATAGGAACATGAATGTGCTCTAACGGTGGGGCTCTCACCCCATAGGGAATGTATTCACTTCGAACATAAAGTAGCAGAGCAAGCATAGTTCTCCTTTTGGTCCAACTGAGGGCAGGTATCGCTGGGGGGGAGAATTCTGACACATGAGTGACTGTTCTCCCCTGCCCCCCCCAGACCGTGCCTCGCTATTGGCTGATGTTTTAAAGGGGAAACTCTATAAATGTCTAATGTTTATGCTTCATGGCAGCATATGTGAGGCTTGAAAAAGAGCTATTAGGCGCAAAACAGTCATTTTGAACCTCTGGAGGACGTGGATCTCAAGTTTCTGGCTTACAAGACTACGTTTTTGCTAGCCATCACCTCCACTAAAAAAGTGGGTGAATTACAGGCCTTTTCATCTGAATAACCTTATATCTGTTTCTTCCCAGACAGAGTGCAGTTAAGGTTCTTCCCTGGATTCAATCCTAAGGTGCCCTCCCGGGCTAATATCAATCAGGTAGTCTCTTTACCAGTTCTCTTTCCACTCCACTCTTTAGACTTGGTGAGATGCCTACAAGTCTATCTCCAACACACAAGATCCTTTACAAGGTCGGAGAACCTTCTAGTCAACATCTATGGAAGGAACAAAGGTTTCAAGGTGTCAAAAACTTCTTTGTCCAGATGGATAAAAAAGGCGACTACAGTCGCTTTTTCTTCTCAGGGGTTAACTCCCCTAAGCCCATTCAACCAGGGTTGTCTCTGCCTCTTGAGTAGAAAATCGTTCTATTCCTCTTGAGCAAATCTGTGCTGCCATCTCTTGGGGCTCCCAGCTAACCTTTGCAAGACATTGTAGGTTAGATGTGCATAGCTCAGAGGCCATGGCCTTTGGGCGTTCAGTATTGAGTGCTGTAATGCAAGAGGACCCTCCCTAGGGGATCTGCTTGCTACATCCCCATATTGTGCTGCCGGTAGGACGTAAGGGACTTGTTGATTATGTTATTAATCTGTTTACACTTAGTCAGTCCTAACAGCAGCACAAGCTTCCCCCCCTTAGAAGATTATTGTTTCTTCTTTATAACCAACACAGTGGGGGAGGTCTCTTTTGGCCTCTTATAGATGGCATTATCACTTAATTAATTATACAAATTAAAAATCCCACCTGTCCTTCCAGCACACCCCATATTGTGCTACTGTTAGGACTAAGGGTAAACAGACATAATCAATGATTGTCCTCTGGTTGAAGGGATCCCATGTACAGAGCAACTCTGAGACACTGACAGCACTTTCTTCTCTGCTTGCTAAAGGAGGAGATGGTCGTCCACTTGCCAACTGTTACTGAGCGAGCAAGAAACAAATCCAACAGCAGGGAGCGCTATACACATGTATTTAATCATTATCTTACATAATTTAAAAAACATACAATATTTGTGTGACAACCTACAGTATTTCAGATGTAACTGTCCATAAGAATTAATTTCACAATCTAGACATGAAAATCTTTTTCCTGCAAGTTTTTTGATGTGCACATAAAGGTGAGTTGGTTATAATAATTTGGCTTCTTCCTGTGTGATGTCTAAGGCTGGATTGACACTAACTATTCATTTTGTGGACTAGAAAACAACAGACGTTGTATATCCTCATGTATTTACGTGTACTATCAGTTTTTTTTTTTTTTTTTGCATCCACAATCACCAAGCAAAATATCTGTAAGAAAATAGGACAGCACAGAAATGACGTCCATCTCCCTTAGAACGCCCGAGACGAGAAGAGAAATGAGAAAAAAAAATAACATGACATTCCATCCATTCATAACATGATGTTCATGGACAGAGACATTGAGAAAAAAATCATGTCATGCACTATTTTTTCACACTACATTTCTGTCCATGTGCTGTCAGACATCACACGGACTCATTGTAGTCAATGGAGCCATTCACACATCTGTTGTTTTTCATGGATGGAGGGACAATGAGATAAAAAAAAATATCAAACAACTGTGTGAATGACCCGATTGAGTACAATGAGTCTATGTGATGTCTGATATTTTTCACAGATTTCACATTACTTTTTTGTCCATGTGCTAAACACTTTCCACATTCTGAACATGAATATGGCTTCTATCCTGTGTGAGTTTTTTGATGTTTAACAAGATCTGAGTTATGAATATAACATTTCCCACATTCTGAACAGGAATATGGCTTCTCTCCTGTGTGAGTTCTTTGGTGTAAAACAAGAGTTGATTTACGTGCAAAACATTTGTCACAATCAGAACATGCAAATGGCTTCTCTCCTGTGTGAATTATTTTATGTTCAACAAGAGTTGATTTACATCTAAAACATCTCCCACATTCAGAACATGAATATGGCTTCTCTCCTGTGTGAATCCTCTCATGTTCAGCAAGAGCTGATTTATGAACAAAACATTTCCCACATTCTGAACATGAATATGGCTTCTCTCCTGTGTGAATTATTTTATGTTTAACAAGATTTGATGTATCTATAAAACATTTCCCACATTCAGAACATGAATATGGCTTCTCTCCTGTGTGCGTTCTTTGATGTCTAACAAGATCTGAGTTACGAGTATAACAATTCCCACATTCAGAACATGAATATGGCTTCTCTCCTGTGTGAGTTATTTTATGTTTAACAAGATCTGACTTACAAGTATAACTTTTCCCACATTCAGAACATGAACAGGTCTTCTCCACTGTGTGAGTTCTTTGATGTATAACAAGATCTGACTTCTGAGTATAACATTTCCCACATTTTGAACAGGAATATGGCTTCTCTCCTGTGTGAGTTCTTTGATGTCTAACAAGATCTGAGTTACGAGTAAATGATTTCACACATTTTGAACAGGAATATGGCTTCTCTCCTGTGTGAGTTCTTTGATGTATAGCTAGACTTGAGTTACGAGTATAACATTTCCCACATTCTGAACATGAAATTGTCTTCTGCACTGTATGAGTTCTTTGATGTTTAATAAGATCTGAGTTACGAGTATAACCTTTTCCACATTCTGAACATGAAAAAGGCTTCTCTCCTGTGTGAGATCTTTGATGTTTAACAAGAAGGGATTTCTGGTTAAAACACTTCCCACATTCTGAACATGAATATGGCTTCTCTCCTGTGTGAGTTCTTTTATGTCTAGCAAGAACTAATTTATCTGCAAAACAATTCCCACATTCTTGGCATGAATATGGCTTCTCCCTTGTGTGAGTTATTTGATGTTTAACAAGATCTGATTTACAAGTATAACATTTCCCACATTCTGAGCATGAAATTGTCTTCTCCACTGTGTGATTTCTTTGGTGTATAACAAGATTTGTTTTCTGAGTAAAATATTTCCCACATTCTGAACATGAATATGGCTTGTGAGTCTTATGATGTTCGACTAGACATGACTTCAGAGTAAAACCTTTCCCACACAATGAACATGAAAATGGCTTCTCTCCTGTGTGAGTTCTTTGATGTCCAAAAAGCTCTGAGTGATAAGTGTAAGTATAACATTTCCCACGTTCTAAACATGAAAATGGCTTCTCCCCTGTGTTAGTTCTCTGATGTACACCACCACTTTGGTGACTTTTCTTTTCCTTCACAGTCTGTGATGAATCAGAAGATAGGACCTGTTTATCAGGATCAGATGATAGATCTTTGCTGTGAAGGGCTGAGGGTATATCTGGGGTAATGACATGTTCTTCATATGGATCTTGTGTGATACCATGATCCTCTGCTTTATACTCTGTAGATATCAGATGTCCCTCTGAGCTCCTGGTATAGTCATCTGTGATAAATAAAAAGGATTTTACTATTTTTAAAATAATCTCAAAAATCTATTCTATTGATATTTTATAAGACTTCTATATAAATTTTACACTTGTAGGGTCAGTAACTGGTTGTGGCTGCCAACTCTAACATGGATGCCTTTCCCTGGTAGATCTCATTGCTCAAACTACATAAATTACATTCAGCACAGAAAATTGCCATTTATACACCCAGATCAGTTTCTATTTTTTTCCCAAAAGATCTCATAGACAATATAATAAGAAGCAGAATTCAATAACACAGGGTGCAGAGCGAATATACAACTGCTCCTGTATAAAACCTCTCTGTACATAATAATTCTATATACTGCCATGTGAAACCATGACCATTCCCACTAATGTAATCCCTGAAGTGTCAGCCAGGAAACCATTAGACTGAGATGCCGCTTATCTTACATTGACACCACTTATCTTTCTTACATCCGCCTGCCTCCACTGCCTATATATAACATATAAATGATATTATTAGTCACATGTGTGCAGTACATATTTAGTTATCATGTATGTACGATTTGTGGAGATCCTTTACCTTATGTTTCTGTTTATACCGATAGGTTGGTCATACATGTGTTCCCTAAATGCTTGCTTGGCTGAAGCCATCTCATCCGATCCCCCATACACTATATCACTGATTATATACAGACTGTGAGAGTTAAAATATAACTTATTATACTGTATAGCCTACTAAAATAATGGTGTATTATATCGTGTAGCCCCTCAATTCAAAGTGTCGAAAAATATATCAAGCTCATTGATTCTCTTTCATCCTAATTACATTCTGGCTGATTCAATGTATATTACCAACAATGGAGTGACATATGTGCCAAACAGCTTTGTAACAGCGGAAAAAGGAGCCAACTGTGCGCCAAACACCGGATAATCCAGGATCCCTGGTCAGTACTGATGAGATGGGCGAACCCCTCAGGATTAGTTTTGGGTTGAATATGTTTGGTTCAAACCACATCTTAAAATGGCTTTAAACATAGTGTATAACACTGCCAGGGCTCCTAGGACTATATATCTATAAAACATAGTGTATGACACTGTCAGGACTCCTAGGACTATATATCTATAAAACATAGTGTATAACACTGCCAGGGCTCCTAGGACTATATATCTATAAAACATAGTGTATGACACTGTCTGGGCTCCTAAGAACCTATCAAATTTCTAGCTTTCTACAGTCTATTCAGAACCCCTGAGTATAATAATTGGAGGTGTAAAAAAAATAAATAAATTATATTCACCTTCTGTTATCCCTCTTGGGCTTCCTTGCGGCGTCTGGCACTCTTCTGTAACATCATTGGCTCGGGGATCACAGCTGAGGCACATGGGCACGCCGAACTTCATGATGTCATAATGCTTGGCATGCTCAGGTCACCGTTAAGGCCCAATCACAGGCCTTAGCACTGAACCCATGCTGATGATGTCACAGAAGAGCGCTGGACGTGACATGTAAAAAAGAGACGTAACAGGAGATCAGTATGAGTGTATAATGCGGTATTATTTTCGTCCGCCCAAGATGACATTAGTTCGATTTTGTAAAAAATTTAACAATTTAGAATATTCGGGATTAACCTGGTTGGTTACGAGCCAATTCGCCCATCTGTAGTTGTGTTAGGTAATTGTCTGTTATTAATGACATAATCCTATTCCTTTTATTGGACCTGCAGATCGAAACGATCAAGTCTGTAGATCCACTGTGCCTCTTTGTGCAAAATAACGTTGTCCCAGTCCCCACCTTCTTTGGTGGTCTTATCTATTCAAAGGCCTGGACACTTGACATCGCCCTGGTGCATTCACCAAACATGTTGAGACACCGGAGTGCCTAACACACAGTATGTAATTCTTGGGGCACAGACAGGTTATCAGATAGACTACTCCCACTGTTTTACAGTTGACAAAATCCCAACTCTCATAGATACGACCTGTACTGACACTACTGAATACTTCTCCACTTTTAATGAAGGGACAGTCACTACATTCTCCGCATCTAAAGGGGTCATTTCTTTCGCTCTCCAGGTCTCTCCTATTTCAAGAGCTCAAAATGACTGTACTAGAATATCATGAAGGTTTTTACCTCTTCTGTATGTGACTTGAGGGTTGTTGGGAGATCTGATCAACAATGTTTGTCAAATTGTAAGATTTTCCAATATCTCCCCAACATATCCAGAACCTCTGTCTGTTTTCCATCAAACTATTCCTATTCATTATGTGATGTTGGATTCTTCCCGTGACCTACAGATGAACAAATTCTCTCTCCTCCAGTTTTTTGCCTTATTATATGCTTGTTTGGCCACAGACTAGAGCAAGCTCCTGTCCATAAATCTCTTTTCCAATTCCCTCAATTGTTTATCAAAATCACTGAGGGATCTACTGTTTGTTGTCATATGTTTTTTAAGGACAATGGGGCAGATTTTGTCACCTCAGTCTTAAGATCCTTCAAATCCAGAAAAGAGAGAGATTCAGCATTTATCTTGCTGGTAAATCTGAGCCCAAGATCATTACTGTTGAGAGCTTTCATGAACTCACATGACGAAGACCAAAATAGTAAGATGTCGACTACATAGTTTATTCTAAGTGACAGCGATGACAACCGTCTGGAGTGACTGTCTATTGGGCTATTGTGTCCTCCCACCAGCCAAGGTACAGGTTAGGAAAAGTTGGTGTAGCTGAGCCCTCCATTGCTGTACCTGTCAACTGGTGGAAGAAGACACGGCCCTCCGGAATAAAATGCAGTCACCGAAGCACCAAGCTGTTATTGAAACATATTGTGTATTCCGTCAGTTCAGAAAATATTCCACTGCCCGACATTCTTTATCACGAGGGATTGATGAATAAAAAGCCTCTACATCCAGGCTTGTAATCATAACATTTTCACATCTCATTTGTTGAGAACATCTGTTGTATCCCTCACATAACATGTTAGGCTCAACACAATTGGTCTTAGATCCCTGACTGTTAATGCCCGATACTAAGGGGGAATCCTTTAGGTATCTTTGGTGCGCTATAGAGAATGGCCATTAGACGAAACTTCAGGACAAGAAACTCAATTCTTTCCCATCAATCTCCACCCACCTATAGCGGTATCACATTTATATTCATGTATTATTTGTTTTGAGCTGAATGCGGGAATATACAGCTGAAAAGTCAGGACACAGAATTGTAGCAGTCAGGAATGAAGAGAATCTGTGTCTATTTAGTGGTGACGACTCACCTGGGCGGTTACCTGTAGGAATGTCCTCCTCACACTCCTCATCACCACTCACATAGGGCTCTTCTTTTATCTTTACGTCTATGACATTAATATTGTTCAGGTCTTTATCCTAATGGAAATGATGTCAAACAAATAAAGTACAAGTCAGCAGAAAATTCTACATGAGCAAAAGATTAATCTGAGGCAAATAGCTGTAGGTCTCCTAGAACATGGACATAGATTATAGATGACAGTTCAAGAAGAATCTCAAGAATCTCCTATAAATGTATATTCAGCAATAGCTCAGGTGGAGGAGATCAGATTCTACCAGATACATCCAGGTTGTTTGGGAAATTATTGGATCAGATCGGTAGAAATCCAACCTGATGTTTCCTTATTCCAACTAGCAGTCTCCATAGCCAGAAGATTGTGAGAAGATCCAGACAACATGTAATGTCTATGGTCAGCTTTATCCTCCATCTCCACCTCTCATTACACAAAGTATAAACCATCTAATACTGCTGGATAACCCAAGACTGACCGCAAGGACTTCACAGCCCGTCTACACATCATAGGGAATATCTCCATCTACCTGATCATCCTGTGGAAGAAGAGGACTGGGACATCTCTCCGGTGTTGTCCTCTTACTGGATCTACCTGTAGGAAACACAGACAGGGACTGAATTCATTCTGTACATACAAATAATGGAAGTCCATGTGTATATAGTCATGTCTATTACCTGCTGATGTGAGGGGCTGGTGGTCCTCCATCATCACCTCCTTGTACAGATCCTTGTGTCCTTCTAAATACTCCCACTCCTCCATGGAGAAATAGACAGCGACATCCTGACACCTTATAGGAACCTGACAACACAATGATACAGTCATCCCCCAGACCCCTCCAGTTACTGTATAATGTCCCAGCATTCCCAGCAGTGTCACCTCTCCAGTCAGCAGCTCCAGCATCTTGTTGGTGAGTTCTAGGATCTTCAGTCCATTGATCTCCTCCTGTATCAGGGGGTGAGGTGGAGGCCCCGGGATTGGGCTCAGGGTTCCTCCATATCCTTCATACATAGGAGCCTGACAGCGCCAACTAGAGGTCTTCTTCACTACTGTGTAATCCTGGTTATGGGGAGACACATTAATAAATATCACTACATACATGTGCAGAGTCCATCACCTCTCCAGTCATATCATCTGTTATTACTATAGATAAGAATGATGTAATGTGACATCATCAGAATCTCTCACCTCTCCAGTAAGCTGGTAGATGATCTCTAGGGTGAGATTTAATATACTTTCCGCCATCTTGTTCCTGTTTCTTTCCATCCTTGATGGATCAATCAGGAATATTCTCTTATATAGAAGATACTGAGAGGATTCTTTATTGTAGGAACCTGAATGGAGAGAAGATGAGACAATGTAAAAACCTCACAAGATCCCATGTAATAAATAGAATTAGTAGGGATTATAAGGGGGGCTTCCGGGTCAGGCACTAGTATGTGAAGATACATGGCACATTCCTCCTCTCTGCACACAGTATCAGACTCTTCTCCTCCACTAACCTGTAATGTAGAACGAGCGCCCTACACCGAGGAGACAAACCTAGGCTGGTACAGGACATATATATGTAGCGGTGTCTGCTGAGGAGTGGGAAGAAGGAGACCAAGATACTGATGGGGATACATCTGGTGTATATTGGGATAGTCCGTGTACCACAGAATATAATCTACACTACATATCATTTGGTGTAGTTTCTGCTCTGATTTCTTCCAGTTTCTGGTGTAAATTATAGTAAACTTGTCAGACTGTAGGTAACCCAGCATATTGCACTTAGGCTCACTATGATCGCTGTTGCTCGGCCTCCTGACTGCCATAGCAACCCCTCGGACCCTGTGATCTTATTGAGGGGGATCTGAGGGGTGTCGGGGGGCGATCTTGTCCCCAGACTCCCCGGATGCCATGATGAATAGCGATCCTGACATGTGAGGGATTAATCCTCTGGAGTCGGAGTATCTTTCCACTCCAGTGACTAGTCCCGGGTATCGGCTGTATAATACAGCTCCTGTGCCCGCGACATTACAGCGATGTACTATTACGGCACTGAGCATTAACTACACGGCCAGCACAATGTAATAGTACGGCACAGAGCAGGAAGGGGTTAAAGTAGTCAAGTCCTGAGACAACAAGAATCGCCGGAATACATGAAATATACAATAAAATACTGACATTGTCCGGGGAGTTTCTCTAATTCTAATGTAACTGGGATGACGTCCTACAATTGTCTGGTCTTAAAGGGGTTAATGAAAAATCCAGACCTGTGAGCGACCACCTACCTCCTCCTGTACAGTAACCGTGGTTACAGGACCTGTGATGATGTCACATGTGTGGGAGGAGTCAAGGAGTCACATGACCCAGTGTTCCAGGTCTCTGCTGGATGATCTGTAGTGATAATAATAATAATCCTTTAATAGTCCCACCATGGGGAAATTCAGTGTGTTACAGAAGCAAAGATAAGCAATACAAATACAATATATACCAGAATGTTCCAAGGTAGAGGCATTTCATTGATAATAGACAGATAAGAAGTAGCAGGGGGGAGGGGGGCGGGGGGATATCACAACAGAAAGATATTTCAGTTCTCTATATAGTCTAATCTCCTCTTAGGTCGGTGTTGGTTGTACAGCCTGACCGCAGCAGGGAGGAAAGATTTCCGATAGCGCTCCTATATATATATATATGTATACATGCCTTATATAGCTTACTACCATCCTGCACAGGGTATATACCTTTGGTATTTAGTCCATGTTACTCTCTTTTACATGGACAATATTTTTTCTGACTGTTATTATCTTTACAGATGTCTTCCTCTCCATCTGGCAGTGGTAATTCATCCAGAAGGAAGAGTTCCTCCATGCGCAAACACCTGGCTTGTAGAGAGTGTGATATCCTTCTTCCTGATGGATATGATTATAAGCGTTGCCATCAATGCCGTGGTCCTCCTCCCGAAGAACCATCTATACGGGACGTTATAATATGGTTCAAGGAATATGCGGAAGACTCCATGAAGGTGATCAGGGAGCTTATCTCCCATATCACCAAGAAGCCTCGTACTGAGAGGCAGTCTCTGTGTGCTGTATTTTGCTATGAGGAATATCACTTACTAGATGAGACGCATTCTTCGGATGAAGATCACACTGAGGGGTTTGGCAGGCCACTTTTTCTCTTGGAAAAAATGCATAAACTGTCTATCTGGTCAGGCGACCATCATTTTAACCCTGGGGAAGCCTCATGTTCCACCAATAGGGGGCCAAGGGCCTTCCAAGTGGACAATACTTTTGACAGAACTATATCATCTGAATAGAAACATCCTGAGAAGGCCTTCGTACTATCCAGAAGTTTTATGACCCTCTTCCCTGTTGCAGATGACTAGTAAGACTGCTGAGGTGCTCCTCCTAAGGTGGAGATTGCAGTTGCTAAGTTATCTTGCCACACTATTGTTCCAGTTGAAGAAGGCTCCAACCTCCAAGATCCTATGGATAGGTGTATTGAATGTACCCTTAGGAGAGCCTACATCACCTCTTCAGCCCAAGCTGCAGTGCGGATTGCTTCTAGCAAGGTAGCAAATAAACTACGTTCTGACCTCACTCAGCTGGAAAGAGACATAGACTCTGGGGTCTCTAGAGACAATCTTCTATCCTTTATAGGATCTGTATCTCTGGCGGCAGACTATTTGGCTGAAGCTTCCCTCCACCAGATTAAGCTTGCCGCAAAATCAATGGCTCTTTCCACTGCAGTCAGGAGACCATTATGGTTGAAACCCTGGAGAGCTGACAATGTCTTATAACATTTGCTCCCTACCCTTTAAGCCTGGTAAGCTCTTCGGCAAGGGTTTGGATGACATTATGGAGGCTCTGGCTAATAAGAAGTGGAAGAGCCTTCCTCAATATTTTAGAGAAGATCTAGCAGCCTCAGTCCAGGCCTCAATATCAGAGGCTTTTCAGATTTCAGACCAGGGGATCTGGACGTAAGTTCTCCAAGGATGGAGACAAGAGAGAGCTCAATTTTTAACGCCTCCAGTATTCCTCTTACAGTGGCCATTATTCCTGTCAAAGGACCCCTTTTCCATTTTTTCACCACCTGACAGGAAAACATTCAAGACCCTTGATACAGTGGGGATATGCGGTTGACTTCTGTCAACCGCATATCCCCGCAAAGATCCGTTTACTTCCTGCACAGAAGCAGTCTGTTTTAGAAAGATCCATTCTGGAATATCTGAAGAAAGGTGCCTTAGAAGTGGTTCCTCAGTCAGAAGAAGGTTTGGGAGTCTACTCTCCAGTCTACCTAAACCACTTCATTCTGAAAAAATGGTTTTGGATGGAAACCATAATATCAGTAACTGTGTTTCTGTAGCCCAGCGATGTCCTCATGACTCTGGACCTGAGTGATGCATATTTACACATCCCTGTGTATCCTCCTTAGAGAAAATACTTGAGGATTGCGGTGATTGTTGTCGGGTGCACAAGACATATTTAGTTCATGGCACTGCCTTTCGGCAGCTCCTCTGCTCCCCACACTTTCACCAAGGTAGTGGCTCCATTAAATGTGGCACTCAGGCTTCAGGGTTTGTTTATTGTGCCATACCTGGATAACTGGCTGATAAAGGCTCAGTCAAAAGACATCCGGCTTCAACATGTTAAGAGCAAACACAGTAAAATTCAGACAGGCAAAGTTAGTTCCAGAAACCAGTTAATTACTAGAAACTATGGTCAACCACCTCCAAGCAGCCTGTGCCTCATAACAGAGCCAAGTCCAGCCTTCGGACGTGTTCACCAGAGCCCCTAGTGGTGGGGAGGAACTTGGCAGATTCCTTCAGCCACAGTTAGCAGCAATTGAGAGGACACAGCACGCTTGGTGTACCACAGGTAACAGCAGACCCAGAAGATCAGAACAACTCACCAGAACTGTGTTATAGCTTGACAGAAGGTCTGAAAATGTCCATTGTAGCAGGAGAGCAGCTTCAGCCGCAAGGCTAATTGGTAGAGTAATAATCGTGGTCGTCGGTCCAGTCAGTAACAAGAGGCTAGCGCAGTACAACAGGATCAGGCAGGAGAATAGTCGACAGTCCAGTTGGCAACGAAATCAGCATCGTACAAAATCGGAATCAGTGGAGAGAAGCCTAGGAGGCAAGCAGGGGTCGTAACCGAGAAGAGTGTAGAAGCAGAGTCGGATGGCAGAGACAAGGTCAGATAATGGAGCCAGGGGTCAGGCACAAATAACGACCAGGTTCAAGTTCAGACAGCTAAACCACAAGGAATACTGAATAGCTAGCAGTGAGCAAACAAAGGAAGTGACCTAATAAAGACTCGGGACAGACAAATGAGCAGTTCTTAAAGGGGAACACACAAAAATACAGAAAGTGTTAGGAAAAGACTCAACCAGTAGCAATTGTAGAGGCTCCATGTCCATTTATAACAGCACTCCCCTTTCTACGAGGGCCCACCGGGCCTCTAAACATTGGAACAGGCTTAAAGGGGAATCTCCTGTGAAAATTTCTAACCAAGGTCTGAGCATGAACCGACCTGGCTGGTTCCCAGGAACGATCCTCCGGATCATAACCCTTCCAATGAATCAAGCCTCTCTGACTCTTCGTGAATCTACAGTTTTGGCCACTTCATACTCATGGTTACCCTCAACTAACATAGGAGGAGTTGGTTTGTCAGATGGAAGTACAGGTGGAAGAAACTTTTTAAGAAGAGACTTGTGAAACACATTATGAATTTTAAAAGATTGTGGAGGAGCCAGACAGAAAGACACAGGATTGATAATCTCAATAAATTTGTATGGTCTAATAAACTTGGGGCCCAATTTATCTGATGGAACTCTTAATTTCAGATTCCTAGAGGAAAGCCAAACTTTCTCCACCAGGAAAAAAAATGGGACTAGCCGAACAAGTTCTATCAGCCATCTTCTTAGAAACAACCTGAGAATTCCCAAAATTTGATTGAACTTGAGCCCAGACAGTTCCCAATCTCTCAGCTTCCACATTCACTTCCAGATTGACAGTGGCAGGAGAAAGAGAAGAGAAGTGAGGATGGAAACCAAAATTACAAAAGAGTGGTGAAGAGTTCAAAGAAGCATTCAATTACAAGTGTGTAGAAGCTGCAGTTAAACATGGCACTTAGACAGGGCAGAAGACAGATCAGCTGAATTATCACTCCAAAAAACTTGTAAATTTCTAAATACAATTGTCTCACCATGTTCACTGAATGTTTTTTGTCTCTATTTTCTGCTTTTTTACAAACGTGCCGCCCATTCCCACCTCCTGTTACTTCTCTCCACATCAGTCCGTCTCTCCTTCCCTCACCTATGTGCAGCTCCCATTCTCTCTTCACCTTCCTCAACCACCTTAACCCACCTTGTACTTCTGTGCAACAGACGATCTCATAAGTCATTTAACCATCTGCTTTCTCTCTCCATTCTCCTGCTATTAGCTACTAGGGACATCTCTCCAACCCCTGGCCCTCCTTCTGGTAAACTCATCTCTGTACCTGTCTCACCAAGAAACCCTTCTAACTTTATTAATATTCGTTGTCTGCCGTCTCCTTCTCCTTCACCAGTCTCTTTCTCTTGTGCTCTCTGGAAAGCTTGCTCAGTCTGCAACAACCTTGACATTACTCAAGATCTCTTTATTTCAAAGTCTTTTAACCTGCTGGCTGTCACTGAAACCTGGATTAAACAGTCTGACATCGTATCCCCTGCTGCTCTCTGTTATGATGGCCTCCAATTCTCACACACCCCTAGACCTGAGGATAGGCAAGGTGGAGGGGTAGGTGTCCTTCTATCACCACAATGCAATGTAAAGGTGATTCCCCCAGTACCATCTCTCTCTTTCTCCTCTTTTGAGGGCCACACTATCAGACTCTTCTGCCCTTTCTCCCTGCGAGTAGCTGTCATCTACCATCCCCCTGGCTCACCCAACCAGTTCTTAGATCACTTTTCTTCATGGCTTCCCAACTTCCTATCCTGTGAAATTCTGACCCTCATTATGGGTGACTTTAACATTCCCATTAACACCCCTGTCTCTCCATCTGCCTCTTGCCTTCTATCACTAACCGCCTCTCTTGGTCTCCTTCAGCTTACTTCTTCCCCCACACACAAAGATGGTAATATCCTTGAACTGGTCTTCTTATGGCTCTGTTCTGTCTCTGACTTTACTAACGCTCACCTACCAATTTCTGACCACAACCTTCTTTCCTTTACCATCAAAGGCTCTTGACCTTCGCAAAACACACTGACCTACCGCACATGCAGAAATCTGCGGTCTGTAAACACAGAGCACATCTCAGATACCCTACAGTCATCACTGTCTCCCATCCTGTCCTGAACTGGTCACCAAACACTACAATGAGACTCTCAAAGCCACCCTGGATAGTGTAGCACCCTTGACCTTCTGAAAATCCCAACACAGGCACCGGCAACTACGTTTTCTACAGAGATGCTCAAGATGTGCTGAACGGCTATAGCTAAAATCTCACATATCTGCAGATTTTCTTCACTTCAAGCTTATTCTCAAAGCCTATAACTCTGCTCATCACCTCGCCAAACAAACCTACTTCACCTCTCTCATCTCTTCTTTCTCCAATAACCCTAAATGACTCTTTGACACATTTCACTCCCTCCTCACACCAAAGGTGCGGGTACCTGTCACAGACCTCAGTGCTCAAGACATAGCCACATATTTTACATATAAAATCGACAACATCTGTCAGGAAATAACCCATTCTCCAAGTGGCATCAGTCCCCTTCTCCCCTTTGCTCCTCATTGTGAGCTCTCATTATTTGACCCAGTAACAGAAGAAGTCTCCCAGCTCCTTTCTTCTTTCCGCCCCACTACTTTCACAAGTGATCCTATCCCGTCACACTTCATCCGGCCTCTGTCCCCTACTGTTACAACTACCTTACTAAAATTTTTAACCTCTCTCTTTCTTCTGGAATCTTTCCCTCATCCTTCAAACATGCTGTCATAACCCTACTTCGGAAAAAACCCTCCCCTGACCCATCCTGTGCTGCTAACTACCGACCTGTCTCTAACCTCCCCTTCATCTCTAAACTCCTGGAACGCCTGGTCTACTCCCGCCTAATCCGCTATCTCTCTGCTAACTCTCTTCTGGACTCCTTACAATCAGGTTTTCGTGCTCTACACTCTACTGAAACGGCCCTTACAAAGGTCTCCATCTCTTCACGGCTAAATCTAAAGGGAAATATTCACTACTTATTCTTCTGGATCTCTCAGCAGCATTTGACACTGTAGACCACAAACTCCTCCTCACTGCGCTCCGTTCTATTGGCCTCAGGGATAACGCTCTCTCTTGGTTTTCTTCCTATCTCTCTGACCGCTCATTTAGTGTATCATTCGCTGGTGCTATTTCTTCTCCTATGCCCCTTGCAGTTGGGGTTCCTCAGGGCTCGGTCCTAGGCCCCCTAGTCTTCTCTCTGTACACAGCCCCTATCGGACAAACCATCAGCAGATATGGCTTCCGGTACCATTTTTATGCAGATGATACCCAACTATATACCTCATCCCGTGACATCACCCCTGCACTACTACAGAACACCAGTGACTGTCTCTCTGCTGTCTCAAATATCATGTCTTCTCTTTATCTGAAATTTAATATTTCAAAAACTGAACTTCTTGTGTTCCCTCCATCTACTAACCGACCTAACCCTGATATCTCCATTTCTGTCTGTGGCCTTACTATTACCCCGAGGCGGCATGCCCGCTGTCTGGGGGTTATATTTGATTCAGATCTCAACTTTACCCCAGATATTCAGACACTTGCACGCTCTTCGCACCTGAACCTTAAAAACATCTCTAGAATTCGCCCTTTTCTCTCCTCATTGTCGCTCTGATTCTCTCTTGTCTTCACTATTGCAATTCTCTTCTAATTGGGCTTCCTCTTACTAAACTCTCCCCACTACAATCTGTCCTGAATGCGGCCGCCAGACTCCTCTTTCTGTCACTCCGGTACACAGACGCATCTACCTTGTGTCAGTCGCTGTATTGGTTGTCCATCCATCACAGAATACAATATAAAATTATCACACTCACCTACAAATCCATCCATAGCGCTGCGCCCCCCTATATCTCCTCTCTTGTCACTGTCTACCTCCCTAACCGTCCTCTCCGTTCTGCCAGTGACCTTAGACTTGCATTCCCTGTTATCTGATCATCCCATTTCCGTTTCCAAGACTTTTCTCGAGCTGCACCGGTGCTCTGGAATGCTTTACCCTGGACAATCTGATTAATCCCCAACTACAGCAGTTTCAAAACTGCACTAAAATCACATCTGTATGGTCAGGCTTATCACGTGCCCTGATCACAGTGTAGAGTGTGGAGGTGGAGAACAATAACACCTTTTATCCTTCCCCCTCTGTTCCTCAGATCCTGTCCTCTCCATCTAGAAGTTACACTGCACTCCTTGCACTTAGTATCTGTTTATTCACAGATACTGGCTGGTGACGGGTTCATACAGCTTCAGTTACACAACCTTTTCTATTAAAAGATGGCTGGACCATTGTAGCAAACAAGCCCTCTGACCTCTTGTGTCCCCCTATCTCCTCATAGAGTGTAAGCTCTTGCGAGCAGGGCCCTCACTCCTATTGTCTGATATGTTAATTTCTTTGTCACATTGTAATGTCTCATATTGTCTGTTCATGTGTCCTCTGATTTGTAAAATGCTATGGAATATGTTGGGGCTATATAAATAAAGTTTATTATTATTATTATTACTTAAGCAAACTCAGCTAAAGATAAGTAATCTACCCAGACTGATTGCTAGAGACATAACATATCAAATACTGTTCCAAGGTCTGATTGAAGCCTTCAGTCTGTCCATTAGTCTCAGGGTGGAAAGCAGAAGAAAAGAACAACTGGATTCCCAGATGACCACAAAAAGCTCTCCAGAATTTTGCGACAAATTGAACGCCTCTATCAGAAACGATATCATCAGGAATACCATGAAGTCTAACTACATGATCCGAAAACAAGTTTGAAAGTGTTTTAGCGTTGGGCATTTGAGAAAAAGGAATAAAATTACACATTTTACTAAATCTACAACTATCCAAATAACAGTTTTCCCTCCAGACATCGAGATGTGGGTCCAAGGTCTCTTGGGTATAGGAAAGGGAGCTACTGTAGAAAAATTACAAATAAATTTCCGATAATAGTTAGCGAAACCTAAAAACCTCTGTAATGCCTTTAAGGAGGTAAGGTTGTGTCCACTCTACAATAGCCTGAACTTTAATTGGGTCCATACTGATTACAGAGGAGGACAAAATGTAACCCAAGAAGGACGACTGCTGTACTGTAAAAAGGCATTTCTCTAGTTTTGCATACAGTTTATTCTCTATCACAATTTCCAACACTGATCTAACATTCTTGATATATGTATTCCAATCAGAGGAAAAAAAACTAAATATTATCCAAATAAACAATAACAAATTGCCCAATAAAATTTCGGAAAATATAATTCACAAAATTTTGGAAAACCGCAGGAGTGTTACTTAACCCAAAAGGCATAACTAAATATTCATAATGTCCCTTTGGTGTATTAAAGGCCATCTTCCACTCATCTTCTTCTCGGATCCGATTGTACACCCCTCGTAAACCTAACTTTGAAAAAAAATTTAGCCCCAGAAATCTGGTTTAACAAATCAGGGATCAGTGAAGAGGATATTGATTTTTAATACTGATTTTGTTTAAACTACGGTAATCTTTACATAGCCTCACAGCACCATCTTTTTTTGTAACAAAAAAGAACCCAGCACCTGCAGGAGAAACGGATGGGTGAATATGACCCTTATGGAGAGACTCTTTAATGTAATCTTTCATAGATTGTCTCTCTGGTTCAGATCAATTATACAAAAGCCCCTTAGGAAGTTTAGAGTTAGGTATCAGGTCCTACTCCGCTCTGCTCTACTCCGCTCTGCTCTTATCCGCTCTTCACACAATCGTCTCCAAGACTTCTCCCGTGCATCCCCCATACTCTGGAACTCATTACCAAGACACATAAGACTGACCCCCAAAGTCAGAAGCTTCAAGAAGGCCCTGAAGACTCACCTATTCAGGAAGGCCTACAACCTCCAATAACACTACTGCCACCACACCGCCATCTGTACAGCCTCTACCCCCACCTTCTGTCTCTATCCCACTTCCCTCATAGACTGTAAGCCCTTGCGGGCAGGGCCCTCTATCCCACTGTGCCAGATGGTCACTGTTAGTATTATCTGTTTTGTATATCTTGTGTACCGTGTGTAAACCCTCAAATGTAAAGTACCATGGAATTAATATAATAATGTAAAGCACCATGGGATTAATATAATAATGTACAGCACAATGTAATTAATGGTGCTATATAAATAAACAATAATAATAATAATAATCAGGTCAGTGGCACAGTCATAAGATCTATGAGGTGGAAGCAATTCTGACCCAGATTCTTCAAATACGTCCTCATAGTCTTGGATATAAGAAGGCAGGGATGAAGTGACAGTAGCAAGGTTGAGAGCAATATAAAACTTCATGCATTCAGAATTCCATTTAACAATATTTCCGAGTTTCCAATCAAATAAAGGGTTATGTAACTGCAACCAGGGTAACCCCAAGACTACTTCTGAGGGTAAATTTTGTAACACAAAAAAGGGGAGTTCCTACCTCAATGTTTAAAGGAGGAGTAATAAATTTAAAGGGAGTTTATCATTCACAAAAACACTTTTAAGCTAATGGCACGTTGGAATGGCCTTTAAAAAGGCCATTCTTCTCCTACCTTTCCTTGTTTTCTTCTCCCAGCCGATTCCAAGATAATTAGTTTCTTCATGTATGTAAATGAGCACCACGGAGCACCCGGGGCGTTCCTTCTCTTCTGCGAACACCCATCGCGTCATCACTTCTCACCGCCCCCACGTCCGTTGCGGTGACTCCCCTCTTGGTCTTCTTTCTTCTTAGTTCTTGCTGGCAGCGAATTCTCGCGACTGCGCAATCAGGCTGCCATTTTCCGGTGGTCTGTCCTTTTTAAAGGCCATTCCAACGTGCCATTAGCTTAAAAGTGTTTTTGCGAATGATAGACTCCCTTTAACCGACTCTTGAATCAAAGGAGTGCAATCAATAGCAGTTAGAGAGACAGGCTTTTCAAGAGGAATTTAAGGTACACACAGGGTTTGAGTAATACGTGAATCAAGAAAATTAGCTACAGAACCACAATCCACAAATGTGCTACCATGAACAATCTTATCAGAGAAAACTATTTTAAAAGGCAATACAATCTTCTGATGAGATATGGACAGAAGTACCTGCTCGCCTTGGTGATCCTTCTGGGAAGCACTTAGGTGCTGAAGTCTTTTCGCCCCAGGTCGTTTAGGACACTTGCTCGACATGTGACCATTCTCTCCACAATAGAAGCATAGACCCCTTTGTCTCCTGAAATCTTTGCGATCTTTAGAAGTCATAGCAGAGCCGAGTTGCATTGGCTCAGGACAGGATTCATTGAAAAATCAGGAACAGGAGGTGAAGAAACAACTGATACACTTTCTCTTTTATGTTCATGTAAACGTCTGTCTAGTCTTATAGCCATTTTCATACTTTCTTCCAAGGTAGCTGGTTGTGGATAGTTGACCAGAAGATCTTTTATGGAATCAGACAGTCCATTGCGAAATTGACAACACAAGCCAGGGTTATTCCACTGGGACTGAACTGAACTCCTAAACTCAGAGCAATAGTCCTCTGCCGCCCGATTACCCTGCCGTAATGACAAAAGCTTTGGCTCAGCAAAAGCTTGCAAATCTGGATCGTCGTATAATAGACCCAGAGCAGTAAAAAGCCTATCGACAGAGGTTAATTCTGGGGTTTGAGGACTTAAGTAACAGGCCCATGACTGCGGCTCTTCTTGCAAAAGTGAAATTATAATTGCCACTTGTGTTTGCGGAGTTCCAGAGGAATAAGGCCGGAGACGAAAGTATAATTTACAACTTTCACGGAAATTACCAAACTATTTCCTGTCCCCCGAAAATCTATCTAGTAGATTAACCTTCGATTCCATGGGACTAGGAATAGAAGCAGTAGTTTGGGAGTGTACTTGTTCCTGATGTTGTACCCTTTCTGCCAGGTCTTGAACTAACTGCGTAAGACCCTGCATTTGCTCCTTTTTTCAGACACTTTCCACCATTCAGTTGGCATTCATCTGGTCAGATAAACCGGCGAGAGTTGGCAGGTCGCTCCTCTTTCTCCCTAAAAGTTGCGGTGGCCTAGCCCTCCCTTACATGAAGTCATATTACCTCGCTGCTCATCTGGCCCATATAGTCGATTGGTGTAGACATAGTTCAATCAAACCTTGGGTTTATATAGAGCAAGCATTCTCCACAGTCCCATTGCAGACGGCCCCATGGCTGGAGCCTTCTTCCTTGACAGCCCTTCGTTCCCACCCCACTATCAGCCCCACATTTAGACTCTGCTCCAGACGCTTAATCCGCTCTCATTTCCTCCCTCTGGACTCCCCGTATTATCCCATCTTGGGGAATATTAGGTTTCCCCCGGGAATCTCTGATAGGGTATTTCGCAACTAGTGCCGTCATGGGTTCTATCAAACATACCACTTCCGAGATGACTCCGGTTGGTGAACGACAGTGCGTACTCAGCCCCCGACTGACTTACCTCCTCTTGACGCTTGGTGCGATATGCAACTTCGTATTTTATGAACACACTCCTGGCCCTGACAGAATATAGGTCTGAACCTGCGTCTCTGGAACGCATCTGTGTGTGGGAGCTGGCCTTTTTTGCCATTCAGTTATCTATACGCTCCTGATTGACTCTATTGGAGGGTTTGTTTCCTCCTTCATGTTAAAGTGGGAGGCAGACCTATCCCTTTCCCTCTCCCATGAGCAGAGGAGATGTATTTTCTGCCTCTCGCACGGGGCCTCCATCAACTCCCCGCTACCAGGAGGCCAGTTTCAAGATCCTGTCCCGCTGGTATAGGGTCCCCATAAGGCTATACATATTTTTCCCACAGGTTCCTCCAACAAGCTGGAGGTGTGGGCGGGAAGAGGGTGACATGCTACATGTCTTCTGGTCCTGTCCTGTCCCTGTTTTGGGACAGTGTTAAACGGATCATTTTGCAAATCACTAAGACATCTCATCATTTAGGCACTGCTTTGTTTCTTCTCCACCATTGCGAGTCTTCGGTGTGAAATTACAAGCGCTCATTATTCCGTTTTCTGGTCCTCGCAGCCCGTGCTTGAATTCAACAGTACTCTCCCTCTGGATCCTCAAGGTCAATGAGATTATGCGCATGGAAAACCCCACTTCCTTCCTGCATGACACGGTTGAAGTCTTTAACAAAACCTGGTTCTACTGTTTGGAATTCCAATGCTCTGGAGAGTATTAGGCTCTTCTGGGCACAGGGCCTTCCTCTTATGCCTGAGCAGTGTGTTCTGTGCATGGTCTCCACTGTGGGCCTCGGTACTAAAACTTCTTATATGTTAATGTCTGCTCTTATATTATGGATTATAGGTCCTTCCATTGAGGACCCGACACGTTCGGTTCTCCGGTCCCTTTTTGGGGCCCACATATAGTATGTTTTTCTGTTCACTCCCCCTACTCACACCCCTCATCTGACCCCTACCCCCTTTTCTTTTTTTTTCCTTCTTCTTTTTCTTCCCTTCTCTCTCCCTCTCTTTCCTTTCTCCTTTATTACTTTTTCTGCTTTCTTTCCTTTCCACTTCCAACCATTCTTCCTACTCATCTTCAATATTCTGTAACTTAGTCTTCTGGGTCTGTCCCATGATTACCTGGGGGGTTCCAGTCTGCATTGTTTGTGCTTGTATTTTTGTATCATTGGTCTGATTTGGACCTTGTTGTTTTATTATAAAAATATAATAAACATTTGAATTGGAAAAAAAAAGACCCTGCATTTGCTCTACTAAGGCCTGCATGGGTTCCATGAAAACACCTTAGTATTTCCCTTTATTAAGGCTGACTATTCTACTAAGAGCAAACACAGTAAAATTTGGTCAGGCAAAGTTAGTTCCAAGAACCAGGTACTTACTACAAACTATGGTCAAAGACCTCCAAGCAGCCTGTGCCTCACAACAGAGCCAAGTCCAGCCTTCGGAGGAGTTCACCAGAGCCCCTAGTGGTGGGGATGGAATTTGCAGATTCCTTCAGTCAGAGTTAGCAGCTATTGAGAGGACACAGACCGATTGGTGCACCAAAGGTGACAGCAGACCCAGAAGAACAGAACAGCTCACCAGAACTGTGCTGGAGCTTGACAGAAGGTCTGAAAATGTCCGTTGTAGCAGGAGAGCAGCTTCAGCCGCAAGGCTAGATGGTGGAGTAATAATCGTGATTGTCGGTACAGTCGGTAACGAGAGGCTAGCGCAGTACAAGACGATCAGGCAGGAGAATAGTCGATAGTCTGGTTGGCAAAGAAATCAGCGTAGTACAAAATTGGAATCAGCAGAGAGAAGTCTAGGAGGCAAGGAGGGATGCCCTGTCCCTCTCGTGGAGGTTAAGGCTGATCTACATCTTCCCATGATGTAGATCAGGGTATTGATGAAAGTCAGACAGGACCAAGCCATAGTAATTGCCATCATACCGTTCTGGCCAAAAAGAGCTTAGTTTTCCCAACACCTTCAGATGAGTCGAGAGATTTATTGGAGGCTTCCCCTAATCCAGAACCTGGTCTCTCAAGGAACTCAGACCCAGGATCTGAGAAGATTCACCCTGGAGGGTGACCAGTCCCTTAGGGAATCTAGAGAACTGTCAGAGGCCGTTCTGAAGACTCTATCCTGCTCTAGAGCCGAATCTGCGAACAGACGTTGTCTAAGAATAGGTAACATCTAGGATTGGTGCTCCAGACAAACAGCTAATAGTTCTAATCCTCCAACTGGGGTTCTACTTAATTTTCTACCTTCTAGATAAAGGTCTTAGCTCTGCCACCCTAAAGGTGCAGGTTGCAGCTCTTTCAGCCTGTTTAGGTAGATGGATGCTCTAATCTCTAGGTTCCTGAGAGATGCTATGAGATTGAGACCTAAAAAGTACCAAATAGCTGCCAAAACATGAATATTCTCTATCTGTGCTGCTCTCACCCCATAATGAATGTATTCACTTAAAGAACATAAAGTAGGAGAGCAAGCATAGTTCTCTTTCTGGTCCAATTGAGGGCAGGTATCGCTGGGGGACGAGGAGGGGGGAATTCTGACACATGAGTGGGTGTTCTCCCCTGTGCCCCCAAAGCGTGACTCGCTATTGGCTGATGTTTTAAAGGGGAACCTCTATAAATACCTAATGTTTTTGCTTCATGGCAGCATATTTGAGGCTCGAAAAAGCGTCAAAAGCGTTAGTCAGTCCTAACAGCAGAACAAGCTCCCCACATTTGAAGGTTATTGTTTATATTTATAACCAACACAGTGGGGGAGGTCTCTTTTGGCCTCTTATAGATTGTGTTATCACTTAATTAATTAAGCACATTAAAAATCCCGCCTGTCCCGCAGAAAAACCCCATATTGTGCTGCTGTTAAGACTAAGGGAAAGCAGATTATCAACATAATCAACGCTTGTCCACTGGTTATAGGTATCCCATGTACAGAGCAACTCTGAGACACTGACAGCACTTTCTTCTCTGCTTGTTAGAGGAGGAGATGGTCGTCCACTTGCCAACTGTTAATGAGTGAGTAGGAAACAAATCCAACATCAAGGGGCGCTATACACATGCATTTAATCATCATCTTACATAATTGTCGAATTGGAAATCATCTCAGATTTTGGTGCTGGATTTAAAAAACATACAATATTTGTGTGACAACCTCTTTCACTGTAACTGTGCATAAAAATAATTTTCACAGTCTAGACATGAAAATCTTTTTCCTGCAAGTTTTTTGATGTGAACATAAAGATGAGTTGGTTATAATAATTAAGCTTCTTCCTGTGTCATGTCTAAGGCTGGATTGACAATACTATACATTTTGCGGACTAGAAAACAACAGACGTTGTATATCCTCGTGTATTTACGTGTACTGTCTGGTTTTTTTTGCATCCACAATCACCAAGCAAAATATACATGACATTCCATCCATAGCTATGTGAATCTTACGATGTTCGACAAGACATTACTCCAGAGTAAAACCGTTCTGACATTCTGAACATTAAAATGGCTTCCCTCCTGCGTGTATTAATTGATGTGTAATAAGAACTGATTTATCTGCAAACCATTTCCCACATTCTGAACATGAAACTGGCTTCTCCTCTTTGTGATCTTCATGATGTATAACAAGATCTGAGTAACGAATATAACATTTCCCACATTTTACACAGGGATATGGCTTCTCTCCTATGTGAGATCTTTGATGTCTACCAAGACCTATTTTATTTGCAAAACACTGTCCGCAATGTAAACATGAAAATTTCTTCCTCTCTATGTGATCTCTTTGGTGTAGAACAAGATGTATTTTCTGAGTAAAATATTTCCCACATTCTGAGCATGAGTATGGCTTGTGAGTCTTATGATGTGCGACTAGACATGACTTCAGAGCAAAACCTTTCCCACAAAATGAACATGAAAATGGCTTCTCTCCTGTGTGAGTTCTCTGATGTACAACACCACTTTGGTGACTTTTCTTTTCCGTAACAGTCTGTGATGAATCAGAAGATTGGACGTGTATAATAGGATCAGATGTTAGATCTTTGCTGTGAAGGGCTGAGGGTATATCTGGGGTAATGACATATTCTTCATATGGATCTTGTGTGATACCATGATCCTCTGCTTTATAATCTGTAGATATCAGATGTCCCTCTGAGCTCCTGGTACAGTCATCTGTGTTAAATAAAAAGGATTTTACTATTTTTAAAATAATCTCAAAAATCAATTCTGTTGATATTTTCTAAGACTTCTATATAAATTTTACACTTGTAGGGTCAGTAACTGGTTGTGGCTGCCGTCGCTAACATGGATGCCTTTCCCTGGTAGATCTCATTGCTCAAACTACATAAATTACATTCAGCACAGAAAATTGCCATTTATACACCCAGATCAGTTTCTCTTTTTCCCAAAAGATCTCATAGACAATATCATAAGAAGCAGAATTCAATAACACAGGGTGCAGAGCGAATATACAACTGCTCCTGTATAAAACCTCTCTGTACATAATAATTCTATATACTGCCATGTGAAACCATGACCATTCCCACTAATGTAAAAAAGTGCTAAACCCCACGAGGAGGCCCAAGAGATGTAACAGGAGATCAGTATGCGTGTATAATGTGGTAGTCATTTTCGTCCGCCCGAGACGACTCTCCATTCGTTCGGTTTTGTAAAAAATTGAACAATTTAGAATATTCAGGACTAACCTGGTTGGTTACGAGCCGATTCGCCCATCTCTAGTTGTGCTAGGTAATTATCTTTTATTAATGACATAATCCTATTCCTTTTATTGGACCTGCAATTCGAAAAGATCAAGTCTGTAGATCCACTGTGCCTCTTTGTGCTAAATAACGTTGTCCCAGTCCCCACCTTCTTTGGTGGTCTTATCTATTCCAAAGGCCTGGACACTTGACATCGCCCTGCTGTATTGACCGTACATGTTTAGACATCGGAGTGTCTCACACACAGTATGTAATTCTTGGGGCATTGACAGGTTATCAGATAGACTACTCCCACTGTTTTACAGTGGACAAAATCCCGACTCTCATACGTACGACCTGTACTGACACTACCGAATGCTTTTCCACTTTTAATGAAGAGACAGTCACTACATTCTCCATATCTAAAGGAGTCATTTCTTTTCCTCTTCATGTCTCTCCCATTTGATGAGCTCAAAATGACTGTACTAGAATATCATGAAGGTTTTTACCTCTTCTGTATGTGACTTGAGGGTTGTTGGGAGATCTGATCAACAATGTTTGTCAAATCGTAAGAGATTCAACATTTCTCTCACTGGTAAATCTGAGCCCAAGATCATTACTGTTGAGAGCTTTCATGAACTCACATGACGAAGACCAAAATAGTAAGATGTCGACTACATAGTTTATTCTAAGTGACAGCGATGACAACCGTCTGGAGTGACTGTCTATTGGACTATTGTGTCCTCCCACCAGCCAAGGTACAGGTTAGCAAAAGTCGGTACAGCTGGGCCCTCCATTGCTGTACGCGTCAACTGGTGGAAGAAGACACGGCCCTCCGGAATAAAATGCAGTCACTGAAGCACCGAGTTGTTATAGTAACATGTTGTGTATTCCGTCACTTCAGAAAATATTCCACTGCCCGACATCCTTTATCACAAGGGATCGATGAATAAAATGCCTCTACATCCAGGCTTGTAATCATCACATTTTCACATCTCATTTGGTGAGAACATCTGTTGTATCCCTCACATAATATGTTAGGCTCAACACAATTGGTCTTAGAACCCTGTCTATTAATGCTCGATACTAAGGGGGGAATCCTTTAGGTATCTTTGGTGCGCTATAGAGTGGCCTTTAGAAGAAACTTCAGGAAAAGAAACTCAAATTCATTCCCATCAATCTCCTAAATCCCCCATACACAATCGGCTGAGCAGACATATGTCCTAAAGTGGGAGATGGGAGAAATCTGTGGCCATAAGGACCTGGCTTGTTGGAATCCATCATGCCGATGCTTCTCCACAGATGTCTTCCACCTCTTTCATCTGATGGTGGCCAGTCCCACCAAAATCTAAAAGCAGGTTACTTCATTCTCCCCACTGAAAACACATACAGCTCAGTCAATTCTGGTATATATGTGTATGGAGAGGTTTACAGGAAATGTGGCTGAATGGTCAATCTACATCTAATGTGTCCGGCCACCATGAAGGGGTACATCACCTGCAATAGCTCTTGGATCTATGAGCTCTTCCTCTCAACTGCACATGGATCTGTTTTCAATGGGGAGAGCGGACTAAACCTCTGCAAGACACGTCTAGTGGTAGCTTTTATCCAAGGAGACAGCACGTGATGAAGAAATTGTCCTCATTCACATAGACATATTTCATTATCCTTGTTCCAACGGTATTTCTACATCATATTATAAATGCGCAGCGTGTTATCACCTATAGCGGTATCACATTTATATTCATGTATTACTTGTATTGAGCTGAAAAATCAGGACACAGAATTGTAGCAGTCGGAATGAGGAGAATCTGTGACTGTTCTGTGGTATATTCAGTGGTGACTCCTCACCTGGGCGGTTACCTGTAGGAATGTCCTCCTCACACTCCTCATCACCACTCACATAGGGATCTTCTTTTATCTTTACTTCTATAGCATTAATATTGTTCAGGTCTTTATCCTAATGGAAATGATGTCAAACAAATAAAGTAAAAGTCAGTAGAAAATTCTAGATGAGCGAAAGATTAATCTGAGCCAAATAGCTTTAGGTCTCCTAGAACATGGACATAGATTATAGATGACAGTTCAAGAAGAACCTCAAGAACCTCCTAAAAATGTATATTCAGCATGGCTAGACATACAGTGGGGAAAAAAAGTATTTAGTCAGTCACCAATTGTGCAAGTTCTCCCACTTAAAAAGATGAGGCCGGCCTGTAATTGTCATCATAGGTAGACCTCAACTATGAGAGACAAAATGAGAAAACAAATCCAGAAAATCACATTGTCTGATTTTTAAAGAATTTATTTGCAAATTATGGTGGAAAATAAGTATTTGGTCAATAACAAAAGTTCATCTCAATACTTTGTTCTATATCCTTTGTTGGCAATGACAGAGGTGAAACGTTTTCTGTAAGTCTTCACAAGGTCGGCACACACTGTTGCTGGTATGTTGGCCCATTCCTCCATGCAGATCTCCTCTAGAGCAGGGATGTTGTGGGGCTGTCGCTGGGCAACACGGACTTTCAACTCCCTCCAAAGGTTTTCTATGGGGTTGAGATCTGGAGACTGGCTAGGCCACTCCAGTATCCTTAAAATGCTTCTTACGAAGCTGCTCCTTCGTTGTCCTGGCGGTGTGCTTGGGATTATTGTCATGCTGAAAGACCCAGCCACGTTTCATCTTCAATGCCCTTGCTGATGGAAGGAGGTTTGCACTCAAAATCTCACGATACATGGCCCCATTCATTCTTTCATGTACACGGATCAGTCGTCCTGGTCCCTTTGCAGAGAAACAGCCCCAAAGCATGATGTTGCCACCCCCATGCTTCACAGTAGATATGGTGTTCTTTGGATGCAACTCAGCATTCACTCTCATCCAAACACGACGAGTTGTGTTTCTACTAAACAGTTCTACTTTGGTTTCATCTGACCATATGACATTCTCCCAATACTCTTCTGGAACATCCAAATGCTCTCTAGCAAACTTCAGACGGGCCCGGATATGTACTGGCTTAAGCAGGGGGACACATCTGGCACTGCAGGATCTGAGTCCCTGGTGGCGTAGTGTGTTACTGATGGTAGCCTTTGTTACGTTAGTCCCAGCTTTCTG
This sequence comes from Leptodactylus fallax, assembly GCA_947044405.1. NCBI lineage: Eukaryota > Metazoa > Chordata > Amphibia > Anura > Leptodactylidae > Leptodactylus > Leptodactylus fallax. The sequence goes on along the minus strand of CAMRHE010000331.1, from coordinate 1,987,055 downwards.
CAGGTCAGTCACTAGGTCCCCCTGTGTGGTTCTGGGATTTTTGCTCACCGTTCTTGTGATCATTTTGACCCCACGAGATCTTGCGTGGAGCCCCTGATGGAGGGAGATTATCAGTGGTCTTGTATGTCTTCCATTTTCTAGTTATTGCTCCCACAGTTGATTTCTTCACACCAAGCTGCTTGCCTATTGCAGATTCAGTCTTCCCAGCCTGGTGCAGGTCTACCATTTTGTTTCTGGTGTCCTTCCACAGCTCTTTGGTCTTCTCCATAGTGGAGTTTGGAGTGTGACTGTTTGAGGTTGTGGACAGGTGTCTTTTATACTGATAACAATGTCAAACAGGAGCCATTACTACAGGTAATGAGTGGAGGACAGAGGAGCCTCTTAAAGAAGAAGTTACAGGTCTGTGAGAGACAGAAATCTTGCTTGTTTGTAGGTGACCAAATACTTATTTTCCACCATAATTTGCAAATAAATTCTTAAAAAATCAGACAATGTGATTTTCTGGATTTGTTTTCTCATTATGTCTCTCATAGTTGAGGTCTACCTATGATGACAATTACAGGCCGGCCTCATCTTTTTAAGTGGGAGAACTTGCACAATTGGTGGCTGACTAAATACTTTTTTTTCCACTCTGTAGTTCAGGGGGAGGAGATCAGATTCTACAAGATACATCCAAGTTGTTTGGCAAATTATTGGATCAGATCGGTAGAAATGCAACCTGATGGTTTCTCCACTGTGTGATCTCTTTGGTATATAACAAGATGTATTTTCTGAGTAAAATATTTCCCACATTCTGAGCATGAATATGGCTTGTGAGTCTTATGATGTGCGACTAGACATGACTTCAGAGCAAAACCTTTCCCACAAAATGAACATGAAAATGGCTTCTCCCCTGTGTGAGTTCTCTGATGTACAACACCACTTTAGTGACTTTTATTTTCCTTAACAGTCTGTAATGAATCAGAAGATAGGACCTGTTTATCAGGATCAGATGATAGATCTTTGCTGTGAAGGGCTGAGGGTATATCTGAGGTAATGACATGTTCTTCATATGGATCTTGTTTGATACCATGATCCTCTGCTATATAATCTGTAGATATCAGATGTCCCTCTGAGCTCCTGGTACAGTCATCTGTGATAAATAAAAATGATTTTACTATTTTTAAAATAATCTCAAAAATCAATTCTGTTGATATTTTATAAGACTTCTATATACATTTTACACTTCTAGGGTCAGTAACTGGTTGTGGCTGCCGTCACTAACATGGATGCCTTTCCCTGGTAGATCTCATTGCTCAAACTACATAGGTCTCCCTAATCTCAGACCAAAGCCATCGGAAGACGGGAGCTCTGGAAGCAGACAGGCCCTTGCAAGGGCACTCAGGGAGAACGAGCAAACAAAGCATCCGAACAGCAGAAAGGATCCATGAGGGACAATATAGACGCAAATAGCCCGGGCAACAACCGGGCAGGGAAGAGCAAGCACTACATGGATGCCTGGGGACCGATCAGAAAGAGGGCAAGAGTATAATAAGCGGAGGGCCAAGAGAGATGAAAAACATAAAAAACAATGTTAACTCACCTTTTCCTGTGCTCCGCAGCCGCTCTGTGCTTTTCGGGCGCTTCTGCATGTAGTCAGCAACCGCTGATTGAGTCTCAGGGGTCACGTCACGTCATTATGCGTAATGACGTCGGACGTGACCTCTGAGGCCCTGTCAGCGATCTCTTACGTCAGGCAGAACGCCCGAAGAGCACAGAGCGGCTGCGGATCCAGGAAAGGTGAGTAAACATTGTTTTTTTATGTTTGATCATCTCCCCGGGGGCTCCACTTATTATACTCAGGGGTCTGAAGAGACCCCACAGTATAATAATAGCAGTTTCGTTTCGGCCGTGTTTGGTCCAATCCAAACTGATGGGTGAGGACTCCGCTGCCCGTGCCAGGGAAATAAACCTCGCATGATTCTCTTGGCACGCGTGCCGAGAGTTGTCGACCCCTGCTCTAGAGTCTCTTCAGAACCCCTGAGTATAATAATAAGTATAATAAGTGGAGGTATAAAAAATAAAAGAAAAATTCATATTCACCTTCCGTTATCCCTCTTAGGCCTCTTTGTAGCGTCTGGCACTTTCCATGTGACATTCGGCACTCTTTTCCACTTTTAATGAAGGGACAGGCATTACATTCTCCATATCTAAAGGGGTCATTTCTTTCGCTCTCCAGGTCTCCCCCATTTGAAGAGCTCAAAATGACTGTACTAGAATATCATGAAGGTTTTTACCTCTTCTGTATGTGACTTGAGGGTTGTTGGGAGATCTGATCAACAATGTTTGTCAAATATTGAACCTCTTTTTTTTCCGTCAAACTATTCCTATTCATTTTGTGATGTTGGATTCTTCCCGTGGCCTACAGATAAACAAATTCTCTCTCCTCCAGTTTTTTGCCTTATTATATGCTTGTTTGGCCACAGACTGGAGGAAGCACCTGTCCATAAATTCTTTTCCAGTTCCCTTTATTGTTTATCAAAATCACTGAGGGATCTACTGTTTGTTGTCATATGTGTTTTAAGGACAATGGTGCAGATTTTGTCACCTCACTCTTAGGAACCTTCAAATCCAGAAAAGAGAGAGATTCAGCATTTATCTCGCTGGTAAATCTGAGCCCAAGATCATTACTGTTGAGAGCTTTCATGAACTCACATGACGAAGACCAAAATAGTAAGATGTCGTCTACATAGCTTATTCTAAGTGACAGCGATGACAACTGTCTGGAGTGACTGTCTATTAGACTAGTCCTGTACGCGTCAACTGGTGGAAGAAGACACGACCCTTCGGAATAAAATGCAGTCATCGAAGCACCAAGTTGTTATAGTAACATGTTGTGTATTCCGTCAGTTCAGAAAATATTCCACTGCCCGACATCCTTTATCACGAGGGATCGATGAATAAAATGCCTCTACATCCAGGCTTGTAATCATCACATTTTCACATCTCATTTGGTGAGAACATCTGTTGTATCCCTCACATAACATGTTACACGCAACACAATTGGTCTTAGAACCCTGTCTGTTAATAACCGATACTAAGGGGGAATCCTTTAGGTATCTTTGGTGTGCTATAGAGAGTGGCCATTAGACAAAACTTCAGGAAAAGAGACTCAAATTCATTCCCATCAATCTCCTAAATCCCCCATACACAATCGGCCGAGCATACAAATGTTCTAAAGTGGGAGATGGGAGAAATCCATGGCCATAAGGACCTGGCTTGTTGGAATCCATCATGCCGATGTTTCTCCACAGATGCCTTCCACCTCTTTCATCTGATGGTGGCCAGTCCCACCAAAATCTAAGAGCAGTTTACTTCATTCTCCCCACTGAAAACACATACAGCTCAGTCAATTCTGGTATATATGTGTATGGAGAGGTTTACAGGAAATGTGGCTGAATGGTCAATCTACATCTAATGTGTCCGGCCACCATGAAGGGGTACATCACCTGCAATAGCTCTTGGATCTATGAGCTCTTCCTCTCAACTGCACATGGATCTGTTTTCAATGGGGAGAGCGGATTAAACCGCTGCAAGACACGTCTAGTGGTAGCTTTTATCCAAGGAGACAGCAGGTGATGAAGAAATTGTCCTCACATAGACATATTTCATTATCCTTGTTCTAACAGTATTTCTACATCATATTATAAATATGCAGCGTGTTATCACCTATAGCGGTATCACATTTATATTCATGTATTACTTGTATTGAGCTGAATGTGGGAATATACAGCTGAAAAATCAGGACACAGAACTATGGTAGTCGGGAATGAGGAGAATCTGTGCCTGTTCTATGGTATATTCAGTGGTGACTCCTCACCTGGGTGGTTCCCTGTAGGGATATCCTCCTCACACTCCTCATCACCACTCACATAGGGCTCTTCTTTTATCTTTACGTCTATGGCATTAATATTGTTCAGGTCTTTATCCTGATGGAAATGATGTCAAACAAATAAAGTACAAGTCAGTAGAAAATTCTAGATGAGCAAAAAATTAATCTGAGCCAAATAGCTGTAGGTCTCCTAGAACATGGATATAGATTATAGATGACAGTTCAAGAAGAATCTCAAAAACCTCCTTTAAATGTATATTCAGCATGGCTAGACATAGTTCAGGTGGAGGAGATCAGATTCTACCAAATACATCCAGGTTGTTTGGGAAATTATTGGATCAGATCGGTAGAAATCCAACCTGATGGTTCCTTATTCCAACCAGCAGTCTCCATAGCCAGAAGATTGTGAGAAGATCCAGACAACATGTAATGTCTATGGTCAGCTTTATCCTCCATCTCCACCTCTCATTACACAAGTATAAACCATCTAATACTGCTGGATAACCCAAGACTGACCACAAGGACTTGACAGCCCATCTACACATCATAGGGAATATCTCCATCTACCTGATCATCCTGTGGAAGAAGAGGACTGGGACATCTCTCCGGTGTTGTCCTCTTACTGGATCTACCTGTAGGAAACACAGACAGGGACTGAATTCATTCTGTACATACAAATAATGGAAGTCCATGTGTATATAGTCATGTCTATTACCTGCTGATGTGAGGGGCTGGTGGTCCTCCATCATCACCTCCTTGTACAGATCCTTGTGTCCTTCTAAATACTCCCACTCCTCCATGGAGAAATAGACAGCGACATCCTGACACCTTATAGGAACCTGACAACACAATTATACAGTCATCACCCAGACCCCTCCAGTTACTGTATAATGTCCCAGCATTCCCAGCAGTGTCACCTCTCCAGTCAGCAGCTCCAGCATCTTGTTGGTGAGTTCTAGGATCTTCTGTCCATTGATCTCCTCCTGTATCAGGGAGTGAGGTGGAGACCCCAGGATTCCTCCATATGCTTCATACACAGGGAACTGACAGCGCCCACTAGAGGTCTTCTTCACTACTGTGTAATCCTGGTTATGGGGAGACACATTAATAAATCTCACTACATACATGTCCAGAGTCCATCACCTCTCCAGTCATATCATCTGTTATTACTATAGATAAGAATGATGTAATGTGACATCATCAGAATCTCTCACCTCTCCAGTAAGCTGGTAGATGATCTCTAGGGTGAGATGTAATATACTTTCCGCCAACTTGTTCCTGTTTCTTTCCATCCTTGATGGATCAATCAGGAATATTCTCTTATATAGAAGATACTGAGAGGATTCTATATTGTAGGAATCTGAATGGAGAGAAGGTGAGACAATGTAATAAATAGAATTAGTAGGGATTATAAGGCAGGCTTCCGGGTCAGGCACTAGTATGTGAAGATACATGGCACATTCCTCCTCTCTGCACACAGTATCAGACTCTTCTCCTCCACTAACCTGTAATGTAGAACGAGCGCCCTACACCGAGGAGACAAACCTAGGCTGGTACAGGACATATATATGGAGCGGAGTCTGCTGAGGAGTGAGAAGAAGGAGACCAAGATACTGATGGGGATAAATCTGGTGTATATTGGGATAGTCCGTGTACCACAGAATATAATCTACGCTACATATCATTTGGTGTAGTTTCTGCTCTGATTTCTTCCAGTTTCTGGTGTAAATTATAGTAAACTTGTCAGACTGTAGGTAACCCAGCATATCGCACTTAGGCTCACTATGATCGCTGTTGCTCGGCCTCCTGACTGCCATAGCAACCCCTCGGACCCTGCGATCTTATTGAGGGGTATCTGAGGGGTGTCGGGGGGCGATCTTGTCCCCAGACTCCCCGGATGCCATGATGAATAGCGATCCCGGCATGTGAGGGATTAATCCTCTGCAGTCGGGGTATCTTTACACTCCGGTGACTAGTCCCGGGTATCGGCTGTATAATACAGCTCCTGTGCCTGCGACATTACAGCGATGTACTATTACGGCGCTGAGCATTAACTACATGGCCAGCACAATGTAATAGTACGGCACAGAGCAGGAAGGGGTTAAAGCAGCCGAGTCCTGAGACAACTAGAATCGCCGGAATACACGAAATATACAATAAAATACTGACATTGTCCGGACAGTTTCTCTAATTCTAATGTAACTGGGATCACGTCCTAGAATTGTCTGGTCTTAAAGGGGTTAATAAAAAATCCAGGCCTTTGAGCAACCACCTACCTCCTCCTGTACAGCAACCGTGGTTACAGGACCTGTGATGATATCACATATTTGGGAGGAGTCAAGGAGTCACATGACCTGGTGTTGCTGGATGAGCTGCAGTGATGTGTCTGGATCAGGATGTGGTTACATATATATATATATATATATATATATATATATGTGTATAGAGTATATATGTAGCAGTGCTGTCTGTGTGTGATGTATAGGGAGCGGCCAGGGTTAACCCCTTCATGACTGGACACATCTTCGGGTTATTAGTTACATCCGGTTGTGAAGGATATAACATTTTTTACAGCTAAATATGAAAATAATTGTTGTGTCTTTATTCAGTGATACCGGGGACTTCTTATTTATGTCATTTTTATATGTTTTTTTCTTTTTTCAATATCCAGGAACATGTAAGAAAAAAATACAGAGGGTAAAATTGTCTGTTATTCACATTTTTCTAGTTATTTCTTTTTTCTTCATATCACAAACTGTCCTTACGGTATTTTAGGTGGCGCAGACTTTGGTATCGCCAGGGGCGGGGGCTAGAACCGGTGATGAGAGGTAGAGACATTATTTTATTTTTTTTGTTTTGTCTTAATTTTTATTTGCCCCCCCATTAGGTTATAATAGACCTTTGGGAGGATTTCTAACATTTACACCTTTTTTTTCTGATTTCCCTGTAACTGGGGCAGCGACACATTGTTATTTATTTATTTATTTACTTATTTTGCGCCATCACATTCTGCAATGCTTTGCTGTCTCAAGTAGTACAATCTAAATTCCTTATCAGTATATCTTTGGAGTGTTGGAGCTATGCACAAACCCACGGATATTATACTGTGTGGGGGCGACTGTGGAGCATATTATACTGTGTGGGGCCCTTTCACTATTCACATCACATACTATCTGTATTATAGCAGACATGCACTATTATTACCGGCTATAATAACATTGCTTGGTGATTATAAAACATATCTTGTGCAATGTAAATAGTGAAGGAGTCACGGCACTCACAAGAGCACCATGGTAATAATAATAATACATTTTATTTATATAGCGCCAACATATTCTGCAGCACTGTACAATTTGTAGGGTTCAAGTACTGACAAAAAAGATACGTTACAAAGAGATATTCAATTCACACACTGGGACTGAGGGCCCTGCTCGCAAGAGCTTGCAATCTATGAGGTAGAGGGGGTGACACAGGAGGTAGCAGGGGCGGCATCGGAGGTAGCATTGCTTATACAATGGTCAGACAGTTCTGTAATAGAGGTTACTGTCATTACACATATATAAAGCTGTATGAGGCGTCACCAGTCGTGTCCTGTAACGTGCAGATGGTGCCTGGACATGTAAAGTTAGTCTGATACGGCATCATATCCTGTGAGGTAATGCGGGAGCGTGAACAGAGGAGGGGACGTTTTAGGGATTCTAACTACAGAAGGGTTTACATTAGGAGTTTTGATAGGCCTGTCTGAAAAGATGTGTCTTTAGTTTGCGCTTGAAGCTGTGGAAATGATGATGACAATGTATAAAGTCACTCTCTATAAAGTTGTGTTTCTGTACTTTCTCCCTCCCGAGTACACAATGCAGTAGTGATGTGTAGTTCGTGAACGTGCCGACTATGTACAGACTCTTTCTACCTAACAAGAGTCGTCTCCTAGCTGAAAACCTCTTGTTTATTCAGCTAACCCCAACCCTAAACTGCCCCCTGGACACATAACCTGCCCCATATAACCTTATTGTGGTTGTCTGCAGATCACAGAAGAGAACATTAAATATGGGGAGAAAGAGTCATCTCCTCCCCCAGTATCAGCCCCATCTACTTATATTACTGCCTGCCCAGCTTGTCCCGCCATTCCCAAGCCAGCACTGGACAGCCGGTGTTTCTGGCCGGGGGATTATCCGGGTGCACTGTGACGTAATCGTCACTTTCTGGCTGGTGTTTCTCTATGGCAGTAAGGATTCTCTCCTCCTCCTGTTTAGGTGTAATTTGGGCTATATAATAAATACATTAATAAATATATTTAAAAGAAAAAAAAAAGTCACTTCCGACAAAAGGGGGGGGATGTGGGAGGGGTTGAGATTTCTCCTCCCCCTCCCTATTTAAGCCCCATTGGTGAGACAGCAGGTGGCTTGTCTCTTATAGGGGGAAGTCTCCGCAGTGCATCTCTGTATCCTTGTGGTATTCTCACTGTGCTTTGCTTGTATTGCTTGCTGTATACATATATCTGTATACATGCCTTATATAGCTTACTACCATCCTGCACAGGGTATATATCTTTGGTATTTAGTCCATATTACTCTCTTTTACATGGGAAATATATTTTCTGACTGTTATTATCTTTACAGATGTCTTCCTCCCCATCCGGCAGTGGTGATTCATCCAGAAGGAAGAGTTCCTCCATGCACAAACACCTGGCTTGTAGAGAGTGTGATATCCCTCTTCCTGACAGATATGATTATAAGCGTTGCCGTCAATGCTGTGGCCCTCCTCTCGAAGAACCATCTATACGGTACGTTATAATATGGGTCAAGGAATATGCAGAGGACTCCATGAAGGAGATCAGGGAGCCTATCTCCCATATCACCAAGAAGCCTTGTACTGAGAGGCAGTCTCAGTCTGCTATATTTTCGTATGAGAAATATCACTTACTAGATGAGACGCATTCTTCGGATGAAGATCATACTGAGGGGTTTGGCAGGCCTTTTTCTTTCTTGGAAAAAATGCATAAACTGCTGAAGTCTATCCCCCCCACCAATAGGGGGCCAAGGGCCTTCCAAGTGGACAATACTCTTGACAGAACTATGTTATCTGAATGGAAACATCCTGAGAAGACCTTCGTTCTATCCAGAAAGTTTAAGACCCTCTTCCCTGTTGCAGAAGACCAGTAAAACCTCTGAGATCATCCTCCTAAGGTGGAGATTGCGGTTGCTAAGTTATCTTGCCGCACTATTGTTCTAGTTTAAGATGGCTCCAACCTCTATGGATAGGCATACTGAATATACCCTTAGGAGAGCCTACATCACCACCTCGGCCCAAGCCCCAGTGCAGATTGCTTCTAGCGAGGTAGCAAATAAACTACGTTCTGACCTCGCTTAGCTGGAAAGAGACATAGACTCTGGGGTCTCTAGAGACAATCTTCTATCCTTTATGGGATCTGTATCTCTGGTGGCAGACTATTTGGCTGAAGCTTCCCTCCACCAGGTTATGCTTGGTGCAGAATCAATGGCTCTTTCCACTGCAGCCAGTTGAAACCCTGGAGAGTTGACAATGTCCTATAACACCTGCTCCCTACCCTTTAAGCCTGGCAAGCGCTTCGGCAAGGGTTTGGATGACGTTATGGAGGGTCTGGCTAATATTTTAGAGGAAGATCTAGACCACCCGGCATGGCAGAGGATCCCAAGAGCAGCCTCAGTCCAGGCCTCAATATTAGAGGCGTTCCAGATTTCAGGCCAGGGGATCTGGACGTAAGTTCTCCAAGGATGGAGATAAGAGAGAGGTTGATTTTTGATGCCTCCAATATTCCTCTTACAGTGGCCATTATTCCTGTCAAAGGACCCCTTTTTTATTTTTTCACCACCTGGCAGGAAAACATTCAAGACCCTTGATACAGCGGGAATATGCGGTTGATTTCTGTCATCCGCGTTAGGGCAAATTCGCAAAGATTCGTTTACTTCCTGCACAGAGAAAGGTGCCTTAGAAGTGGTTCCTCAGTCAGAAGGTTTGGGAGTCTACTCTCCAGTCGTCTTGGTGCCCAGACCATCAGGATTTAAGATACCTAAACCGCTTCATTCTGAAAAAATGGTTTTGGATGGAAACCATAATATCAGTAACTGCGTTTCTGTAGCCCAGCGATGTCCTCATGACTCTGGACTTGAAGGATGTATATTTACACACCTCTGTGTATCCTCCTCACAGAAGGATTGCGGTGATTGTTGCCGGGCGCACAAGACATTTTTAGTTCATGGCACTGCCTTTCGGCATCTCCTCTGCTCCCCACACTTTCACCAAGGTGGTGGCTCCAGTAACTGAGGCACTCAGGCTTCAAGGTCTGTTTATTGTGCCATACCTGGATGACTGGCTGATAAAGGCTCAGTCAAAAGACATCCGGCTTCAACATGTTAAGAGCAAACACAGTAAAATGCGGACAGGCAAAGTTAGTTCCAGAAACCAAGTACTTACTACAAACTATGGTCAAACACCTCCAAGTAGCTTGTGCCTCACAACGGAGCCAATTCCAGCCTTCGAACGTGTTCACCAGAGCTCCTAGTGGTGGGGATGGACTTGAAAGATTCCTTCAGCCAGAGTAAACAGCAATTGAGAGGACACAGCATGCTTGGTGCACCACAACTAACATCAGACCCAGAAGATCAGAACAACTCAACAGAACTGTGTTGGAGCTTGACAGAAGGTCTGAAAATGTCTATTGTAGCAGGAGAGCAGCTTCAGCCGAAAGGCTAGTTGGTGGAGTAATAATCGTGGTTGTCGGTCCAGTCGGTAACCAGAGGTCAGTGCAGTACAAGAGGATCAGGCAGGAGAATAGTCGACAGTCTGGTTGGCAACGAAATCAGCATGGTACAAAATCAGAATCAAGCGAGTGATGTCTAGGAGGCAAGCAGGGGTCGTAACCGAGAGGAGTGTAGAGGCAGAGTCGGAATGCAGAGACGAGGTGAGATAACGGAGCCAGGGGTCAGACACAAATATCGACCAGGTTCAAGTTCAGACAGCTAAACCACAAGGAATACTGAATAGCTAGCAGTGAGCAAACAAAGGAAGTGACCTAATAAAGACTCAGGACAGACAAACGAGCAGTTCTTAAAGGGGACAAAAATACAGAAAGTGTTAGGAAAAGACTGGCAACCTCACAGTAGCAATTGTAGAGGTCCCAGATCTATTTCTAACACAACATCTGCAGAAGGCTGTGTTTTTTTTTCTATCGTCTAGGCTGGGTCATAAACTGGGAGAAATCGGATATCATACCTTCCGCACGGAAGTTTCTGGGCTTGATCCTGGATTCCGACCAATTGAAAATTTCTTTACCTCCTCTGAGGAAAGAGAAAATAATCAGAGCATCCCGTTATCTGCTCCAGACTCGGCAGGTTTCCATCAGAACTGCCATGAAGGTTCTAGGTCTCATGTCAGTGGCTGCCGAAGCAGTCCCTTGGACATTATGGCACATGCGTCCTCTCCAGAAGTCTAGAAGTTTGGAACCACAGCCTACTGGATCTCGACAGAACCATCAGACTTTCTCTCAAGACCCGTCTTTCCCTCAGATGGTGGATCGATCTGAAAGACAGGATGTCTACGGTCCAGACTTGCTGGGCCAGTTGCCCACAGATGCATCTCTCTGCGGATGGGGAGCTCAACTTAATGAAATACCTGTTCAGGAAATTTGGAACATTCTGGAGAAAACCATGTCATCCAATTGTAAAGAACTCAGAGAGGTTCGCCTGGCACTCCACCTTTTTGCCCCTCTGCTCAAAGGGAAAGCTGTAAAAGTCCGGTCATACAATATGACGACCGTCCTGTATTAGAAGAAACAGGTAGGCACCAGATCCCTATCTCTACTGAGAGAGAAAGATCTGATTTTCACCTGGGCAGAAAGAAATCTGACCCATCTGTCCGCTGTTAAAATCAAAGGGTCTCTGAACATATTAGCGGACCAGTTTAGTCGGGGCCTCACAGTGTAAGGAGATTGATCTCTCAATCAGGTGATCTTCCTTCAATTCACCCTGAAGTGGGGTCTCCAAGAAGTAGACCTCATGGCGACCACACTCAACACCAAGGTTTAGACGATCTCTTCCCTGTATCAGGAGGACAATCCTTTGGCAGTGGATGCCCTGTCCTTCTTGTGGAGGTTAAGGCTGGCCTACTTCTTCCCTTCACCTTCCATGATACCAAGGGTATTGATGAAAGTCAGACAGGACCAAGCCACAGTAATTGCCATCATACCATTCTGGCCAAAAAGAGCTTGCTTTTCCCAACTCCTTCAGATGAGTCGAGAGATTTATTGGAGGCTTCCCCTAATCCAGGACCTGGTCTCTCAAGGAACTCAAAGTTGCCAGGAGAAGATTCAACTTGATAGCCTGGAGGTTGGAGTAGGAGAGCAAGCATAGTTCTCCTTCTGACCCGATTGAGGGCGGGTATTGCTGGGGGACGGGGGGGGGGGGAATTCTGACTATTGCCTGATGTTTTAAAGTGGAACCTCTATAAATGTCTAATGTTTTTGCTTCATGACAGCATATGTGAGTCTTGAAAAAGCGCCATCGGGCGCAAAGTAGTCGTTTTGAACCTCTGGAGGATGTGGATCTCAAGTTTGTGGTTTAGAAGACTATGTTTTAGCTAGCCATCACCTCCGCTAAAAAAGTGGGAGAAGTACAGGCCTTTTCATCTGAAGAACCTTATATTTCTTGTAACAATTGGGGGTGATTTAGCTTCAAAGGTGGCAGCTTCCTGGACTTCACAGAGGTGTTGGTGGTACTGGGTGCCAAATAAACAGCATATCAGGTAGTGGCAATCCAAAATAAATGGCTTTATTCAGCTTGTAAGTGATAACAGTAACAAAACAGAAAAACAGCCTAGCCCACACACAGGGCAATACCTCACTACTTGAACCCTGACTAACTTCTGAGGGCAAGCTTTACTGAGGTTTCTTCTTAGTGGTCTGGCTCACACTGAGCTTAACTAAGTCCGTTGTGGAACCCGGTTCTCTTGGGACAGACCGCCTGTCTGTCTCTAACTGGTCCACAGTTACCTGCTCTCTGCAGGTCACCAGCAGCACTCTCCTGCCGTCTGCACTCCCTCTGGAGTGACGCCCCTCCCCTATGGGTGTGTTTGAGGACCTTTTAACCCTGGTTTTGGGTCGCTCACCAGCGCCCTCTAGGTTAACACTCTCACATTCCCTCCCCCCTCAGCTCACCACCCATGGGGTGAGTGACAATGGGATAAGACATACAATGACGACGTCCCTCTTTAATCAAATAAACTTGTCCTGTGATTGTCCACATGTCCCAATCTGGTGGTCTCATTTTCCAAATTCCAGTCATTCGACATTTCCGGTTTCTCAGCCTCTTCTTCTCACTATTAGCATTGGGCTGTAAAACAATTTCTGCCTCTTCTCTTCTTTTTGAGTTGCCTGTATTACTTCCCCGACTCCCATTTCACAGATAACATGGAGACATTATTCACCATTTGTCCACCAGACATTTGGCTAGAGACAGATACAGAAACAGCTTTATCCACAATGGCTTCAGACACTTTATTTGTTGGAACAACATACCGATGGGCAATTTTCTTACGGAGTCTTGTTCCCCGATTTTGACGACCCTTCATCTTATTTACTATCTCATGGCTCTCGTAGCTCTGGACCTGTTTTAACTTATGAAAGACACTCTTCATCTGTTTTGACCATGTAAGAGAACTGCAGCATTTGTCTTGAACAATAACACCTTTCTTTTTAACCCTTGCAGGCCTAGGGGGTGTCATACACATAGTGGTCTGGCTCACACTGAGCTTAACTAAGTCCGTTGTGGAACCCAGTTCTCTTGGGACAGACCGCCTGTCTGTCTCTAACTGGTCCACAGTTACCTGCTCTCTGCAGGTCACCAGCAGCACTCTCCTGTTGTCTGCACTCCCTCTGGAGTGAGGCCCCCCCTATGGGTGTGGTTGAGGACCTTTTAACCCTGGTTTTGGGTCGCTCACCAGCGCCCTCTAGGTTCACACTCTCACACTCTTTAATCTCAGACAGAGTACAGTTAAGGTTCCTCACTGGATTCAATCCTAAGGTGCCCTCCAAGGCTAATAACAATCAGGTAGTCTCTTTACCAATTTTCTTTCCACTCCACTCTTTAGACTTGGTGAGATGCCTACAAGTCTATCTCCAACGCACAAGATCCTTTAGAAGGTCGGAGAACCTTCTAATAAACATCTATTCAAGGAACAAAGGTTTCAAGGCGTCAAAAACTTCTTTGTTGAGATGGATGAAAGATACGGTTAGAGTCGCTTTTTCTTCTCAGGGGTTAACTCCCCCTGAGTTTGTCAAAGCCCATCCAACCAGGGTTGTCTCTGCCTCTTGGGTGGAAAATTGTTCTATTCCTCTTGAGCAAATCTGTGCTGCCGCCACTTGGGGCTCCCAGCTAACCTTTGTAAGACAATGTAGGTTAAATGTGCATAGCTCAGAGGCCACGGCCTTTGGGCGTTCAGTATTGAGTGCTGTAATGCAAGATGACCCTCCCTAGAGGGTCTGCTTGCTACATCCCCATATTGTGCTGCCGGTAGGACATAAGGGAATCGTTGATTATATTATTAATCTGTTTACACTTAGTCAGTCCTAACAGCAGCACAAGCTCCCTCCATTTGAAGATTATTGTTTATCTTTATAACCAACACAGTGGGAGAGGTCTCTTTTGGCCTCTTTTAGATTGTGTTATCACTTAATTAATTAAGCACATTAAAAGTCCCGCCTGTCCTTCCAGCACAGAGGGGCAGAAATACCCCATATTGTGCTGCTGTTAGGACTAAGGGAAAACAGATTATCAACATAATCAACGATTGTTTGCTGGTTATAGGTATCCCATGTACAGAGAAACTCAGAGACACTGACAGCACTTTCTTCTCTGCTTGTTAGAGGAGGAGATGGTCGTCCACTTGTCAACTGTTAATAAGCGAGCAAGAAACAAATCCAATAGCAGAGGGCGCTATATACATGTATTTAATCATCATCTTACATAATTGTCAAATTGCAAATCATCTTAGATTTTGGTGCTGGATTTAAAAAACATACAATAGTCGTGTGACAATCTCTTTCAGATGTAACTGTGCATAAAAATAATTTCACAGTCTAGACATGAAAATCTTTTTCCTGCAAGTTTTTTGATGTGCACATAAAGATGAGTTGGTTAAAATAATTTGGCTTCTTCTTGTGTGATGTCTAAGGCTGGATTGACAATACTATCCATTTTGCGGACTAGAAACCAACAGACGTTGTATATCCTCGTGTATTTACGTGTACTGTCTGTTTTGGTTTTTTTTTGCATCCACAATCACCAAGAAAAATATACATTCCATCCATCCATAACATTTTCATTGATAGAGAGACATTGAGAAAGAAAATGTCATGCACTATTTTTTCACACTACTTTTCTGTCCATGTGTTATCCGTGAAAAATATCGGACATCGCATGGACTCATTGTAATCAATGGAGCCATTCACACATCTGTTGTTTTTTTATGGATGGAAGGACATTGAGAAAAAAAAAATCAAATGAATGTGTGAATGGCCCCATTGATTACAATGAGTGCATGTGATGTCCTATATTTCTCACGAATAGCACATGGACAGAAAAGTAGTGTGAAAAGACCCTACAGGCAAAACACTTTCCACATTCTGAACATGAATATGACTTTTTCACTATGTGAGTCTTATGATGTACGACAAGACATAAAACCTCCAGAGTAAAACCTTTCCCACATTATAAACATTAAAATGGCTTTTCTCCTGTGTGAGTTCTTTGATGTCTAAGAAGACTGGATTTCAGGACATAACGCTTCCCACATTCTGAACATGAATATGGCTTCCCTCCTGCATGTATTAATTGATGTGTAACAAGAGCTGATTTATCTGCAAAACATTTCCCACATTCTGAACATGAAAATGGCTTTTCCTCTTTGTGATCTCTGTGATGTATAACAAGATCTGAGTAACGAATATAACATTTCCCACATTTTGAACAGGGATATGGCTTCTCTCCTATGTGAGTTCTTTTATGTCTACCAAGACCTAATTTATCTGCAAAACACTGTCCGCAATGTAAACATGAAATTGTCTTCTCCAATGTGTGATCTCTTTGGTGTATAACAAGATTTATTTTCTGAGTAAAATATTTCCCACATTCTGAACATGAATATGGCTTGTGAGTCTTATGATGTGCGACTAGACATGACTTCAAAGTAAAACCTTTCCCACAAAATGAACATGAAAATGGCTTCTCCCCTGTGTGAGTTCTCTGATGTACAACACCACTTTGGTGACTTTTATTTTCCGTCACAGTCTGTGATGAATCAGAAGATTGGACGTGTGTAATAGGATCAGATGATAGATCTTTGCTGTGAAGGGCTGAGGGTATATCTGGGGTAATGACATGTTCTTCATATGGATCTTGTGTGATACCATGATCCTCTGCTTTATAATCTGTAGATATCAGATGTTCCTCTGAGCTCCTGGTACAGTCATCTGTGATAAATAAAAAGGATTTTACTATGTTTAAAATAAAATAAAAAATCAATTCTGTTGATCTTTTATAAGACTTCTATATAAATTTTACACTTGTAGGGTCAGTAACTGGTTGTGGCTGCCGTCACTAACATGGATGCCTTTCCCTGGTAGATCTCATTGCTCAAACTACATAAATTACATTCAGCACAGAAAATTGCCATTTATACACCCAGATCAGTTTCTCTTTTTCCCAAAAGATCTCATAGACAATATCATAAGAAGCAGAATTCAATAACACAGGGTGCAGAGCGAATATACAACTGCTCCTGTATAAAACCTCTCTGTACATAATAATTCTATATACTGCCATGTGAAACCATAACCATTCCCACTAATGTAATCCCTGAAGTGTCAGCCAGGAAACCATTAGACTGAGATGCCGCTTATCTTGCATTGACATCACTTATCTTTCTTACATCCGCCTGCCTCCACTGCCTATATATAACATATAAATGATATTAGTCACATGTGTGCAGTACATATTTAGTTATCATGTATGTACGATTTGTGGAGATCCTTTACCCTATGTTTCTGTTTATACCGATAGGTTGGTCATACATGTGTTCCCTAAATGCTTGCTTGGCTGAAGCCATCTCATCCGATCCCCCATACACTACATCACTGATTATATACAGACTATGAGAGATAAAATATAACTTTTATTATACATCTTACTAAAATAATGGTGTATTATCTTGTGTAGCCCCTCAACTCAAAGTGTCTAAAATATATCAAGCTCATTGATTCTCCTTCATCCTAATTACATTCTGGCTGATTCAATGTATATTACCAACAATGGAGTGACATATGTGCCAAACAGCTTTGTAACAGCGGAAAAAAGGAG
Source organism: Leptodactylus fallax (assembly GCA_947044405.1). NCBI lineage: Eukaryota > Metazoa > Chordata > Amphibia > Anura > Leptodactylidae > Leptodactylus > Leptodactylus fallax. The sequence continues at coordinate 1,969,796 of CAMRHE010000331.1, read as the reverse complement.
CCAACTGTGTGCCAAACACCAAATAATCCAGGATCCCTGGTCAACACTAGAGATGGGCGAACCCTTCAGGATTAGTTTTGTTTCGGGTTGAAAATGTTTGGTACGAACCAAACCTTAAAATGGCTTTAAACATAGTGTATAACACTGTCAGGGCTCCTAGGACTATATAACTATAAAACATAGTGTATGACACTGTCAGGGCTCCTAGGACTATATATCTATAAAACATAGTGTATGACACTGTCAGGACTCCTAGGACTATATATCTATAAAACATAGTGTATGACACTGTCAGGGCTCCTAGGACTATATATCTATAATACATAGTGTATGACACTGTCAGGGCTCCTAGGACTATATAACTATAAAACATAGTGTATGACACTGTCAGGGCTCCTAGGAACCTATTAAATTTCTAGCTTTCTAAGGCAAACACAGTCAAGTTATGTCAAAGTGAAGAGTGACATTATTATACTCTAGAGTCTCTTCAGAACCCCTGAGTATAATAAGTGGAGGTATAAAAAATAAAAATAAAACTCATATTCACCTTCCGTTATCCCTATTAGGCCTCTTTGCGGCATCTGGCATATTCCATGTGACATCCAGCACTCTTCTGTAACATCATTGGCCCATGGATCACGGCTGAGGCCTGTGATTGGGCCACCAGCAGTCATGCTGAGCTTCCTGATGTCATAACACTTGCCATGCTCAGGTGACCGTTAAGGCCCAATCACAGGCCTCAGAACTTAACCCATGCCGATGATGTCACAGAAGAGTGCCGTATGTGATATATAAAAAAGTGCCAAACCCTGCAAGGAGGCCCAAGAAATGTAACAGGAGATCAGTATGAGTGCATAATGCGGTATCATTTTCATCTGCATGAGACCACTCTATTTGTTTGGTTTAGTAAACAATTGATCAATTTAGAATATTCGGGACAAACCCGGTTGGTTAAGAGCCAATTCTCTAGTTGTGATAGGTAATTGTCTTTTATTAATGACATAATCCTATTCCTTTTATTGGACCTGCAGATCGAAACGATCAAGTCTGTAGATCCACTGTGCCTCTTTGTGCAAAATAACGTTGTCCCAGTCCCCACCTTCTTTGGTGGTCTTATCTATTCAAAGGCCTGGACACTTGACATCGCCCTGGTGTATTGACTATACATGTTTAGACATCGGAGTGTCTCACACACAGTATGAAACTCTTGGGTCATGGACAGGTTATCAGATAGACTACTCCCACTGTTTTACAGTTGACAAAATCCCAACTCTCATAGGTACGACCTGTACCGACACTACTGAATACTTCTCCACTTTTAATGAAGGGACAGGCACTACATTCTCCGCATCTAAAGGGGTCATTTCTGTCGCTCTCCAGGTCTCTCCCATTTGAAGAGCTCAAAATGACTGTACTAGAACATCATGAAGGTTTTTACCTCTTCTGTATGTGACTTGAGGGTTGTTGGGAGATCTGATCAACCATGTTTGTCAAATCGTAACATTTTCCAAAATCTCCCCAATATATCCAGAACCTCTGTCTGTTTTCCGTCAAACTATTCCTATTAATTTTGTGATGTTGGATTCTTCCCGTGGCCTACAGAGGAACAAATTCTCTCTCCTCCAGTTTTTTGCCTTATTATATGCTTGTTTGGCCACAGACTGGAGGAAGCTCCTGTCCATAAATCTCTTTTCCAGTTCCCTCAATTGTCTATCAATATCATTGAGGGATCTACTGTTTGTTGTCATGTGATTGTTAAGGACAATGGTGCAGATTTTGTCACTTCAGCCTTAAGAACCTTCAAATGTTGAGAGCTTTCATGAACTCACATGACGAAGACCAAAATAGTAAGATGTCGACTACATAGCTTATTCTAAGTGACAGCGATGACAACCGTCTGGAGTGATTGTCTATTGGGCTATTGTGTCCTCCCACCAGCCAAGGTACAGGTTAGCAAAAATTTGTGCAGCTGAGCCCTCCATTGCTGTATGCGTCAACTGGTGGAAGAAGACACGACCCTTCAGAATAAAAAGCAGTCACTGAAGCACCAAGTTGTTATTGTAACATGTTGTGTGTCCCATCATTTCAGAAAATATTCCACTGCCCGACATACTTTATCACGAGGGATCAATGAATAAAATGCCTCTACATCCAGGCTTGTAATCATCACATTTTCATCTCATTTAGTGAGAACATCTGTTGTATCCCTCACATAACATGTTCGGCTCAACACAATTGGTCTTTGAACCCTGTCTATTAATGCCCGATACTAATGGAAGACTGAAGAAATCAAGCGATACCTTTTAGAGGCTAACTGTTTATATTTGATAGTAAGCTTTCGAGAGTACTAGCTCTCTTCTTCATGTCTTATAAATGTGCAGCATGTTATCACCTATAGCAGTATCACATTTATATTCATGTATTACTTGTATTGAGCTGAATGTGGGAATATACAGCTGAAAAATCAGGACACAGAATTGTAGCAGTTGGGAATGAGGAGAATCTGTGACTGTTCTGTGGTATATTCAGTGGTGACTCCTCACCTGGGCGGTTCCCTGTAGGAATGTCCTCCTCACACTCCTCATCACCACTCACATAGGGCTCTTCTTTTATCTTTACGTCTATGGCATTAATATTGTTCAAGTCTTTATCCTGATGGAAATGATGTCAAACAAAAAGTAAAACTCAGTACAAAATTCTAAATGACCAAAATATTAATCTGAGCCAAATAGCTGTAGGTCTCCTAGAACCCCTCATTTTGGGTTTGACCATAGACAACATGTAATGTCTATGGTCAGCTTTATCCCCCATCTCCACCTCTCAATACACAAGTATAAAACATCTAATACTGCTGGATAACCCAAGACTGACCACAAGGACTTCACAGCCCGTCTACACATCATAGGGAATATCTCCATCTACCTGATCATCCTGTGGAAGAAGAGGACTGGGACATCTCTCCGGTGTTGTCCTCTTACTGGATCTACCTGTAGGAAACACAGACAGGGACTGAATTCATTCTGTACATACAAATAATGGAAGTCCATGTGTATATAGTCATGTCTATTACCTGGTGATGTGAGGGGCTGGTGGTCCTCCATCATCACCTCCTTGTACAGATCCTTGTGTCCTTCTAAATACTCCCACTCCTCCATGGAGAAATAGACAGCGACATCCTGACACCTTATAGGAACCTGACAACACAATGATACAGTCATCACCCAGACCCCTCCAGTTACTGTATAATGTCCCAGCATTCCCAGAAGTGTCACCTCTCCAGTCAGCAGCTCCAGCATCTTGTTGGTGAGTTCTAGGATCTTCTGTCCATTGATCTCCTCATGTATCAGGGGGTGAAGTGGAGGCCCCGGGATTGGGCTCAGGGTTCCTCCATATCCTTCATACACAGGAGACTGACAGCGCCCACTAGAGGTCTTCTTCACTACTGTGTAATCCTGGTTATGGGGAGACACATTAATAAATATCACTACATACATGTCCAGAGTCCATCACCTCTCCAGTCATATCATCTGTTATTACTATAGATAAGAATGATGTAATGTGACATCATCAGAATCTCTCACCTCTCCAGTAAGCTGGTAGATGATCTCTAGGGTGAGATTTAATATACTTTCCGCCATCTTCTTCCTGTCTCTTTCCATCCTTGGTGGATCAATCAGGAACATTCTCTTATATAGAAGATACTGAGAGGATTCTATATTGTAGGAACCTGAATGGAGAGAAGATGAGACAATGTAAAAACCTCACAAGATCCCATGTAATAAATAGAATTAGTAGGGATTATAAGGGGGGCTTCCGGTTCGGGCACTAGTATGTGAAGATACATGGCACATTCCTCCTCTCTGCACACAGTATCAGACTCTTCTCCTCCACTAACCTGTAATGTAGAACGAGCGCCCTACACCGGGGAGACAAACCTAGGCTGGTACAGGACATATATATGGAGCGGAGTCTGCTGAGGAGTGAGAAGAAGGAGACCAAGATGCTGATGGGGATAAATTTGGTGTATATTGGGATAGTCCGTGTACCACAGAATATAATCTACGCTACATATCATTTGGTGTAGTTTCTGCTCTGATTTCTTCCAGTTTCTGGTGTAAATTATAGTAAACTTGTCAGACTGTAGGTAACCCAGCATATTGCACTTAGGCTCACTATGATCGCTGTTGCTCGGCCTCCTGACTGCCATAGCAACCCCTCGGACCCTGTGATCTTATTGAGGGGTATCTGAGGGGTGTCGGGGGGCGATCTTGTCCCCAGACTCCCCGGATGCCATGATGAATAGCGATCCTGACATGTGAGGGATTAATCCTCTGGAGTCGGAGTATCTTTCCACTCCGGTGACTAGTCCTGGGTATCGGCTGTATAATACAGCTCCTGTGCCCGCGACATTACAGAGATGTACTATTACGGCGCTGAGCATTAACTACACGGCCAGCGCAATGTAATAGTACGGCACAGAGCAGGAAGGGGTTAAAGCAGCCGAGTCCTGAAACAACTAGAATCGCCGAAATACTTAAAATATACAATAAAATACTGACATTGTCCGGAGAGTTTCTCTAATTCTAATCTAACTGGGATGACGTCCTCGAATTGTCTGGTCTTAAAGGGGTTAATATAAAATCCAGGCCTGTGAGCGACCACCTACCTCCTCCTGTACAGTAACCGTGGTTACAGGACCTGTGATGATGTCACATGTGTGGGAGGAGTCAAGGAGTCACATGACCCAGTGTTCCAGGTCTCTGCTGGATGAGCTGCAGTGATGTGTCTGGATCAGGATGTGGTTACATATATATATATATATATATAGTGTGTATAGAGTATATATGTAGCAGAGCTACAGCTGCCTGTATACATGGTACAGGTTATCTAGGACCCAGCAGATCACATGTGTACAGCAACTGGAAAGGCAGGGATGGTAATAAAACTTCCTGCCTTCTCCCTGGGGTGTCTGACTGTCACTAAGATCGGCTCCTCGCTCATACAGATACGACCTTACAGGGTTAATCAGACACGGCCAATGGGTGGTTAGCAAGGGGTTAAACATGCCTGCAGCGGATGCTGCGTGTAATGTGCATGTAGTTGTGCTGTAGGTGTGTACAGCAGTTGTGTATGTTGTGCATCTCCTCCCCAGTATCAGCCCCATCTACTTATATTACTGCCCCCCCAGCTTGTCCCGCCATTCCCAAGCCAGCACTGGACAGAGAAGATAAGGATAAGAAAGTGGCGTCAGTGTCTCAGCCCTGCTCTGTACATGGAAGCCTCAATCTCACCAGAGGACTCTCATCTTCATGTACAAAGGAAGTGACGGACCGACATCTGTTACAAAGTGCCCGGAAATATCATTCCTACCAGCCGCACAATATGGGGTATATCTGCCCCTGTGTGCTGGTAGGACAGGCGGAATTCTTAATTTGCATAATTAATCAAATGATACCCCCTTTATAAGAGGCCAAAAGAGACCTCCCCCCACTGTATTTTTTTTCTGTCCTGTGTGGTAGGACAGATGGAGGGAGGTCTCTTATGTCCTCCCATCTAGGTGTATTTTGATGTTTGTGAAGCTTCTTACCTAGTTTGTGGCTTCTTCTTCTTCTTTTTTTCTTTTTCTTTGTCTATTTTTCTTTTTTCTCCCACTTGGAAGAAAGATCAGTGGGGTGTTGATTTGTTGTGTTTCCCCTTCCCCTTATCTTTTACCTGGTTCAGGGTGAAGCGCTGTATTCTTCTGTTGCCGGCTGCGCTTCTCCGCGTGCCCGGAGCTCCGATCCAGAACTGACGTTTCTTTGCCACTTCCAGGTCCGGAACTATTGTTCTCAGCCGGTGTTTCTGGCCGGGGGGATTATCCGAAGAACTCTCTATATGGGATGTTACAGTATGGGTTAAGGAATATGTGGAATACTCCATGAAGGAGATCAGGGAGCCTATCTCCCATATCACCAAGAAGCCTCGTACTGAGAGGCAGTCTCAGTCTGCTGTACTTTCCTATGAGGAATATCACGTAATAGATGAGACGTATTCTTCAGATGAAGATCACACTGAGGGGCTTGGCAGGCCTCTTTTTTTTCTTGGAAAAAATGTATAAACTGCTAAAGTCTATCCGGTCAGGCGATTGCGATGTTGACCGTGGGGAAGCCAGGATGTCCACGGTCCAGCCTTGCTAGACTCCATTGACCACAGATGCATCTCTCTCCAGATGGGGAGCTCAACTGAGATACCTGTTCAGGGAATTTGGAAAATTCTAGAGAAAGTCATGTCGTTCAATTGGAGAGAACTCAGAGCGGTTCGCCTGGCACTCTTCCATTTGGCCCCTCTCCTCAGCGGGAAAGCTGTAAAAGTCCGGTCAGACAATATGACGACCATCCTGTATTTGAACAAACGGAGGCACCAGATCCCTATCTCTACTGAGAGAGAAAGATCTGATTTTCACCTGGGCAGACAAAAAATCTGACCCATCTGTCCGCTGTTCAAATCAAAGGGTCCCTGAACATATTAGTGGACCAGTTTAGTCGGGGCCTCACAGTGTCTGGAGAATGATCTCTCAATCAGGTGATCTTCCTTCAATTCACCCTGAAGTGGGGTCTCCAGGAAGTAGATCTCATGGCAACCAAACTCAATGCCAAGGTGTAGACGTTCTGTTCCCTGTATCAGGAGGACAATCCCTTGGCAGTAGATGCCCTGTGCTTCTCGTCGAGGTTAAGGCTGGCCTACATCTTCTCTCCACTTTCTATGATACCAAGGGTATTGATGAAAGTCAGACCAAGCCACAATAATTGCCATCATACCGTTCTGGCCGAAAAGAGCTTGGTTTTCCCAACTCATTCAGATAAGTCAAGGAATTTATTGGAGGCTTCCCCTAATCCAGAACCTGGTCTCTCAAGGAACTCAAAGTTGCCAGGATCTGAGAAGATTCAACCTGACAGCCTGGAGGTTGACCAGTCCCTTTGGGAATCTAGAGAACTGTCAGAGGCCATCCTGAAGACTCGATCCTGCTCCAGAGCTGAATTTACCAACAGAAGTTAATTAAGAATAGGTAACGTCTTCTAGGATTGGTGCTCCAGACAAGATGCTAATCATTCTAATCCTTCAACTTGGGTTCTACTGAATTTTCTTCCTTCTGGATAAAGGTCTTAGCCCTGCCACCCTAAACGTGCAGCTTACAGCTCTTTCGGCCTGTTTAGGTACACGGATGCTCTAATATCTAGATTCTTGAGAGTTGCTATGAGATTAAGACCTGATTTCTGCTCCCATTCCACAAATAGAAAAAGATGCAGAAAAAGTTGGAACTGCTCCAAAAAAACAAAATAGCTGCCAGCACTATGGATCGGCACTAGGAGGATAGGAACATGAATGTGCTCTAACGATGGTGCTCTCACCCCATAATGAATGTATTCACTTAAACAATGAACATAAAGTGGGAGAGCAAGCATAGTTCTCCTTTTGGTCCGACTGAGGACAGGTCTTGCTTGAGGGGGGGGGAAATTCTGACTGTTCTCCCTCGCGCCCCCAGAGCTCACCTCGCTTTTGGCTGATATTTTAAAGGGGAACCTTTATAAGTTCCTAATGTTTTTGCTTTATTGCAGCTTATGTGAGCTTGAAAAAGCGTAATTGGGCGCAAAGCAGTCGTTTTCAATCTCTGTAGGATGTGGATCTCGGGTTTCTGGCTTACAAGACTACCTTTTTGCTAGCCATCACCTCCACTAAAAAAGTTGGAGAATTACAGGCCTTTTCATCTGAAGAACCTTAGAGTAGTCAAATAAAAGTCAGGAGCTTAGCAGGAAGTTGAAAAGTAATTAGACAGCAAAGCTGGGGGATAAAGGAGTGGTTTATAAAGGCCTGCTCAGGAAGCTTCCCTATGTTAACACGGCAACCTTAAACAATTGAGAGAACTGGAAAAGAAATTTATGGACAGGGGCTTCCTCCAGTCTGTGGCCAAACAAGCATATAATAAGGCAAAAAACTGGAGGAGAGAGAATTTCTCATCTGTAGGCCACGGGAAGAATCCAACATCACAAAATTAATAGGAATAGTATGAAGGAAAACAGACAGAGGATCTGGATATGTTGGGGAGATATTGGAAAATGTTACGATTTGACAAACATGGTTGATCAGATCTCCCAACAACCCTCAAGTCACATACAAAAGAGGTAAAAACCTTCATGATATTCTAGTACAGTCATTTTCAGTATCTTCAAATAGGAGAGACATGGAGAGCAAAAGAAATGACTCCTTTAGATGCGGAGGATGTAGTGCCTGTCCCTTCATTAAAAGTGGAAAAGCATTCGGTAGTGTCAGTACAGGTCGTATCTATGAGAGTCGGGATTTTGTCATCTGTAAAACTGTGGGAGTAGTCTATCTGATAACCTGTCCATGCCCCAAGAATTACGTACTATGTGTGAGACACTCCGATGTCTAAACATGTATGGTCAATGCACCAGGGCGATGTCAAGTGTCCAGGCCTTTGAATAGATAAGACCACCAAAGAAGGTGGGGACTGGGACAACGTTATTTTGTACATAGAGGCACAGTGGATCTACAGACTTGATCGTTTCGATCTGCAGGTCCAATAAAAGGAATAGGATTATGTCAGTAATAATAGACAGTTACCTAACACAACTAGAGATGGGCGAATTGGCTCATAATCAACTGGGTTAGTCCTGAATATTCTAAATTGTTCAATTTTTTACAAAACCGAATAAATGGAGAGTCACCTCGGGCGGACGAAAATGATACCGCATTATACACTCATACTGATCTCCTGTTACGTCTCTTGGGGCTTCTCGTGGGGTCTGGCACTTTTTTACGTGTGACTTCCGGCGCTCTTCTGTGACATCATCGGCATGGGTTCAGTGCTGAGGCCTGTGATTGGGCCTTAATGGTGACCTGAGCATGCCTAGTATTATGACATCATGAATCTCAGCATGCCCATGTGACCACTGGTGGCCCAATCACGGCCTCATCAAGAGAATGCCAAGAGTGTGCAAAGCAGTAATCAAAGCAAAAGGTGGCTACTTTGAAGAACCTAGAATATAAGACATATTTTCAGTTGTTTCACACTTTTTTGTTAAGTATATAATTCCACATGTGTTAATTCATAGTTTTGATGCCTTCAGTGTGAATCTACAATTTTTATAGTGATGAAAATACAGAAAACTCTTGGAATGAGAAGGTGTGTCCAAACTTTTGGTCTCTACTGTATATATATAAAATATCAACAGAATTGATTTTTGAGATTATTTAAAAAATAGTAAAATCCTTTTTATTTATCACAGATGACTGTACCAGGAGCTCAGAGGGACATCTGATATCTACAGATTATAAAGCAGAGGATCATGGTATCACACAAGATCCATATGAAGAACATGCCATTACCCCAGATATACCCTCAGCCCTTCACAGCAAAGATCTATCATCTGATCCTCATAAACAGGTCCTATCTTCTGATTCATCACAGACTGTGACGGAAAATAAAAGTCACCAAAGTGGTGTTGTACATCAGGGAACTCACACAGGGGAGGAGCCATTTTCATGTTCAGAACGTGGGAAAGGTTTTGCAGATAAATCACTTCGTCTTAGACATCAAATATTTCACACATATTCATGTTTAGAATGTGGGAAATGTTATACTCTTAACTCAGATCTTTCTAGACATCAAAGAACTCACACAGGAGAGAAACCATATTCTTGTTCTGAATGTGGGAAATGTTTTACAGATAAGTCAAATCTCGTTAAACATAAAATAATTCACACAGGAGTGAAGCCATATTCATGTTGAGAATGTGGAAAGTGTTTTATCCAGAAATCCCATCTTGTTAAACATCAAATGACACACACAGGAGAGAAGCCATATCCATGTTCATAATGTGGAAAATGTTATATTTATATCTCAGATCTTGTTAGACATCAAAAAACTCACACAGGAGAGAAACCATATGCATGTTCTCAATGTGACAAATGTTTTGGACATAAATCAACTCTTGTTTTACACCAAAGAACTCACACAGGAGAGAAGCCATATTCCTGTTCAAAATGTGGGAAATGTTATACTCATAACTCAGATCTTGTTAAACATCAGAGAACTCACACAGGGGAGGAGCCATTTTCATGTTCATTATGTGGGAAAGGTTTTACTCTGAAGTCATGTCTAGTCGAACATCATAAGACTCACAAGCCATTTTCATGTTCAGAATGTGGGAAATATTTTACTCAGGAAACAAATCTTGTAATACACCAAATAAATCACACAGGTTAAAGCCAATTTCATGTTCTGAATGTGGGAAATGTTTTTCTCTGTTTGATTATTTTTCTCAATGTCCCTCCATCCATGAAAAACAACAGATGTGTGAATGGCTCCATTGACTACAATGAGTCCATGTGATGTCCGATATTTTTCACAACTAGAACATGGACAATAGTGTGAAAAAATAGTACATGACATGAATTTTTTCTCAGTGTCTCTCCGTCAATAAAAATGATGTTATAGATGGATGGAATGTCATGTTATTTTTTTCCTCATTTCTCTTCTCGTCTCGGGCGTTCTAAGGGAGATGGACGTCATTTCTGTGCTGACCTATTTTCTTACAGATATTTTGCTTGGTGATTGTGGATGCAAAAAAAAAAAACCAGACGGTACACGTAAATACACGAGGATATATAACGTCTGTTGTTTTCTACTCTGCAAAATGGATAGTATTGTCAATCCAGCCTTAGACATCACACAAGAAGAAGCCAAATTATTATACCCAACTCATCTTTATGTGCACATCAAAAAACTTGCAGGAAAAAGATTGTCATGTCTAGATTGTGAAAATTATTTTTATGCACAGTTACATCTGAAAGAGGTTGTCACACAAATATTGTATGTTTTTTAAATCCAGCACCAAAATCTGAGATGATTTATATTTCGACAATTGAAATTCATGTGTATAGCACCCCCTACTATTGGATTTGTTTCTTGCTTGCTCAGTAACAGATGGCAAGTGGATGACCATCTCCTCCTCTAACAAGCAGAGAAAAAAGTGCTGTCAGTGTCTCAGAATTGCTCTGCACATGGGATCCCTCTAACCGAGACAATCGTTGATTATGTTGTTAATGTGTTTTCCCTCACTCCTAACAGCGCACATATGGGGTATTTCTGCCCCTGTGTGCTGGTGGGGTGGTTTTTATTTGCATAATTAATTAATTGATATCCCCTCTATGGGCCAAGAGACCTCCCTGGTCAGTGTTTATTTGTACATACATAGACCAGTCTCCTCATGTGCAACAGTTTGTTGATTAATTGTGGTTAATCAATAAAGCTCCGGGACTGTGACTTCCCCTCCCTTACCCCCCTCTGTATTTGTCACTTGACTGTCTTTGTTGTTTTGACCAAAAAGTATGTTAGGTTTGTAGTGCAGCATGTAGTGTTAGGATGTTTTTCCTTTCGCAGATTGTTGTGCCGCAACCCTTAAGGATGAAAGATATAGTCTAAGATGTGGTATTGTAACTTAGTTGCGCTGCGTCGCAGTACCTTTTGTAATTGTTGTATGAGACTGGTTGTTTAATAAAGCTTTATTCAATCAAAAAAACTGTTTGTTGATTAATTAGTTAACTTAAATTAGTGATAGTTTTGAACCTTTACTTCACTATATAAGTAGATCCAGCTTATGGGGGAAGCATTTCCAATGCAGGGGGGCATTTCCTTATACAGCTGTCCATCTTAACCTAAGTGCATATTAACCAAAATGCACTTACACATGGCACTGAGACAGGGCACTGAGACAGGAACACCATGGAAGAACACCAGGTAAACTTAAAACCAAAAGAACAAGCTGTAACACATGGTATGATAGAGCTGCACTGTTACTTACTATCTTAGCAATTGTCTTCCTGTAGACCTCTCCTCCATCTCTACCACCAGTACACACTATACATATCAGTCCTTCTCTTCTGCCTTTCCCCATGTACAGCTCTCACACACTTTTCACTCTCTTCCACCACCCTAATCCCTATACTGCTTCTAGCAGTGAAACCAAACATAAACATCCACATAAATCACCAAAACACCTTCTGTCTCTGTCCATTTTGCTCCTCCTAGCTGCTGGGGACATTTCTCCAAACCCTGGCCCTCCTTCTCTCCCTAATTTTTCCTCTTCCTGCCCCACAGAAATCCTACAAACCTAATCAATATTTGCCGTGTTCCCTCTCTTTATCTTTCTCCTGTCTCTTTTAACTGTTCTCTCTGGAATGCCCGCTCAGGTGTAACAAACTAGAATATATTAATGACTTATTTCTGTAAATCTCTTAACCTGCTCACCCTTACTGAAACCTGGATCCAGCGTCTGATCGGCCTCCCCTGCTGCTCTGTCTCATGGTGGCCTACAATTCTCACACACCTCTAGGCCTGAGACAGGAAGGGTGGGGGGTGGGATACGTCTGTCCCACAGTGCACTTTTCGGCCATCCCACCGGTCCCTCACTCACATTCCCCTCATTTGGTATATGCTATCAGACTTTCCGCCCCTCTTCTTCTGTAGCTGTGATCTCCGTCCCCCGGCTCCCCTACCAATTTCTGGATCACTTCGCTTCTTGGCTTCCCCTCTTTTTATCCAGTGAAATTCCTCCTTCATCATGGGTGACTTTAACATCCCCACTGACCCCCTGTCTCCCCAGCTGCCTCACAGTTTCTCTCATCCGTCTTTGTTCTTTCCCTTTCCTCTTCGGCCACCTGGGTGGCACCCTTGATCTTGTCTTCTTCGCTCCTCCGTTTCTAATTTACTACTCTTCTCTGCCACTCTCTCCATCCTTCTGTCTCTCCCATCGTGCTTTTCTCCTTCACAGGACACACTTACCCATCATACATATGGAATTTCGTGATATTACCCCGCCCTCTCAGATACTCTCAGTCCTCTCTGTCCCCCATCTCTTCCTGTCCTGCCCCAATCTGGCCACCAGTCACTATAATGAAACCCTTAAGAGTGCACTGGATGAGGCGGCTCCCTCCTCCACTTGAAAAGTTAGACGCAGGAGGCAGCAACCCTGGCACACGCCACAGACACGTTTTTTTCAGCGGTGCTCTAGGTATGCTCAACGTCTGTGGAGAAAATCACGTACACCTGCAGACTTCCTCCACTTTAAATTTATACTTAAAATCTCCTGTAACCCTAAAACGCTCTTTGAAACTTTTCATTGCTTACTCACCCCCAAGGTGCAGGCGCCATTCACAGACCTTAGCGCAGATGGCATGGCCACTTATTTCCATGACAAAATTAATAAAATCTGTCAAAAAATAACTGTCCAATCCCCAGATAGCACTGACCCCCTCACCAGCCGCACTTCAGACTGTTCATTCTCATCTTTTGAACCTGTTACAGAAGAGGAAGTATCTCAGCTACTTTCTTCTTCTCACCCTACAACCTGCAGTAGTGACCCTTTCCCCTCACACTTTCTCCAGTCTCTGTCGCTTGCTGTCACGACTTACCTTACTAAAATATTTAACCTCTCTCTCTCTTTTGGAATTTTCCCATCCTCTTTCAAACATGATGTCATAACCCCTCTATTGAAGAAACGCTCCCTTGACCCGTCCTGTGCTGCTAACTATCAACCTGTCTCTAACCTCCCCTTCATCTCCAAAATCTTGGAACGCTTGGTCTATTCTCGTTTAATCCGCTATCTTTCTGCTAACTCTCTTCTTGACCCCTTACAATCTGGCTTCCGCACTCTACTGAAACAGCCCTCACAAAAGTTTCCAATGATCTCTTGATGGCTAAATCCAAAGGTGACTTCTCTCTTCTTATTCTTCTGGATCTCTCAGCAGCATTTGACACTGTTGACCATCAACTCCTCCTCACTATGCTCCGTTCTGTCGGCCTCATGGACACCGCTCTCTCCTGGTTCTCCTCTTATCTCTCTGACCGCACTTTCTGTGTATCATTTGCGGGTTCTGTTTCTTCCCCTTGCCATTGGGGTTCCTCAGGGCTCGGTCCTAGGTCCCCTGCTCTTCTCCCTCTACACTGCCCCCATTGGACAAACCATCACCAGATTTGGCTTCCGGTACCATCTCTATGTTGATGACACCCAATTATATACGTCATCCTGTGACATCACCCCTGCACTAATACAGAGCACCAGTGACTGCCTCTCTGCTGTCTCCAAAATCATGTCTTCGTTCTATCTGAAACTGAATCTCTTAAAGACTGAACTACTGATTTTTCCACCATCTTATAGACCTATCCCTGATATCTCCATTGCAGTCTCCGATCTTACCACAACTCCTAGGCAGTATGCCCGCTGCCTCGGGGTTATGTTTGACTCAGACCTTTCCTTCACCCCCCATATCCAATCATCTCCAGAATCTGCCTTTAACTTACCACAGATACACTAAAGACACTTATTGTTGCCCTGATTCACTCTCGCCTTGACTACTGTAACTCCTTACTAATCGGTCTTCCCCTTACTAAACTCTCCCGTCTACAATCTATTCTGAATGCGGCGGCCAGGCTCATCTATCAGTCTAGACGCTACAGCGAGGCCTCCGGTCTGTGCCGGTCACTACATTGGCTGCCTATTCAATACAGAATACAATATAAACTTCTCCCCCTCATCCACAAGGCTCTCCATAATGCTGCACCTCCCTACATTTCCTCCCTCATCTCTGTCTATCGCCCAACCCGTACTCTCCGCTCACTCAATAACCTAAGACTAACATCCTCTATTATCAGAACCTCCCACGCTCGTATACAAGACTTCTCCCGAGTTGCACCACTTCTCTGGAATGCTCTATCCCGGACTATCAGATTAACCCTCAATTTCCACAGCTTCAAGCACAATCTAAAGACACATCTTATCAGACAGGCCTATCACAATTCCTAATGTAAACCCTTCCGTAGTTAGATTTCCTAAAACTTCCCCTCCTCTGTTCACGCTCCCGCATTGCCTCACAGGATATGAGGCCGTATCAGACTAACTTTATATGTCCAGGCATCATCTGCACGTTAAAGGACACGACTGGTGACGCCTCATACAGCTTTATATATGTGTAATGACAATAACCTCTATTACAAGATTGTCTGACCATTGTATAAGCAATGCTACCTCCGATGCCGCCCCTGCTACCTCCTGTGTCATCCCCTCTACCTCATAGATTGTAAGCTCTTGTGTCACCCCCCTCTCATGGCTCTTGTGTCCCTCTACCTCATAGATTGTAAGCTCTTGTGTCACCCCCTCTACCTCATAGATTGTAAGCTCTTGCGCACCCCCCCCGGTACCTTGCGAGCAGGGCCCTCAGTCCCAGTGTGTGAATTGACTATTTCTTTGTAATGTATCTTTTTTGTCTGTACTTGAACCCTACAAATTGTACAGTGCTGCGGAATATGTTGGTGCTATATAAATAAAATGTATTATTATTATTATGTGATCTGCTGGGTCCTAGATAACCTATACAGGCTGCTGTATTCCTAGTGGTTACTAGATACTGCCATAACTAAAGTCTCCCTACAGCGTATTCTTGATAGTGAGGGTTACGGGTGCTGCAGCGGTATCTAAGATACTTGATAGGGATACAACTTTAGTACCCGCAACTGCAGTTATCAAGAATATAGTGAGTGAGCAGCACAGCGCCCGGCATGTAAACAATACTGGGAGCTGTGTGTTATTGGAAAAAGCTGATCTGCAGGGTGCTAACAGTCTAAGAGATATAAGAGATGACCAGTGGGGGTCCAACACCTGGGACCCCTGCTGATGAACTGTTTGAAGATACCGTGGTGCCAGTGGTGTAACTAAGGTCTTTTGGACCCCGGTGCAAACTTTTGGCTGGGGCCCCCTACCCCCCTCCCTAGAGGGAATTCTTGATAGTGATGGTTACTGGTGCTGCAGCGATATCTCAGATACTTGAAAGGGATACAACTTTAGTAACCATAACTGTAGTTATCAAGAATACGGTGAGTGAGCAGCGCAGTACCCAGCATGTAAACAATACTGGGACAGTATTATATGCTCCACAGTGGCCCCTACACAGTATAATATGCTCTAAAGTGGCCCACACACAGCATTATATGCTTTACAGTGGCCCCCGCACAGCATTATATGCTCCGCAATGGCTCAACACATGCCCACAGTGGCCCCCACACAGTATTATATGCCCACAGTGGCCCCCACACAGTATTATATGCCCACAGTGGCCCCCACACAGTATTATATGCCCACAGTGGCCCCCACACAGTATTATATGACAACAGTGGCCCCCACACAGTATTATATGCCCACAGTGGCCCCCACACAGTATTATATGCCCACAGTGGCCCCCACACAGTATTATATGCCCACAGTGGCCCCCAAACAGTATTATATGCTCCACTGTGCCCCCCCCCCAAGAGCCGGTGCGATTATTATACTCTTGGGTCTCCTCAGACCCTAGAATATACTAAGTAGAGGCCCTGGCGACACCAAATTCTGCGCCACCTAAATTACCGTAATGACAATTTATGATATTAAGAAAAAAAAATTAACTGGAAAAATGTGAGTAACAGACAATTTTACCCTCCGTAATTTTTTCTTACATATTCCTGGATATTGAAAAAAGAAAAACATATAAAATGACATAAATAAGAAGCCCCCGGTATCACTGAATAACGACACAACAATTATTTCCATATTTAGCTGTAAAAAATATTATATCCTTCAAACCTGGATGTAACTAATAACCTGAAAATGTGTCCCGTCATGAAGGGGTTAACCCTGGCCGCTCCCTATACATCACACACAGACAGCTCTGCTACATATATACTCTATACACACATATATATATATATATATATATATATATATATATGTAACCACATCCTGATCCAGACACATCACTGCAGCTCATCCAGCAGAGACCTGGAACACCAGGTCATGTGACTCCTTGACTCCTCCCAAATATGTGATATCATCACAGGTCCTGTAACCACGGTTACTGTCCATGAGGAGGTAGGTGGTCGCTCACAGGCCTGGATTTTTAATTAACCCCTTTAAAACCAGACAATTCTACGACGTCATCCCAGTTACATTAGAATTAGAGAAACTCTCCGGACAATGTCAGTATTTTATTGTATATTTCGTGTAAGATCGCCCCCCCGACACCCCTCAGATACCCCTCGATAAGATCACAGGGTCCGAGGGGTTGCTATGGCAGTCAGGAGGCCGAGCAACAGCGATCATAGTGAGCCTAAGTGCGATATGCTGGGTTACCTACAGTCTGACAAGTTTACTATAATTTACACCAGAAACTGGAAGAAATCAGAGCAGAAACTACACCAAATGATATGTAGCGTAGATTAGGATTTTGAGGTTTTTACATTGTCTCCTCTTCTCTCCTTTCAGGTTCCTACAATATAGAATCCTCTCAGTATCTTCTATTTAAGAGAATATTCCTGATTGATCCATCAAGGATGGAAAGAGGCAGGAACAAGATGGCGGAAAGTCTATTAAATGTCACCCTAGAGATCATCTGCCAGCTTACTGGAGAGGTGAGAGATTCTGATGATGTCACATTACATCATTCTTATCTATAGTAATAACAGATGATATGACTGGAGAGGTGATGGACTCTGCACATGTATGTAGTGATATTTATTAATGTGTCTCCCCATAACCAGGATTACACAGTAGTGAAGAAGACCTCTAGTGGGCGCTGTCAGGCTCCTGTGTATGAAGGATATGGAGGAACCCTGAGCCCAATCCCGGGGCCTCCACCTCACTCCTGATACAGGAGGAGATCAATGACCAGAAGATCCTAGAACTTACCTACAAGATGCTGGAGCTGCTGACTGGAGAGGTGACACTGCTGGGAATGCTGGGACATTATACAGTAACTGGAGGGGTCTGGGTGATGACTGTATCATTGTGTTGTCAGGTTCCTATAAGGTGTCAGGATGTCGCTGTCTATTTCTCCATGGAGGAGTGGGAGTATTTAGAAGGACACAAGGATCTGTACAAGGAGGTGATGATGGAGGACCACCAGCCCCTCACATCACCAGGTAATAGACATGACTATATACACATGGACTTCCATTATTTGTATGTACAGAATGAATTCAGTCCCTGTCTGTGTTTCCTACAGGTAGATCCAGTAAGAGGACAACACCGGAGAGATGTCCCAGTCCTCTTCTTCCACAGGATGATCAGGTAGATGGAGATATTCCCTATGATGTGTAGACGGGCTGTGAAGTCCTTGTGGTCAGTCTTGGGTTATCCAGCAGTATTAGATGGTTTATACTTGTGTAATGAGAGGTGGAGATGGAGGATAAAGCTGACCATAGACATTACATGTTGTCTGGATCTTCTCACAATCTTCTGGCTATGGAGACTGCCGGTTGGAATAAGGAACCATCAGGTTGGATTTCTAACAATTTAATCCAATAATTTCACAAACAACCTGGATGTATCTGGTAGAATCTGATCTCCTCCACCTGATCTATTGCTGAATCTACATTTATAGGATGTTCTTGAGGTTCTCCTTGAACTGTCCTCTATAATCTATGTCCATGTTCTAGGAGACCTACAGCTATTTGGCTCAAATTAATCTTTTGCTCATCTAGAACTTTCTACTGACTTTTACTTTATTTCTTTGACATAATTTCCATCAGGATAAAGACCTGAACAATATTAATTCTATAGAAGTAGAGATAAAAGCAGATCCCTATGTGAGTGGTGATGAGGAGTGTGAGGAGGACATTCCTACAGGGAACCGCCCAGGTGAGGAGTCACCACTAAATATACCACAGAACAGTCACAGATTCTCCTCATTCCTGACTTCTACAATTTTGTGTCCTGTTAGATTTAATTAATGCAAACACACATTACTCTGTGTCGAAATGTGAAAAATAATGGCAGGAGATGCTGAATATAAGAACATCACGTTTGAAAACGCTGAAAGTCATATAATACGCCATAAAAGAGTCACTAGTGCTACAGTGAAGATTTATGAGCAAGTGGATGTGTTGACTGAAGATGGGTGAATCGGTTCATACTGCGTTGGATTTGACCAGAATAGTCCACATTTTTCAGACCACAGAGTATAAAAGGTGGAGGCCCAGGGGAGGTGAAAAAAAAACAGTCATACTTACCTTCCCTTACCTGTTTTGGTCTATCCTTGCGGTGTCCACTGCTCTCCTGGTGACGTCCGGTGCTCTTATATGACATCATGGGCCCGGGATCACTGCTGAAGACACCACAGATAATAATAATAATAATAATAGTCCTTTAATAGTCCCACAATGGGGAAATTCAGTGTGTTACAGCAGCAAAGATAAGCAGATACAAATACAAATACAACATGTACAGGAATGTTCCAAGGTGAGAGGCATTACATTAATAGCAGACAGACAGATAGGACGTAGCAGAGGGGGGGGGGATTTAACAGGCAGAGAGATATTTCAGTTCTCTGTGTGTAATGATCTCCGCTTAGGTCGGTGTTGGTTGTACAGCCTAACCGCGGTGGGGAGGAAAGACTTCCGATATCGAATTCACTAAGACGTAAGTTTGGCAGTGTTTGCTTAGAGACCTAAAAATTGGATAGCTAAGTTCCTAGGGGCCTAAGAGTGTTCTACACTATGTTTTATAGATAAGTTCCTAGGAGCCCTGACAGTGTCATACACTATGATTTATAGATATATAGTCCTAGGAGCCCTGACAGTGTCATACACTATGTTTTATAGATAGGTTCCTAGGAGTTCTGACAGAGTCATACACTATGTATTATAGATACTGTATATAGTCCTAGGAGCCCTGACAGTGTCATACACTATGTTTTATAGATATATAGTCCTAGGAGTCCTGACAGTGTTATATACTATGTTTTATAGATATATAGTCCTAGGAGCCCTGACAGTGTCATACACTATGTTTTATAGATATATAGTCCTAGGAGCCCTGACAGTGTCATACACTATGTTTTATAGATATATAGTCCTAGGAGTCCTGACAGTGTCATACACTATGTTTTATAGATAGGTTCCTAGGAGTTCTGACAGAGTCATACACTATGTATTATAGATATATAGTCCTAGGAGCCCCGACAGTGTCATACACTATGTTTTATAGATATATAGTCCTAGGAGTCCTGACAGTGTCATACACTATGTTTTATAGATATATAGTCCTAGAAGCCCTGAGATTGTCATACACTATGTTCTATAGATATGCCTAGGCCCTGGTTGTTGCAAATGTTTAAAGGGAATCTGTCAGGTCAATCTGGAACACTAAACCATCCACAGGTCCTTATAGACTTGGAGTTTAGTGTCCCAGATCGCCCTGTTGTAATGCAATCTGCAAGCACATTAAAAATAAAAAACCTTTATACTTACCTAGCTAAGGGTCCGATCGACACAGTTTGGTGAGAGCGGTTCGACTTATTCATGAAGCACGCCTCCCGGCGCCTGCGCTGTTCTTCACTGAGGCCAAAGATGGACACCCTGGCTTCACTGTGTAATTGCGGGGCATGCGCACTGAAGCGAGGAGTACTCCTCTGGCTTCATTGAAGAACTGCGCAGGCGCGGGGAGTACAGCGGCCAGGTGAGTATAAAGCTTTTTTTATTTTTAATGCAGCCATGGATTATAACAGGGTTATTTGGGACACTAAACCCCAGATCCATATGGATGTGTGGGTGGTTTAGTGTCCCAAATTGCCCTGACAGATTCCGATTAAGGTCAATTTAAGGTGTAGTTCATACCGATCTTGTTTGACCTGAATCAAATCAGAGACCCGAACCATCTGAACCCCACACTAAACAAATCCTGAGGGGCTCGTTCCCATCTTCATTTTATAGAATTATTACAGTTGTGCTAAAAAGTTTACATACCTCGGCAGATTTTTTGTTTTTTTGGCCTTTTTTTCAGAGAATATGAATGATAACACAAACTTTTTCTCCACTCATGGTTAGTGGTTGGTTGAAGCCATTTAATGTCAAACTTCTGTGTTTTCTCTTTTTATATCATAATGACAACCAAAAACATCAAAATGACCCTGTTCAAAAGTTCCCATCCCCCAGTTCTTAATAGCGTGTATTGTCCCGTCTAACATCAATGACAGCTTGAAGTCTTTTGTGCTAGTTGTGGATGAGGCTCTTTATTTTCTCAGATGGTTCTCCAGTTCCTGTAAATTCCTGGGCTGTCTTGCGTGTCCTGCGCGCTTGAGATCTCCCCAGAGTGGCTCAATGATATTGAGGTCAGGAGACTGAGATGGCCACTCCAGAACCTTCACTTTCTTCTGCTGTAGCCAATGACAGGTCGACTTGGCCTTGTGTTTTAGATCGTTGTCATGTTGGAACATCCAAGTACGTCCCATGTGCAGCTTCCTGGCTGATGAGGGCAGATTTGCCTCCAGTATTTGCTGATAACGCGCTGCATTCATCTTTCCTTCAACTTTGACCATGCCTATGCCTTTGAAGCTCACACATGCCCACATCATCAGTGATCCACCTCCGGGCTTTACAGCAGGAATGGTGTCCCTTTCATCATAGGCCTTGTTGACACCTCTCCAAATGTAACGTTTATGGTTGTGGCCAAAAAGTTTAAATTTTTGTCTCATCACTCCAAATGACCTTGTTCCAGAAGTTTTGAGACTTGTCTCTGTGCTGTTTGGCGTATTGAAGGCGAGATTCTTTGTGTCATTTAAACAGTAATGGCTTTCTTCTGGAAACTCCACCATGCAGCTCATTTTTCTTCAAGTGCCTCCTTATTGTGCATCTTGAAACAGCCACACCGATAGATTTCAGAGAGTCCTGTATTTCAGATGTTATGTGTGGGGTTTTTCTTTGCATCCCGAACAATTTTCCGGGCAGTTGTGTGGTCTACCTGACCATGGTTTGGCTTCTGGGCATGTTATCAGGCCAAAATCACCAGGGTATGGGAACTTTTCAACAGGGTCATTTTGATGTTTTTGGTTGTCATTATGATTTAAAAAGAGAAAACACAGAAGTTTGACAATAAATGGCTTCAACCAACCACTAACCATGAGCGGAGGAAAAGTTTTTGTGTTATCATTCATATTCTCTGAAAAAAGGACAAAAAATCTGCCGGGGTATGTAAACTTTTTAGCACAACTGTATGTACAGAGAGGTTTTATACAGGAGCAGTTGTATATTCGCTCCGCACCCTGTGTTATTGAATTCTGCTTCTTATGATATTGTCTATGAGATCTTTTGGGAAAAAGAGAAACTGATCTGGGTGTATAAATGGCAATTTTCTGTGCTGAATGTAATTTATGTAGTTTGAGCAATGAGATCTACCAGGGAAAGGCATCCATGTTAGCGACGGCAGCCACAACCAGTTACTGACCCTACAAGTGTAAAATTTATATAGAAGTCTTAGAAAATTTCAATAAAATCGATTTTTTTTATTTTGTTTTAAAAATAGTAAAATCCTTTTTATTTATCACAGATGACTGTACCAGGAGCTCAGAGGGACATCTGATATCTACAGATTATAAAGCAGAGGATCATGGTATCACACAAGATCCATATGAAGAACATGTCATTACCCCAGATATACCCTCAGACCTAAAGAATGATCTATCATCTGATCCTGATAAACAGGTCCTATCTTCTGATTCATCACAGACTGTGAAGGAAAAGAAAAGTCACCAAAGTGGTGTTGTACATCAGAGAACTCACACAGGAGAGAAGCCATTCTCATGTGCAGAATGTGGGAAATGTTTTACATATAAATCAGTTCTTGTTGAACACCAAAGAACTCACATAGGAGAGAAGCCATATTCATGTTCAGAATGTGGGAAAGGTTTTACACGTAAATCAACTCTTGTCGAACATGAAACAATTCAGAAGAGAGAAGCCATGTTCATGTTCATTGTGTGGGAAAGGTTTTACACGTAAATCAACTCTTGTCGAACATGAAACAATTCACACAGGAGAAAAGCAATTTGTATGTTTTGAATGTGACAAATGTTTTATGCACAAATCATCTCTTGTTTTGCACCAAAGAACTCACACAGGAGAAAAGCAATATTCCTTTTCAGAATGTGGGAAAGGTTTTACAGATAAGTCAAATTTTGTTCAACATAAATTAATTCACACAGGGGAGAAGCCATATTCATGTTCAGAATGTGGTAAGTGTTTTATCCAGAAATCTCATCTTGTCAGACATCAGAGAATTCACACAGGAGAGAAGCCATATTCATGTTCAGAATGTGGGAAATGTTTTAATCAGAAAACAAATCTTGTTGCACATAAAAGAACTCACACAGGATTGAAGCCACATTCATGATCGAATGTGAAAGTGTTTTGCCTATAGGGGTCTTTTCACACTACTTTTCTGTCCGTGTGCTATTCGTGTCATTGAACACAACTGTCAATGGAGCCATTCACACATCTGTTGATTTTTCTTCTCAATGTCCATCCATCTGTGAAGAACAACAGATGTGTGATTGGCCTATAATGAGTCTATGTGATGTCCATTTTTTTCATGGACACTTAGAATATCCGAGACAAGCAGAGAAATGAAGAAAAAAATAGTCCATAACGTGATTTTTTTTTTCAATGTCTCTCTGTCCATGAAAATCATGTTATGGACTATTTTTTTTTCTTCATTTCTCTGCTCATCTCGGGCATTCTAAGGGACATGGACGTCATTTTTGTGCTGTACTTTTATTGCTTGTTGACGGTACACGTAAATACACGAGGATATACAACGTCTGTTCTTTTCTAGTCCGCAAAATGGATAGTATTGTCAATCCATTCTTAGACATCACACAGGAAGAAGCCAAATTATTATACCCAACTCATCTTTATGTGCACATCAAAAAACTTGCAGGAAAAAGATTTTCATGTCTAGATTGTGAAAATTATTTTTATGCACAGTTACATCTGAAAGAGGTTGTCACACGAATATTGTATGTTTTTTAAATCCAGCACCAAAATCTGAGATGATTTGCAATTGGACAGTTATGTAAGGTAATGATTAATTACATGTGTATAGCGCCCCCTGCTGTTGGATTTGTTTCTTGCTCACTCAGTAACAGTTGGCAAGTGGACGACCATCTCCTCCTCTAACAAGCAGAGAAGAAAGTGCTGTCAGTGTCTCAGAGTTGCTCTGTACATGGGATCCCTCTAACCAGCAAACAATGATATTTCCGGGCACTTTGTAACAGATGTCGGTCCGTCACTTCCTTTGTACATGAAGATGAGAGTCCTCTGGTGAGATTGAGGCTTCCATGTACAGAGCAGGGCTGAGACACTGACACCACTTTCTTATCCTTATCTTCTCTGTCCAGTGCTGGCTTGGGAATGGCGGGACAAGCTGGGGGGGCAATAATATAAGTAGATGGGGCTGATACTGGGGAGGAGATGACTCTTTCACCTTCCAGACAGCCCCATATTTAATGTTCTCTTCTATCTGGTCACACATCCCCCGTGAGATTTGGAGAAAGAAAAAGCGGGTGAGGGGATGCAGAGCAGGAACTCTTCAGAGGATTAAAAAGAGGCGTTACCGACCAGCTGTTCCCTCCATCATCATGGGCAATGTGAGATCTCTTGCAAACAAGATGGATGAACTAACAGCTCTCACCAGGCATCATCAGGAGTTTCGGGCGTGCAGCATGATGCTACTTACAGAGACTTGGCTCACTGAAGTTACTCCTGACCCTCTGGTCTCCTTGGATGGTTTTAAACTCCTTCGGGCAGACTGGACAAGGGAGAGCGGTAAGAGGAAAGGAGGAGGGCTGGCAATGTTTGTGAATAATAGATGGTGCAATCCTAGGCACATTGTGATTAAGGAGCAAACTTGCTGTAAGGACATTGAACTATTAGCTGTGAGCATGAGACCTTTCTATCTACCAAGGGAACTATCACATGTCATCGTGATAGCTGCATATGTCCCCCCCTCTGCGAAAGCTGACACTGCCTGCGAGGTCCTACAAGCCACGCTGAGCCAGTTACAGTTAAAACATCCCCAGGCCCTCTTTCTTCTGTCAGGTGATTTCAACCATGCCTCTCCATCATCCACACTGCCCAGTTTCACACAGTATGTAACCTGCCACACAAGAGACAACAAAACACTGGACTTGTTCTTTGCCAACGTGAGGGAGGCATATAACTCATCAGCCCTACCGCCCCTGGGGAGATCGGATCACAACCTAGTGCATCTCCGACCTGTGTACAAGCCACTTGTACGTAGAGAACCAGCTGTCACCCGCACAGTGAGGATATGGTCCGAGGAGAGTGATGAGGCTCTGAGGGATTGTTTTGACACAACCGCATGGGAAGTGCTGCAGGATTCTTATGGAGAAGATATAGAAGGACTCACACACTGCATAACAGACTGCATTAATTTTTGTGTGGACAACACAGTACCCACAAAAGTGGTGAGGTGCTTCTCCAATAACAAACCATGGATTAACTCTGATATAAAAACACTACTTAAGGAGAAAAAGATGGCATACAGGACAAGAGATAAGGAGGGGTTGGGGGAAGTACAAAAGGAGCTGAGGCATCAAATCAGGCAAGGAAAAGCCAGTTATAAGGAAAAAATGGAAAAGCAAATGGAAAGAAAAGACATAAGGGGGGTCTGGGAGGGGCTTAAGTCAATTTCGGGTCATAAACAGTCTGTCTGCCAGATTGAGGCAGATGTTAATTGGCTTAATGAACTAAACCTATTCTTCAACAGATTTGATCACACACCAGCTCCTCCCACCCCAGTATGTCCTTCAGCTTCCCCCACCACAATGACTTCTCCCCATGCGGCCACTTCCCAACAGACCAGTAAATCCAGAAATCCGTCTTTATCTGGCCACAGTCTGACCTTCACACGGGCCCAGGTGAGGAAGGAGATGAAAAAGATCAAGGCGAGGAAAGCCGCAGGGCCAGATGACATCAGTGCAAGGCTAATTAAGACTTGCGGGGACCAGCTGTGTGGTATAATTACATATATGTATAATATGAGCCTGAGGCAGGAAATAGTCCCTGAATTATGGAAATCTTCTTGTGTGGTACCAGTTCCAAAGAAACCCCACCCTATGGACCTCAACGACTACAGACCTGTAGCACTGACATCCCACCTGATGAAGATCTTGGAGAGATTGGTTCTCACACATCTCCGCCCTCTAGTGAGCCCCGCTATGGACCCCCTCCAGTTTGCTTATCGGCCGGGCATTGGGGTAGATGATGCCATCATCCATCTTCTGCACAGGGCTCTGTCTCACCTGGAGAAACCAGGGAACACAGTGAGAATAATGTTCTTTGACTTCTCCAGTGCTTTTAACACCATACAGCCCAGGTTATTGAGGGACAAGCTGGGCCTTGCTGGAGTGGACCACCACCTCTCCAACTGGATCCTAGACTACCTCACAAATCGACCTCAATACGTGAGAGCCCGAGACTGTGTGTCAGGTACCGTGATCTGTAATATGGGGGCACCTCAGGGTACGGTTCTCGCCCCATTCCTCTTCACACTGTACACTGCAGATTTTAGGTGCAACTCATCCAGCTGCTACCTACAGAAGTATTCTGACGACTCTGCAATAGTGGGTCTCATCACAGATGATGATGACAGGGAGTACAGAGAACTGAACCAGGATTTTGTGGACTGGTGCCACCGGAACCACCTGAAGATTAACGCGGGGAAGACCAAGGAGATGGTGGTGGACTTCCGTAAAAGCAGAAGCCCTCCTAAACCAGTGGACATCCTGGGGACGGGCATCGAGATTGTGAACACCTATAAGTACCTGGGTTTGCTCCTTAATAATAAGCTGGACTGGGCAGATCATATGGAGGCCCTGTACAGGAAGGGCCACAGCAGGCTCTACCTGCTTAGGAAACTGAGAGCCTTTGGAATCCGGGGGGCACTTCTTAGAACTTTCTTCAACTCGGTAGTGGCATCAGCCATCTTCTTTGGAGTGGCCTGCTGGGGGAGCAGTATATCAACCAGGGACAGAAATAAACTTGACAAGCTGATTAGAAGGGCCAGCTCTGTCCTGGGGAGCCCACTGGACCCAGTGCAGGTGGTGGGTGACAGAAGGATACTGTCCGTGGTGAGCTCCATGCAGAAGAAGAAGTCCCATCCCATGCATGAGACTGTGATCGCGCTGAGCAGTACTGTCAGTGACCGACTGCTCCACCCTAAGTGTGAGAAGGAGCGCTATCGGAAGTCTTTCCTCCCCACCGCGGTTAGGCTGTACAACCAACACCGACCTAAGCGGAGATCATTACACACAGAGAACTGTAATATCTCTCTGCCTGTTAAATCCCCTCCCCCCTCTACTACGTCCTATCTGTCTGTCTACTATCAATGTAATGCCTCTTACCTTGGAACATTCCTGTACATGTTGTATTTGTATTTGTATCTGCTTATCTTTGCTGCTGTAACACACTGAATTTCCCCATTGTGGGACTATTAAAGGACTATTATTATTATTATTATTATTATTATTATGATCTGCAGACAACCACAATAAGGTTATACGGGGCAGGTTATGTGTCCAGGGGGCAGTTTAGGGTTGGAGTTGGCTGAGTAAACAAGAAGCTCTCAGCTACGAGACGACTCTTGTTAGGTAGAAAGAGTCGGTACGTAGTCGGCACATTCACGAACTACACATCACTACTTGTTCTGACTCAATAGCTTGGCTGCAAATTTGTGGTTGTGTGTGTGTCCTGTAGTCTCTATGCTAACCAGCAATTTACACCAAGATATCTATCAGATAGTGTTCAACTCAACTGAGGAGGCGTAGATAAGATTCCAGATGGTTTAATCCAAGTAAATCTTGTAAAACCTCATACAGCAGTAGGTGAAAAATGATGAAATACCAGGAGCTGAGCAGACATGTTGCTTACAAAGAGTGAACTAAACTGAGGGAGAGAGAGGAGGAACTACAGCATCACAGCTAAGGATACAGAGAGAGAGAGGGGACAAACTACAAAGACAAACAGTATCACAGATACATGTCAGTGAATTAAACCAAGTCCTGGGACATGACACTCCCCGCCTGAAATCTTTAGATTTCACTGAAAACAAACATTAAATGTCCTGAGATGTCCATAAGGTCCTCTTCAAACCTGAAAAACAAAAAAGAAACATGCACAACAAACAATAATCAACAGTTAGTCCAAATAAACCAATCTTCAGGTCGGGAAGCCGCAATTTGCCAACACCTCCACCGACCCACACTGTAATCCACAAGAACACGTTTTTAGTTCATGGAAGGAAGCTCCCCGCCATGGCTGTGAATGGTGTCCTTATCTTCTTTTATGTGACGTCTCCTCTTGGAAGAAGAAGCACCAGTTCATTAATTGGGCGGAAGAAAACTCGCACTGAGCCTCCCTTGGTTACCTTGACCTCCACTTTCCGAGTCTTCCCATCATCACTAGGGACAACTTTAGTGATGAGACCCATAGGCCATTCATTCCGATGGACTTCTTTATCCCTTAGAAGGACGAGGTCACCCACCTGGAGATTAGGTTTTGAGGTCTGCCATTTGTGACGGCTCTGTAGCATGTGGAGGTACTCTGTTTTCCAGCGGTGCCAGAACACATTGGACAGGTGTTGAACTTGTTTCCATTGGCGTCTGTGAATGTCACTGTGATCTAAGGTACGTGGAGAGGTAGCAGCAGTACCAATTTTCTGAGTAGAAGCGTTGCTGGGGTTAAGATAATTGGAGATTCAGGGTCTGAAGATACTGGGACAAGTGGCCTTGCATTGATTATCGCAGACACTTCAGCAAAAAAGGTTATTAACGTCTCATGGGTAAGCAATGTCGACTTGTGGTCCATCAACATAGAGTCAAGGATTCTGCGTGTGATCCCAATCATACGTTCCCAGGAACCTCCCATATGGGATGAATGTGGAGGGTTAAACGTCCAAGTGCACCCATTGTTGGATAAGAAGTTGTCTAACTGCAGTTCTTTGCAGGCTCCAACGAAGTTAGTGCCACAGTCAGACCTCAGTTGTTTCTCAGCAGGCAGTGGAGTGTTCCAGTCCATGTTCTCAGTGGTAAGCTGTCTTAGTAGTAGCTTGCCTTGAATGGTGATGGGAGCAATGAAACCAAGAGGATCATAAATGCTGTTCACAACAGATAAAACTCCTCGTTTGGTAAAGGTTTGTCACAAGAGACACTTGGAATGTGAATGTGTCTTGTTCAGTGTTCCATAGCAATCCTGGCTGCGTTGCATAGGAGGAGCATCAGAACTGAGATCAAGATCCTTCAAGTTGATTGCATGATCATCAGAGGGAAATGCCTTCATTACCTCCATTTGTTGGAGATGATCTTGTGAAGTCTGAGGTTAGCTATAGACAGCATTTCCTGTGTTCTGGAGGAGATCAATCACTTCTTCACTTGCAGGTAAGGATTTAAGACCATCATCAACATAGAAATTCCTCTCAACAAACTGACGAGCATCAGAGCCATCTCTTTCTCACCTTCATGCGGTCCTTCTCAGTCCATAGATCGCTACTGCGGAGATGGGCTTTCCAGACATGTACCTTCATCCGGTAATCTATGACTTCATTGTTGCATCATTGTCCTTATGCCATAGGAACCTGAGATAGTTTCTGTCATCATCCTTAACTGAGCATGAAACATCTGTTGGATGTCGCCATCACTGCAACTGGTTCCTGTCTGAAACGGATTAAGACTCCTATGAGGCTGTTGTTTGGTTAGGACCAGTGAGGAGCGGTTGTTGAGAGAGACGCCTTCTACTGGGCACTAGAATCCACCCCTGTTTGGTCAGGTTTGCGAGGGTGATACCGCCATGATGGAAGGTCCAGCTTCTTCTCCTTCCTTTTGGAGGTGCAGGTTCTGCTGATCTCTCTCAATCCTTCTGCATGAACCCTACAGTGTTTCTCCATCTCTGTTTCCTCTTGAGGGTACGTTTTAAGAGGAAAATCTGAACTCTTGCTTCGTTTTTGGTAGTTTTGATCTCGGGGGCGGAGGTGGTGCTCCCAGCTGTTGGAATCATCTTGAATGAATTCCTTGTCCTAGTTTGAGAATTCTTTATCGCTTCCGTCCAGCTTGTTGTCTCCTTGTTGTTTGAACACTGTTAATCCGGGTGTCGTCCCCGGCGGAGTTTCCGTTTCCGTGATTATGCGCCACTTACTGTTGCTTATCTTCTCTTTCCTTGTGTGATGTGGACTGGCTGAACGTGCTCACCGTTTGGTAACTTGCGTCTTTGAGATTTGGTGGGCCTTTTCTCCTCCTTGCGCGTTCCTTTCCCATCCTGTCGGGCGCTGGCTGGTGCTCTGTGGTCCTTTTTGCTGCGTATTTTTGCGTCTGTGTCTCTACCTGCGTGTGTCTGCTTTTTGTCGGGATGGTATTTCCTGCTTGCCCTTTGGGGTGCTGGCCCCTCTGGTGTGGGTATCTCTTCTCTGTTTGTGGTATCTGGTTGCACTCACAGTGTGGGCGGTATCTCCAATTGCCCTTGAGAGGCTTTCCCCTGGCCCTTCTTCCGAACCTCTGATTGCCACTACAGTACCCAAGGTATTGGTAGTATCCCCTTTGTTACGATCGTTCTCCTTCGTGGTGGTTGCTCTGGTCTCCGATGCGTCCCCTCGGCCCTTTCTGTCCCTTGGTTTTTGCTGGCTATCCTTCCGACTTGTCCGTCTTCTCCCCTTCTTCTGGGAGATCTGTGGTGTTTTCTCTTTCTGTTTCTCCCCCCCTTTGGGGGGGACCCGGCGTGTGGCCTGGCTGGTGTGAGCTTGTCTGGTTCTCCTGCCCCTCTTCCTTTCTTTTCTCTCTGCCTGTTCGTGGGACACTTTACTCCCTGTTTCTTGAGCTCTCTCTTCCTTTGGTTTCCTCCTGGCCTCCCTGGGATCTTCTTGTGTGGCCCGTTTTTTCCCTTTCGTCTTGGTTGTTGTTCCTCTTTCTTCTTCTTGTGGTTGGAGATTCGTCTTTTCCCACTGGCCTCTCTTTCTGTTTGTGTGAGCTGTCTACTTTGGAGGTCCGGAACACTGGGTCCCCATGGAAGCTTGGGTCTTCTTGGTTCTGCTGTTCTTGATAACTCACGAGTAGGAAATGGAGGAAGGGCTCTTTCTCTTTTTGTATCTTGCCCAACTGTGTCCCCTTTCTTGATATTATTGGCACTTGGGACTATCGGGTTTCCCCCGGCGTGTCCGGTAACTGGGCCCGTGGGGTGTCCCCTTGCCGTGGAGCTCCTGGTGGTCCTGTTCTTGAATTTCTGATGATCCTTACCAGATCTTTGGAACCCTTGCCCGTTTGACAGAGCTTCTCTTTCTTCGCTCCTGGTTTTCCCGTCTTTCCCAGCGCGTGGCCTCTTGGGTTGTTGTCGGATCTGGTCTTTTCCTTCTGTGGTGTGGCCGCCACCGGATAGCAATCTATTCTTCGCTGCGTTGCCGGTCCTTTGCGTTTTGGGCCTTTCCGCCTCTGTGTTCTCGGTTGGTCTCCCTTGTGAGTCCGTCTTGTGCTCCGGCGACCTGTCCTTCAACTCTGCTGTCTGTTCTCTCTCTTTTTTGGTTGCTGGCTGGTGGGGTGTTCGTTGTTGTGTTCTGGTTCGGGTGGTGCGTGGGCTCTCTTCGCCTGGGCTCTTGTCCTGGTTTGCCACTTGGTGTGAGACTGGCGGTTGTTTGCGTCTGGTGGTTGGTGTCCTTGTGTTTCCTGGTTCGTTTTCTTTGCTGGGTGCGGCTTTGGGAATCCTGAAGGAAGAAGAAACTGGATGCTGGCGGCGGGCTTGTCTCCTTGTGCGGTGTGCTGCGGTCTGTGCCCTGTTGCTCGGGTGTCTCCCTGACGGACTTTGTGGCTGGGTTCCTGCTTTGCTTGTCTGTCTCTTGTGCGCTTGGGGGTCCTCTGCTTCCCATCCCCTGGTGCTGTCCTTTCCTTCCCTGTGGCCTGTTCTATGCTTCCTTGCCTGGCTGCGCGTCTCTTCTGTTTCTCTGGCCTCTGTTCTCCCTTTTTGAGCTCTTGCTTCCTTGCTCTCTTCTTCCTTTCTGCTTTCTTTGGCTCCTTCTCCCGCGCTTTCTGTTGGCTCCTTGCTCCTCCTCTCTTCTTCCTCTCTCTTTCTGTTGTGCGGCTGCCTGTTCTTGTGCTCCCCTCTCCTGCTTTTTGTTGCTCCTGGTGTGGAGATTTTGGGAACGTGACTTGTGTCACTTTGACGCTTGGTAGACTCAGAACATGGGATGCCTTTCCTCGTTCCTTCTTGCCTCTGTCCTTCTTGTTTCTGTCTGCTGTCTCTTCTGATTGTGCTGGGCTTTGCTTCACTGATCTCTGTTGGTTTCCTCTTGCTTTCTGTCCTCAGCTTTCATTTTATAATGTCCATGCTAGCCGCTGTCCGCTCCCTCTGTGGTGTATTGGTTGCGGCAGCCATGGCAGATATCTTGTCTGTTTTCCTGCCCCATTTTGGGTTCCGGAAAGTTCTGCTTTAACCTTCTGTTGTCTCTCCTGTTTTTGGCGTCTGCCTTCTCCTGGGCTGCGCTGGGTCCTGCTCCTTGTGCTTCGGGTGCCCTTCGCCTGATGCACTCAACGGTAATTACTTTGCTGGGTAAGATGGCTGCTTGCTGATCTTCTTTGCTGGGGAGTCTGGCTGCGTGCCTTCACTGCTGATTCCTTCTGGCTTCGGTACTTGCTGTGCTGCTGTATGTCGGTTGGTGAACTGTCTTACAGCCGTATCTGGCGTCTTTATGCATCATTTTTCCTGTTCTGACTCAATAGCTTGGCTGCAATGTGGGTTGTGGGTGTCCTGTGTCTCTTGCTACCAGCATTTACCCAAGATATCTATCGTGTGTTCACTCAACTGAGGGGCGTAGATAAGATTCCAGTGGTTTAATCCAAGTAAATCTTGTAAAACCTCATACAGCAGTAGGTGAAAAATGATGAAATACCAGGAGCTGAGCGCTGTTGCTTACAAGGTGAACTAACTGAGAGAGAGAGAGGGGGCTCAGCTCACAGCTAGGATACAGAGAGAGAAAAGGGACAAACTACAGACAAACAGTATCACAGATACATGTCAGTGAATTAAACCAAGTCCTGGGACATGACACTACTGCATTGTGTACTCGGGAGGGAGAAAGTACAGAAACACAACTTTATAGAGAGTGACTTTATACATTGTCATCATCATCATCACACCCTGCTAGATACACATAACATCGACACGGCTGTATTCCATGGACATTACACATACACAACTGCTGTACACACCTACAGCACAACTACATGCACATTACACACGGCATCCGCTGCAGGCATGTTTAACCCCTTGCTAACCACCCATTGGCCGTGTCTGATTCACCCTGTAAGGTCGTCTCTGTATGAGCGAGGAGCGGCTCTTAGTGACAGTCAGACACCCCAAGGAGAAGGCAGGAAGTTTTATTACCATTCCTGACTTTCCAATTTCTGTGCACATGTGATCTGCTGGGTCCTAGATAACCTGTGCAGTGTATACAGGCAGCTGTATTCCTATTGGTTAGCACTGATGCCAGTGGCGTAAATAATGTCTCCCTACAGCGTATACTTGATGGTGATGGTTACGGTGCTGCAGCGATATCTCAGATACCTGATAGGGATACAACTCTAGTACCCACAACTGCAGTTATCAAGAATACAGTGAGTGAGCAGCACAACGCCCGGCATGTAAACAATACTGGGAGCTGTGTGTTCTGGGAAACAGCTGATCTGCAGGGTCCTAACAGTCTAAGAGATGTAAGAGATGATCAGTGGGGGTCCAACACCTCACATGCCGGGATCGCTATTCCTCATGGCATCCGGGGAGTCTGGGGATAAGATCGCCCCCCGACACCCCTCAGATCCCCCTCAATAAGATCACAGGGTCCGAGGGGTTGCTATGGCAGTCAGGAGGCCGAGCAACAGCGATCATAGTGAGCCTAAGTGCGATATGCTGGGTTACCTACAGTCTGACAAGTTTACTATAATTTACACCAGAAACTGGAAGAAATCAGAGCAGAAACTACACCAAATGATATGTAGTGTAGATTATATTCTGTGGTACACGGACTATCCCAATAAACACCAAATTTATCCCCATCAGTATCTTGGTCTCCTTCTTCTCGCTCCTCAGCAGACTCCGCTCCATATATATGTCCTGTACCAGCTTAGGTTTGTCTCCCCGGTGTAGGGCGCTCGTTCTACATTACAGGTTAGTGGAGGAGAAGAGTCTGATACTGTGTGCAGAGAGGAGGAGGATGTGCCATGTATCTTCACATACTAGTGCCTGACCCGGAAGCCCCCCTTATAATCCCTACTAATTCTATTTATTACATTGTCTCATCTTCTCTCCATTCAGGTTCCTACAATATAGAATCCTCTCAGTATCTTCTATATAAGAGAATATTCCTGATTGATCCATCAAGGATGGAAAGAGACAGGAACAAGATGGCGGAAAGTCTATTAAATCTCACCCTAGAGATCATCTACCAGCTTACTGGAGAGGTGAGAGATTCTGATGATGTCACATTACAGTTAGGTCCATAAATATTTGGACAGATACAACATTTTCATATATTTGGTTCTGGACATTACCACAAAGTTGAAGTTCAGACTTTCAGCTTTAATTCAGTGGGTTGTATAAAATGATTGTATATAATGTGAGGATTATAAAGCATTTATTACACACAATCCCTTCATTTCAGGGGCTCAAAAGTAATTGGACAAATTAAATAATTGTAAATAAAATGTTAATTTCTAATACTTGGTTGTTCCCCCTTTGTTGGCAGTGACTGCCTGAAGTCTTGAGGTCATGGACATCACCAGATGCCGCCGCTGTGTTTCCTCCTGGTTAATGCTCGGCCAGGCCTTTACTGCAGCCGTTTTCAGTTGCTGTTTGTGGGTCTTTCTGTCTGAAGTTTAGTCTGTAACAAGTGAAATGCTGCTCAGTGGGGCTGAGATCAGGCGACTAACTTGGCCATTGAAGAATATTCCACTTCTTTGCTTTAATAAATTCCTGGATTTCTTTGGCTTTATGTTTTGGGTCATTGTCCATCTGTATTATGGATCAGTTTGGTTGGATTTGAGCACACGGTTTGTCTCTGAATAGCTCAGAATTCATCCGGCTGCTTCTGTCCTGTGTCACATCATCAATAACCACTAGTGACCCAGCGCCACTGGCAGCCATGCAGGCCCAAGCCATCCCACTGCAGCCTCCGCCGTGTCTTACACATGATGTGCTATGCTTTGGATCATGAGCTGTACCACACCTTCGCCATACTTTTTTCTTTCCATCATTCTGGTAGAGGTTGATCTTGGTTTCATCTGTCCCAGCATTGTTCTTCCAGACCCATGCTGGCTTTTTTAGATGTTTTTTTTTTTTTTAGCAAAGTCCAATCTAGCCTTCTTATTCTTGAGGCTTCTGAGTGGCTCGCACCGTGCAGTGAACCCTCTGTATTTCACCATGCAGTGAACCCTACTTTCATGCAGTCTTCTCTTTATAGTAGATTTGGATATTGATACATTGCCTACATCCTGGAGAGTGTTGTTCACTTGGTTGGCTGTTGTGAAGGGGTTTCTCTTCACCATGGAAATTATTCTGTGATCATCCACCACTGTTGTCTTCCGTGGGCATCCAGGTCTTTTTGGATTGATGAGTTCACCAGTGCTTTCTTTCTTTCTCAGGGCCCCGTACCATTCCTGGAGGGAGATAGACCTTGCAAGATCAGACTCCCAATGAATCAAGTAGAAGGGATTGACCTGCTCCGATGGGACAGAGAGGAGTTTATAAAAGGCTGAGGAGCTGCCTTTAGTAGGAGCAGACGGCCGCCATAGCCGGAGGGCTAATCTAGGGAACACGGGGTCCGAGGCCACATGGGATTTCTGATGTTTGTAAGAAACGACTTTAGGTGGCCCCCTACATAAAGCTGGTCAACCTTTTGAAGGCCGGTGTCTGCCCACCGTTTCAGGCTCAGATGGGGAAGGAGTGAGGTCAAGTAACACACTGGCAATTCTAACAAGGGAGCCAATTCTTGCTGTAGAGTTGTGCAGAGTTAAATAGCGCCACGCCCAGACAGAGGCCTTTATGCTTAATAAGGCAGTCTGAGTGCAGGGAGGACCAAACGCCTTAGGGCAAAGAAGGCATATGGGCGGAATTCCCATCAAGGACTCCTCAACCTCTACCCAACGGCAACTGGAAGTTCCACCCCACCAGACTCTCAACTGCACCAAAATAGTCGCAGCGTAGTACCTCTTAATGTCAGGAGCACTAGCCCCTCCACTAGACCAAGGTCTGGTCTTAACCTGAAAATGTACCCTTGACATTTTCCCCCTCCAAGATGAAATCAGACAGCAGCTTTTGTAGTCTAGTCAGATAAGAGTTGGGGAGAGGGATGACCACTGTTTGAAATAAATATAGGATTATCGGAAGCACCATCATTTTCACTTTGTCAATCCTGCTTGCCCAGGACAATAGGTTTGGAGAAGCTGGTCAACAGAGCGAACACTCTAGCTAATAGTGGAATATAATTCAGGGAGAACAAGTTGGAGCTTGGGGCTGTCAGTGAAATACCCAAATAAGTAATACTGTCTCCACCCCATTGGAGTGGGAAGCATCTACTCAGTTCCTCTTGCAAGGAAGGGGAAATACCAATAGGGAGCATCTGAGACTTAGTGGAATTCACTTTATAGTAGGAAACCTTACTAAAGGTCTCCAAAGCTTCGGGGGTTGCCTGCAAAGACTACATAGGATTAGATAAGGAGAGAATAACATCATCAGCATATAATCCTATTTTGTGCTGGTGTTGTCCCACAGAGCTACCTGTAATGTTGTAGTTAATTCTAATGGATTCCGCCAGCGGCTCCATGACTAGAGCATATATAATGGAGGAGAGGGGACAGCCTTGGCGGGTGTCATTGGTGATGTGGAAGGGATCAGACAGAAATCCCGAGGACAGCACATGGGCAGAATAAAGAGCCAGGGATAGCAGTTTTAAAGGAGTCACCTATGCCAAATTTGTCATGCAGGTGGTCCCGGTAGCCCCATTGGACCCTGTCAAAAGCCTTGTCGGCATCAAGAGCTAGAAGAAGAGACGGCACTTTATCGTGTTCCGCTTTCTGGATTAGATTGATGAATCTACGGGTGCCATCTGATGCCCGCCTGCCCATGACAAATCCCTCCTGGCCTGGCTTGATCAACTGGGGAAGGAGATGCAAAAGGCGCTCCGCCAACACTTTAGCATACAACTTAATATCAACATTTAAAAGTGATATAGGCCGGAAATTTGCTGGTGTAATAGTGGGCTTGCCCAGGTTAGGGAGAGTGACCACAGTGGTGGCAAGCATTTCCTCAGGAAATCTCTGGTTCTCAGTGGCTCTCATAAACACTTTCAATAGATGAGGTGATAAAATATCCATGTATTTTTTGTAGGAAATGCCAGAGAAACCATCAGGGCCTGGAGACTTCAATGGCTTCAAAGAGGAGATAGCTTTATGAACCTCCAACAAGGATATAGGGGAAGATAACAACTGGGCCTGTTCTGGGGAGAGACACAGACTCCAAAAAGCTATCTATATCCACCGTTGAGGGCTGATGTACACCTAAATCCTCTTTTAAATTGTACAGGGAGTTGTAGTAAGTCCGAAACTGTTCGGCAATAAGTCTAGGATCAACAGCTTTGTCACCTTGGGAGTTTAGCAGGTATACTATGCGTGATCTAGGTTGGACTTGCTTTATCTTCTTTGATAAAAAAGCACTAGCTCTATTATTATGAATATATGCCTGGCATTGAAACCTCTTGAAAGCAAGGTCTGGTTGGTGGGCCAGCAGGCCTTGCAATTGTAGCTGGTGCTTTCTGATCTCAGTAGAGCTAGTCGGGTGGGATGTAATTTATTAGTAGCAGTCAGAGAAACTATTGTACGAAGCAAGGCATCGATATCCTTAGCGTTGCTTCTTGGCCCAAGAGCAGGCTTGGATAAGAACCCCGCGCATGAACGCCTTATGGGCTTTTCACAAGATATGGGGATCTGCAGTAGTAGGAACATTAAGTGCAAAGAATTCTAGTAGGTCCCTGTGGAGGTGGTCACTATGGGGGGGATGATCAAGAATGTATTAATTTAGCCGTCACTGTGAAGGTAAAGCTGTGGAAAACTTCTCACGAAGGACCAGAGACAGTTTGCAATAGACCAATCTTATCTGTCAAAAAGAAATCTATCCTAGAATAGGAGGATGAAGAAGGTGAGAAAAAAACTATAATCCTTCTCTCCGCCATGCTGACACCTCCAAACATCATCAAACCCTGGTCCAGTAAAAAGGGGTCAGGACAGTGGACCTCCTTTGCGGGTTGGACAAATCAAGGACATTGTCAATAAGACAGTTGAAGTCTCCTCCTACAATCAGAATATCAGTGGCAAACGACTGGATTTTAGACAGTATAGATCTCCAGTACGAGGGTTGGGACTTATTAGGGAGGTAAACCGTGACTAGGGTGTATCTTATGTTATTGATGGTGCAATTAAGACCAAGATAACAGCCCTGAGAGTCTGTTAAAGCAGATTCCATGGTAAAGGCAACAGAGTCTCGAACTGCTATGAGGACTCCCTTACGTTTAGCTGCACGGGATAATTTAAAGATATGGGGGAAAGAGGGGTTAGTAAATCGAGGACTCTTCTCAGAATGGAGGTGGGTCTCTTGGAGCATGAGTATGTCGCACCTCAGATGATGCGCCTCTCTCCAGACTGAGCTCCTCTTATATGGGCTATTAAGCCCCCTAACATTCAGGGAGGATGTACGAAGAACCATGACAATAACATAAAGGGGGGCATTAATTTATGCACACGAGGTCTACGCCAGCATGGCAGACGAGTCAGATCTGCAATAAAAACACACTTAGGTGGTATAAACGTATACGTGCTATGCATAATAAGACAAACAAACCAAATAGAGAACCGTATGGTATATATAAGCAGAAAACATAAACATAACATCTTAGTGCCAAAACGCGCCGAACCTGTGGGGGTGAAAGAAGAAAATTACTCAACAGTTAACCACAATTTCAGAATCGTGATACCAGTATAGTAGACAGTTCGCCATGAGCTTCAAACGTATAGAACTGTAAGGCACCTGAGCCACTAGAGAAGAACCAGTATCCCAAATCCGTCATGGGTCTCCAACAGTATGACAGTCTTTTGATACCTGGGGAGGGCGACCAGGACCACCAGGGTGAGGTGCTGACTCATCGGACGTCAGACGCCACCTGCGGAGAAGAGACATGCTAATTTCCACTGAGGGTATAGAATGAGTGACACCATTACGGAAGACCAGGAGCTTGGTGGGGAATCTCGAACGGTACCGTATGTCATTGTCTTTCAATATTTTGGAAACAGGAGCTAGGTTGCGCCTTGCCTGCATAGTAGCAGCGGACAGATCAGGATATAGAGAGAGCGCTGAAAAGGGTGCGGGGAGAGTGCCACATTTTCGAGCTTCTGCAAGGATGGAGTCCTTGATGTGATCAAAATGGACCCTAACGAGGGCATCCTGGGAACATCTGTGGGGGCTGATCCTGCTTTGGGTATACAATGCGTCTAGGGTGAGGTCAAGTTCAGTGAGATGGGGAGAATCTTTTTAAACAGAGCTTTATATAAGCCAAAAGATCAATAGATGCAGTGTCCTCTGGAATTCTCCAAATTTTGATGTTATTGTGTCTAGTGCGATCCTCAGAATCAGTGGCTTTAATCTTCAGCCAGCGCACCTCCGCCTCCAGAGTGTTGTGAGCATCCATCAGCTCATTTTGGGCAGTGGTGAACTCCTCCATCTTACGCTCAATATGGTCAGTTCTTTCCCCTAGAGCATCGATATTATGTTGCAGCTTGCCAACTAGGGAGGACACACTTTTGTTAATGTCCGACTGTCATAGTGTCAGGGTATCCTAGGTGACCGGGTCTGACGATGCTGGGAAGTCGGAGATGTCAGTGTGGTCAATCAGAGAGGCAGCATCGGCCGCAGCAACCTGAGCCCGGCTATTCTTTTTACGGGCCGGTCCTTTGCTAGCATGAGATTCAGTCGGAGATACGCTTGGACCCCTCTTACCGTCGTCTGTAGCAGAATGTGAGACATCAGTAGAAGAAATAGTCACTTCCTCAGGTCCCACAGAGTCTTGAGATAAAGCCACAGACCTGCTTGAAGAACAAGGAGCAGTGTCGTGTGAGGACGAGTGATCTGGGGCTTGATGGGCGAAGAACTCAGTTAATTTCCTGGGGACGCCAGAAGATGAGGACTTCTTCCTAGACATGGTTGCGGTGGTATGGTAGGACAGAAAGAGGAGTAAGGTGGTCCGTTATAGAGACCAGAGGCAGGTAAGGCAGATAGTGTGTGCTGAGGGAAGTGTCACGGCCACCAGAGGGTCTGTCAGCTCCAGAGAAATATCAGCAGGAATCCAAAACCATTAGAGTGTGGCGGCATACAGGTGAGCGGTGAGCCGCTATAGGCGAACGTCTTGTCAGGACTATTTAATCATGGTGAGGGACCACAGGCATGCGGACAGAGCCAGGTGAGCAGGGCCAGTAATTGGTGATGCTGGTATGCGCCCTCTCCAGATGGGGGAGAGAGATAGAGGCGGGGTGAGGAGTCCCCCTGGTGTTTGCATAGGGTCTCAGCACTAACCCCGCCACCTCTGTAAATTGAGTAAGTAAAAGTTCAGCAAATAGGAGAAATGCAGTATAGGTAAGGGCCCTCTCCAGGACAGTATAGGCCGCAGGGAATACGTGCACAAAGCAGGGGAAGGTGAGGAGCCCCCCCCCTGATGTTGGTTTAGGGGCTCAGCACTCCCTTCCCCCTACCACAGGCCCTGACAGGAGGAGTTAGCTGAGGACTGGTTAAGTCTATAGGTAGCAGCAGTGCCCTGGAAGGCTCACCTCCTAATACTAATGCAGGCCAGAAGGATGTAGACCGGTAGCCTGAGTAGGCCTCAAGATGGCGGCTCAGCGTTGCAGGGTCTGGAGGGTGCACTTCACAGCCGGCGGGTGGAACAGGTGCCGGCAGCGCTATGTGTGGCGGTGGATGCAGAATGAATGAAGGCCGACATCTTCTTCGCTGCCAGCGCTGTGGGAAGCAGGCCCCAAGATGGCGGCTCTCACAGGGAGGACTTTGAAAATCCATTTACAACCTATGGATTTCCTTCCAGGTGGTAGTTCTGTGAGTGTCCATGTTTTAGTGTCATGCATGGATTTTATCTCTTCCTTTGCAGCCTTTATCCATTTACTGGATTCCCCTTCTGAAAGCTGAGATATGTCTTCCCAAGTTGCAGGTTCATTAGCACTGGCAGTGCTTGCCTTGTATGAGAGACGTACAGGTGGTTTACCTTTATTCTCTCTCATCGAGCATCTTGGTTCTGTGAATGAGCTTGGTTGTGTCTGTTCTTCATTACTGATTCTGCGCTCACTTCTTCTGTTCTTTCTTCCTCTGTCATTACATTGTCTCTC
Source organism: Leptodactylus fallax (assembly GCA_947044405.1). Taxonomy (NCBI): domain Eukaryota; kingdom Metazoa; phylum Chordata; class Amphibia; order Anura; family Leptodactylidae; genus Leptodactylus; species Leptodactylus fallax. The sequence goes on along the minus strand of CAMRHE010000331.1, from coordinate 1,928,453 downwards.
ACATCTTCAACAAAAGTTATGCTGTTGCTAATGGTAACCTTGTCAGTTTTGTGATTTAGGATTCTATAACCCTTAACATTGTCACTGTATCCAACAAAGACGTCTTCAAATGCTCTGTTTTGGAGTTTGGTGCGTTTTTCTTCTGGAATGTAGATGAACGCCTTGCATCCAAAAACTCTTCAATGTTTTACATTCGGCTTCTCATTGTGCAACAGTTCATATGGAGTTTTCTCCATTGTTCTAGAAAAGAGTCTGTTTTGCAAATAAGTGGCTGTCATTGCTGCTTCACCCCAATATTTTTGTGGTAGTCCAGAGTCTGTCAGATTTCAAGCCAGGGAATCTGGACATAAGTTCTCCAAGGATGGAGACAAGAGAAAGCCGATTTTTGACACCGCCAGTATTCCTACTACAGTGGCCATTATTCCTGTCGAAGGACCCCTTTTCCATTTTTTTACCGCCTGGCAGGAAAACACATGTAATACAGTGGGGATATGTGGTTGACTTCTGTCATCCGCCTCAGGACAAATTCGCAAAGACCCGTTTACTTCCTGCACAGAAGTAGTCTGTATTAGAAAGTTCCATCCTGAAATATCTTTAAAAAGGTGCCTTACAAGAGGTTCTTCAGTCAGAAGAATGTTTGGGAGTCTACTCTACAGTCTTCCTGGTGCCCAAACCATCGAGAGACTGGAGAGTGATCATAGATTTAAGATACGTAAACCGCTTCCTTCGGAAAAAATGTTTTCGGATGGAAACCATAAAATCAGTAACTGCTGTTAGGGAATTGCCCATTAAGCAATTCCCCTGTAGCTGCTGCTGGAACCTGGAAATAAGGGGGAAGACGGAGACAGTGAGCCCTGATGCTAGACCCTCCCCGAAGTCCCTACCTGCTTGCCTCAGCTACCCTAAGCGGTAGAGGACAATTGGGCGACGGTCCCTTCCTATGTCACAACTGCAAACACAAGACACAGACAAGACAAACAACAAGAATGAGAGGTCAAACTAGCCAAGGGGTCAGAACCAGACGGGCAACTAGGTTCAAAATCGGAATGCAGAAGAATAGTCAAGAGGTCAAAGCAAAGGTAAGAATATAGAAATCAGAGAAACAGTAATACGCTAGCACGCTCTAAGAGACTAATAGCAAGTACCCATATGTGGACTAATGGGCCGTATATGGAAAGCCCGGGATCCCGCCCCAGACGTGATTGGAAAGTAAGATGTCAATCACAGAGCAACTAATGTTAACTCTTAGAGAACCAGAGGGAACTCAGAGTACTGGCTGGGCTAATACACTGAAAGAAACTCTCAACTGGGCTAAAACAGAATACAACAAGAGGCCCAGGAGCAGGGGCTCATAAGTGGATACACCTCCTGTGCTGTACCATGCGGCCAGAGGATGGCGCAGAAGTCTGAATGGACAAGGATGTTGCAACTGTGTTTCTGTAGCCCGGCATTGTCCTTGTGATTCTGGACATGAAGGATGCATATTTACACATCCCTGTGTATCCTCCTCACAGAAAATACTTGAGGATTGCGGTGATTGTCCGGGCACACAAGACAATTTCAGTTCATGGTACTGCATTTTGGCATCTCCGCTGCTCCCCACACTTTCACCAAGGTGGTGGCTCCGGTAGCTGTGGCACTCAGGCTTCAGGGTCTGTTTATTTTGCCATACCTGGATGACTGGCTGATAAAGGCTCAGTCAAAAGACATCCGGCTTCAAAATCTGCAGAAGGCTGTGTTTTTTCTCTATTGTCTAGGCTGGGTCATAAACTGGGAGAAGTCGGATATTATACATTCCACACGGAAGTTTCTGGGCTTGATCCTTGATTCTGACCAAATGAAAATTTCTTTACTTCCTCTGAGGAAAGAGAAAATAATCAGAGCATCCCGTTATCCGCTCCGGACTCGGCAGGTTTCCATCAGAACTGCCATGAAGGTTCTAGATCTCATGTCAGCGGCAGCCGAAGAAGTCCCTTGGGCATTATGGCACATGCATCCTCTCCAGAAGGAGATTCTAGAAGTTTGGAACCACATCCCACTGAGTCTCGACAGAACCATCAGACCTTCTCTCAAGACCCATCTTTCCCTCAGATGGTGGATCCATCTGAAAGCCAGGATGTCCACGGTCCAACCTCACAAGACCAAGTTGACCACAGATGCATCTCTCTCCGGATGGGGAGCTCAACTAAATAAGATACCTGTTCAGGGAACTTGGAACATTCTGGAGAAAGTCATGTCATCCAATTGGAGAGAACTCAGAGCAGTTAGCCTGGCACTTCTCCATTTTGCTCCTCTCCTCAGCGGGAAAGCTGTAAAAGTCTGGTCAGACAATATGATGACCGTCCTGTATTTGAACAAGCAGGGAGGCACCAGATCCCTATCTCTACTGAGAGAGACCAATCTGATTTTCACTTGGACAGAAAAAAATCTGACCCATCTGTCCGCTGTTCAAATCAAAGGGTCCCTGAACATACTAGCGGACCAGTTTAATCGATGCCTCATGGTGTCTGGAGAATGATCTCTCAGTCAGGAGATCTTCCTTCACATCACCCTGAAGTAGGGTCTCCTGGAAGTAGACCTCATGGCGACCAGACTCAACGCCAACGTGTAGACGTTCTGTTCCCTATATCAGGAGGACAATCCCTTGGCAGTGGATGCCCTGTCCATCTCGTGGAGCTTAAGGCTGGTCTACTTCTTCCCTCCACTTTCTATGATACCAAGGGTATTGATGAAAGTCAGACAGGACCAAGCCACAGTAATTACCATCATACCGTTCTGGCCGAAAAAAGCTTGGCTTTCCCGACTCAATGAGATGAGTCGAGGAATTTATTGGAGACTTCCCCTAATCCAGAACCTGGTCTCTCAGGGAACTCAGAGTTGCCAGGATCTGAGAAGATTCAACCTGACAGCCTGGAGTTTGACCAGTCCATCCAGAGCCGAATCTACCAACAGAAGCTAATTAAGAATAGGCAACGTCTTCTAGGATTGGTGCTCCAGACAATGAGCCAATAGTTCTAATCCTCCAACTGGGGTTCTACTGAACTTTCTACCTTCTGAATAAAAGTCTTAGCCCTGCCATCCTAAAGGTGCAGGATGCAGCTCTTTCTGCCCATAATGAATGTATTCACTTAAACAACAAACATAAAGTAGGAGAGCAAGCATAGTTCTCCTTCTGGTCCGATTGAGGGCAAGTCTTACTGCGGGGGCCAGAGGGAAAATTCTGGCACATCAGTGGCTGTTCTCCCCTTCAACCCCAGAGATTGCCTTGCTATTGGCTGATGTTTTAAAGGGGAACCTATATAAATGCCTAATGTTTTTGCTTCATAGCAGCATATGTGAGGCTTGAAAAAGCACCTTTGGGCGCAAAGCAGTTGTTTTGAACCTCTGGAGGACGTGGATCTCAAGATTCTGGCTTACAAGACTACCTTGTAAAAAACCCTTTAGGCTTGAATCCAGGGAGGATCCTTAAGGCTGAGGCCCCACGTTGCGGAAACGCAGCTTTTTTTTGCAGATTTTGCTGCGTTGTTTTGAGGCAAACCTAGGAGTGGCTACAAAAGGAGTGGGAAATATATAGAAAGTTCTAATACTTCTACCTTTTGCTCAATCCACTCCTGGCTTTGGCTCAAAAAAATGCAGCAAAACCTGCAACAAAAAAAGCTGCGTTTCCGCAACATGGGGCCTCAGCCTTAAGGATCCTCCCTGGATTCAATCCTAAGGTGCCCTCCTGGGCTAATATCAATCAGGTAGTCTCTTTACCAATTTTCTTTCCACTCCACTCTTTAGACTTGGTGAGATACCTACAAGTCTATCTCCAACACACAAGATCCTTTAGGTCGGAGAACCTTCTAATCAACATTTCTGAAAGGAACAATGGTTTCAAGGTGTCAACCAGGGTTGTCTCTGTCTCTTTATTGGAAAATCATTCTATTCCTCTTGAGCAAATATGTGCTGCTGTCTCTTGGGGCTCCCAGCTAACCTTTGTAAGACATTGTAGGTTAATTGTGCAAAGCTCAGAGGCCATGGCCTTTGGGCATTAAGTATTGAGTGCTATAATGCGAGAGGATCCTCCCTCCCGCCTGTCCCATCAGCACAAAGGGACAGAAATTCCCCATATTGTGCCGCTGTTAGGACTAAGGGAAAACAGATTAACAACATAACCAACGATTGTACTCTGGTTAGAGGGATCCCATGTACAGAAAAGCTCTGAGACACTGACAACACTGTCTTCTCTGCTTGTTAGAGGAGGAGATGGTCGTCCACTTTCCAACTGTTACTGAGGTGAATGAGCAAGAAACAAATCTAACAGCAGGGGGCGCTATACATATGTATTTTAATCATTACCTTACATAATTTAAAAACATACAATATTTGTGTAACAACCTCTTTCAGATGTAACGGTGCATAAAAATAATTTTCACAATCTAGATATGAAAATTTTTTTTCCTGAAAGTTTTTGATGTGTAATTAAAGATGAATTGGTTATAATAATTTGGCTTCTTCCTGTGTGATGTCTAAGAATGGATTGACGCTAACTATCCATTTTGTGGACTGAAAAAGAACAGGCGTTGTATATCCTCGTGTATTTACATGTACCGTCACCAAGCAAAATATCTGTAAAAAAAAAAAAAAAAAAAAAAAGAAGGACAGCACAGAAATGATGTCCATGTAGAATGCCCGAGACGAGGAGAGAAATGAGAAAGAAAATAGTCCATAACATAATTTTGTTAACAAAACAAAATACACATAACAAATGTGTGAATGGCCCCATTGCTTACAATGAGTCCATGTTATGTCCTATATTTCTCACGAATAGCACATGGACAGAAAATTAGTGTGAAAAGACCCCTACAGGCAAAACACTTTCACCATTCTGAATAGGAATATGGCTCTTATCCTGTGTGAGTTCTTTTATGTTTAGCAAGAGTTGATTTATGTGCAAAACGTTTGTCACATTTTGAACAAGAATATGGCTTCTCTCCTGTGTGAGTTCTCTGATGGTCAACAAGAGTTGATTTATGTGCAAAACATTTGTTACATTCAGAACATGCAAATGGCTTCTCTCCTGTGTGAGTTCTCTGATGGTCAATAAGAGTTGATTTACATCTAAAACATCTCCGACATTCAAAACATGAATATGGCTTCTCTCCTGTGTGAATTATTTTATGTTCAACAAGAGTTGATTTACAACTAAAACATCTCCCACATTCAGAACAAGAATATGGCTTCTCTCCTGTGTGAGTTCTTTGGTGTAAAACAAGCTCTGAGTTACGAATATAACATTTTCCACATTCTGCACATGAATATGGCTTCTCTCCTGTGTGAATAATTTTATGTTTAACAAGAGTTGACTTATCTGTATAACATTTCCCACATTCAGAACATGAATATGGCTTCTCTCTTGTGTGATTTCTTTGGTGTATATCAAGATCTGTTTGCTGAGTAAAATATTTCCCACATTCAGAACATGAATATGGCTTTTCCACTATGTGAGTCTTATGATGTTTGACAAGACATGACTTCAGAGTAAAACCTTTCCCACATTCTGAACATGAAAATAGCTTCTCTCCTGTGTGAGTTCTTTGATGTTTAACAAGATCTGATTTACCAGCATAACATTTCCCACATTTTGAACATGAATATGGCTTCTCTCCTGTGTGAGTCCTTTGGTGTTTAACAAGAGTCGATTTCTCTGCAAAACATTTCCCACATTCTGAACATGAATATGGCTTCTCTCCTGTGTGAATTCTTTGATGTTTAACAAGCTCTGAGTTATAAGTAAAACATTTCCCACATTCTGAACATGAATATGGCTTCTCTCCTGTGTGAATTCTTTGATGTCTAACAAGCTCTGCGTTATAAGTAAAACATTTCCCACATTCTGAACATGAAAATGGCTTCTCTCCTGTGTGAATTCTTTGATGTCTAACAAGCTCTGAGTTATAAGTAAAACATTTACCACATTCTGAACATGAAAATGGCTTCTCCCCTGTGTGAGTTCTCTGATGTACAACACCACTATGGTGACTTTTCTTTTCCTTCACAGTCTGTGATGAATCAGAAGATAGGGCCTGTTTATCAGGATCAGATGATAGATCTTTGCTGTGAAGGGCTGAGGGTATATCTGGGGTAATGACATGTTCTCCATATGGATCTTGTGTGATACCATGATCTTCTGCTTTATAATCTGTAGATATCAGATGTCCCTCCGAGCTCCTGGTACAGTCATCTGTGATAAATAAAAAGGATTTTACTATTTTTAAAATAATCTCAAAAATCAATCTCTATTGATATTTTGTGGGACTTCTATATAAATTTTACACTTGTAGTGTCAGTAACTGGTTGTGGCTGCTGTCACTAACATGGATACCTTTTCCTGGTAGATCTCATTACTCAAACATTCATACATTCATTCAGCATAGAAAATTGCCATTTATACACCCAGATCAGTTTCTATTTTTTTCCCAAAAGATCTCATAGACAATATAATAAGAAGAAGAATTCAATAACACAGGGTGCAGAGCGAATATACAACTGCTCCTGTATAAAACCTCTCTGTACATAATAATTCTATATACTGCCATGTGAAACCATGACCATTCCCATTAATGTAATCCCTGAAGTGTCAGCCAGGAAACCATTAGACTGAGATATCCGGGGCCCCGCACAGTGAGATTAGTCAGAGCCACAGGACAGGGGAGGGGGATAGTGTTGGAGTCTTTAGCAGTAAGTGGTGAACAGAATGGGCAGCGGGAAGTCCAGGAAGCCATCACTGACCACTGGGGATGCTCCTAATATAGAAAGATAAGCGGTGCCCGCAGCTCCAGAGGACAGATGAAAGCTCCCTCCTATCAATAGACTGGGATAATTCCCTAACATGGGTATAGAGTCCATGTAAATATATACCAAAAAGGGGCAGCCCATTAACTTGTCTCCACTGCCTATGTGTAATGACTAAATGTTATCAACTCAACATGGATGACATGTGCTCAACTAGTGTCATGTGTTTTGGATTTGTGGGGCCGCTTATCTTGTGTTGACACCACTTATCTTTCTTACATCCGCCTACCTCCACTGCCTATATATAACATATAAATGATATTATTAGTCACATGCGTGCAGTACATATTTAGTTATCATGTATGTACGATTTGTGGAGATCCTTTACCTTATGTTTCTGTTTATACCGATAGGTTGGTCATACATGTGTTACCTAAATGCTTGCTTGGCTGAAGCCATCTCATCCGATCCCCCATACACTATATCACTGATTATATACAGGCTGAGAGATAATATATAACTTATTATATATCTTACTAAAATAATGGTGTATTATCTCGCCTGATTTCTTCACTCTTCCACTACTTTCTATGGCTAACACGGTACAACATTATAGTACTATATATATCTATTAAACATAGTGTATGACACTGTCAGGGCTCCTAGGACTATATATCTATAAAACATAGTGTATGACACTGTCAGGGCTCCTAGGACTATATATCTATAAAACATAGTGTATGACACTGTCAGGGCTCCTAAAAACCTATCAAATTTCTAGCTTTCTAAGGCAAACACAGTCAAAGTTATGTCAAAGTGAAGAGTGACATTATTATACTCTAGAGCTGTGATGTCGAACCTTTTAGAGACCGAGTGCCCAAACTGCAACCCAAAATCCACTAGATTATTGCAAAGTGCCAACACGGCAATTTAACCTCAAATTAACTAGGATCTGTTTTATATTGATCGTGCAATGTTATTACAGCCTGTAATAATATCACATGTCTGCTATAAAACAGATACTGTGTGATATAAATAGTGAAGGGCCCCCAGACAGTAAAATGCGCTCTGAAGTGGCCTCCAGACAGTATTATATATTTCAGAGTGGCCCCAACACAGTATTATATGCTACAGAGTGGTCCTCTCTCAGTATTATATGCTCCACAGTGGTCCTCAGACAGTATTATATGCTCCACGGTGGCCCCCACACAGTATTATATGCTCCACAGTGGCCCCCACACAGTATTATATGCCCACAGTGGCCCCCACACAGTATTATATGCTCCACAGTAGGCCCCCCACACACGTATTATATGCTCCACAGAAGCCCCCACACACAGTATTATATGCTCCAAAGTGGGCCCCCACACACAGTATTATATGATACTTACATGAAGTCCCACGAAGAGCAACCGGGCGTCCTCCTTCTTCTGACTGCAGGCGCTGAAGACTTATGTCATTGCGCCTGCGTCGGGGCAGAGGTCACACTCTGCAGTCAGTGTAAGTCGCTGTCCCATGGCCTACACTGACAGCTTTCAATTGTATGTGCATTTGTACATACAGCTGAAAGAAGTGATCGCTCACTAACAGGGAATCCTGTACCGGATTTCCCATTAGAGAGCAATCAGGGCGACAGCGTGCGTGCCAACAGAGAGGGCTCTGAGTGCCCTTTCTGGCGTTGGTGCCATAGGTTTACCATCACAGCTCTAGTCTCTTCAGAACCCCTGAGTATAATAAGTGGCGGTGTAAAAAAAAAAAATCATATTCACCTTCCGTTATCCCTGTTGGGCCTCCTTGCAGCGTCTGGCACTTTCTGCGTGACGTCCGGCACTCTTATGTAACATCATTATCCCAGGGATAACGGCTGACGCCTCTGATTGGGCCACCAGCGGTCACATGGGCACGTCAAGCGTCATGACGTCATAACACTTGGCATGCTCAGGTCACCGTTAAGGCCCAATCACAGGACTGTTTTGTAAAAAATATAACAATATGAGAATATTTGGGACAAACCCAGTTGGTTACGAGTCAATTCGCCCATCTCTAGTTGTGTTAGGTAATTGTCTGTTATTAATGACATAATCCTATTCCTTTTATTGGACCTGCAGATCGAAACGATCAAGTCTGTAGATCCACTGTGCCTCTTTGTGCAAAATAACGTTGTCCCAGTCCCCACCTTCTTTGGAGGTCTTATCTAATCAAAGGCCTGGACACTTGACATCGCCCTGGTGCATTGACCATACATGTTTAGACACCGGAGTGTCTCACACACAGTACGTAATTCTTGGGGCATGGACAGGTTATCAGATAGACTACTCCCACTGTTTTACAGTTGACAAAATCCCAACTCTCTTAGGTACGACCTGTACTGAGACTACTGAATACTTCTCCACTTTTAATGAAGGGACAGGCACTACATTCTCCGCATCTAAAGGGGGTCATTTCTGTCGCTCTCCAGGTCTCTCCCATTTGAAGAGGCAGAAAATGACTGTACTAGAATATCATGAAGGTTTTTACCTCTTCTGTATATGACTTGAGGGTTGTTGAAAGATCCGATCAACAATGTTTGACAAATCATAAGATTTTCCAATATCTCCCCAACATATTCAGAACCTCTGTCTGTTTTCCGTCAAACTATTCCTATTAATTTTGTGATGTTGGATTCTTCCCGTGGCCTCCAGATGAACAAATTCTCTCTCCTCCAGTTTTTTGCCCTATTATATGCTTGTTTGGCCACAGACTGGTTCTTGTTCCAACGGTATTTCTACATCATATTATAAATGTGCAGCGTGTTATCACCTATAGCGGTATCACATTTATATTCATGTATTACTTGTATTGAGCTGAATACGGCAATATACAGCTGAAAAATCAGGACACAGAATTGTAGCAGTCAGGAATGAGGAGAATCTGTGACTGTTCTGTGGTATATTTAGTGGCGACTCCTCACCTGGGCGGTTCCCTCTAGGAATGTCCTCCTCACACTCCTCATCACCACTCACATAGGACTCTTCTTTTATCTTTACGTCTATGGCATTAATATTGTTCAGGTCTTTATCCTGATGGAAATGAAGTCAAACAAATAAAGTAAAAGTCAATAGAAAATTCTAGATGAGCAAAAGATTAATCTGAGCCAAATAGATGGACATAGATTATAGATGACAGTTCAAGGAGAATCTCAAGAATGTCCTATAAATGTATATTCAGCATTGCTAGACATAGTTCAGGTGGAGGAGATCAGATTCTACCAGATACATCAAGGTTCTTTGGAAAATTATTAGATCAGATCGGTAGAAATCCAACCTGATGGTTCCTTATTCCAACCAGCAGTCTCCATAGCCAGAAGATTGTGAGAAGATCCAGACAACATGTAATGTCTATGGTCAGCTTTATCCTCCATCTCCACCTCTCATTACACAAGTATAAACCATCTAATACTGCTGGATAACCCAAGACTGACCACAAGGACTTCACAGCCCGTCTACACATCATAGGGAATATCTCCATCTACCTGATCATCCTGTGGAAGAAGAGGACTGGGACATCTCTCCGGTGTTGTCCTCTTACTGGATCTACCTGTAGGAAACACAGACAGGGACTGAATTCATTCTGTACATACAAATAATGGAAGTCCATGTGTATATAGTCATGTCTATTACCTGGTGATGTGAGGGGCTGGTGGTCCTCCATCATCACCTCCTTGTACAGATCCTTGTGTCCTTCTAAATACTCCCACTCCTCCATGGAGAAATAGACAGCGACATCCTGACACCTTATAGGAACCTGACAACACAATGATACAGTCATCCCCCAGACCCCTCCAGTTACTGTATAATGTCCCAGCATTCCCAGCAGTGTCACCTCTCCAGTCAGCAGCTCCAGCATCTTGTTGGTGAGTTCTAGGATCTTCTGTCCATTGATCTCCTCATTTTTCAAGGGATGAGGTGGAGGCCCCGGGAATGGGCTCAGGGTTCCTCTCCATCCATCAAATACAAGGGTCTGACAGCGCCTACTAGAGGTCTTCTTCACTACTGTGTAATCCTGGTTATGGGGAGACACATTAATAAATATCACTACATACATGTGCAGAGTCCATCACCTCTCCAGTCATATCATCTGTTATTACTATAGATAAGAATGATGTAATGTGACATCATCAGAATCTCTCACCTCTCCAGTAAGCTGGTAGATGATCTCTAGGGTGAGATTTAATAGACTTTCCGCCATCTTGTTTCTGTCTCTTTCCATCCTTGATGGATCAATCAGGAATATTCTCTTATATAGAAGATACTGAGAGGATTCTATATTGTAGGAACCTGAATGGAGAGAAGATGAGACAATGTAAAAACCTCACAAGATCCCATGTAATAAATAGAATTAGTAGGGATTATAAGGGGGGCTTCCGGGTCAGGCACTAGTATGTGAAGATACATGGCACATTCCTCCTCTCTGCACACAGTATCAGACTCTTCTCATCCACTAACCTGTAATGTAGAACGAGCGCCCTACACCGGGGAGACAAACCTAGGCTGGTACAGGACATATATATGGAGCGGAGTCTGCTGAGGAGCGAGAAGAAGTGGAAGAGTGAGGAAATCAGGCGATACCTTTTAGAGGCTAACTGAGTATATTTATAAGTAAGCTTTCAGGAGTACTAGCTTCCTTCATCAGACATGGTGTTATACAAGAACTGAAAATTCACAGATTTTTATACACATGGTCTTCAAAGGATTTTAGAGTCCTTAAAAAAAACAAAACAAAATGCAATCTAAGTAGAGAAGTTATTTACAACCGGTCAAAAAATAATCTGGAAAGTTGTGGTGTGTGACAGAGGGATCTGTTATCTGTTTGCTATCAGGTGGTGATTTGTGACCCTCACAGTTCATACATAGTGTGACATGAAGCTGGCATGAATATTAAGTCCAAATTGCAGAGTTTTACATTTTTGCATAAACTTGTACTCCCATTGTTTCTGGAAGAAGGAGACCAAAATACTGATGGGGATAAATTTGGTGTATATTGGGATAGTCCGTGTACCACAGAATATAATCTACGCTACATATCATTTGGTGTAGTTTCTGCTCTGATTTCTTCCAGTTTCTGGTGTAAATTATAGTAAACTTGTCAGACTGTAGGTAACCCAGCATATCGCACTTAGGCTCACTATGATCGCTGTTGCTCGGCCTCCTGACTGCCATAGCAACCCCTCGGACCCTGTGATCTTATTGAGGGGGATCTGAGGGGTGTCGGGGGGGCGATCTTGTCCCCAGACTCCCCGGATGCCATGATGAATAGCGATCCTGACATGTGAGGGATTAATCCTCTGGAGTCGGAGTATCTTTCCACTCCGGTGACTAGTCCCGGGTATCGGCTGTATAATACAGCTCCTGTGCCCGCGACATTACAGCGATGTACTATTACGGCGCTGAGCATTAACTACACGTAATAGTACGGTACAGAGCAGGAAGGGGTTAAAGCAGCTGAGTTCTGAGACAACTAGAATCGCCGGAATACACGAAATATACAATAAAATACTGACATTGTCCAGAGAGTTTTTCTAATTCTAATGTAACTGGGATGACGTCCTAGAATTATTTGGTCCTAAAGGGGTTAATAAAAAATCCAGGCCTGTGAGCGACCACCTACCTCCTCCTGTACAGTAACCGTGGTTACAGGTCCAGGAATATGTAAGAAAAAAAATATGGAGGGTAAAATGGTGCATGTTGATAAATATATTCCTTCCATTTCTGCCATAAAGAGATTTTCATATTGGGGTGCACATCTGGTCCCCATTGGAGTTCCCATTTCCTGTAGATATAGATCCTCTCCAAGGTAAAAATGGTTGTGGCTAAGGATGAATTGTATGAGCCTACGTTACTGGTTCTGTTGGAAGTTTTTTGTTTTGCCAGGTGTACCCGACATACTGCAACTCCATCCTTATGGGGAATGTTAGTATGCAGGGATTCTACATCCCATGGTGGCCAAAATGGTACCCCTCAGGTAGAGGGCCCAGGGCATTCAGTTTGTTAAGAAGGTCAGTGGTGTCCTGGATATAGCTTGGAGTATCCCTGACAAGGGGGTTTTAGGAGATTTTCCACCCCAACCTGAGATGTTTTCTGTCAGTGTCCCAATGCCAGAAATGATAGGCCCCCTCAGGGTTGCCATCTTTGTGTATCTTTGGGAGCATACAGAAACAGACCGGCCTGGGATCTTGGGGGATAAGTCCTTTTACCTGATTCTGGATGTGGAGTGGAAACTCCACTTGATCATACTCTTGGAGTTCTTTCATATAGGCCTCTGTGGGATCACTTCCAGAGTTTGGAGTAATGGATGGGATTTGACAGTTGCCTGTTTACTTCTGGGATATGGTCTGGGGTGTTCATTATGACTATTGCGCCCCCTTTGTCAGCTGGTTTTATTATTATATCCTGGTTTTCTTTCAGTGATGTAATAGCCTTCTGTTCCTGCAGGGTTAGGTTATGCACCTGTTTCTTTTGTTTCTCTAGGATTTCTGATTTTACTTTGCTTCTGAAACAGTCAATATATTTATCCAGTGCTGCATTAGCTCCAGGGCGTGGGGTCCAGGTAGATTTTTTGGGTAGGATTCCTTATGGGCTGTTCCATCTCAGAGTCGCTGCTGTATGGAGGGTCTTTGTCATAAAAATATTCCCTTAATCTCATTTTTCTGAAAAACTCCTCCATATCATTGCAGAGTTGGATATGGTCAGTGTGTGCCGAGGGGCAGAAGGAGAGACCTTTGGAGAGAACTGACATTTCGTGTTTGTTTGGCTCATAAGAGGAAAGATTCACAACACAGCTTTGCTGAGCTGGGCTAGTACTTGCCGTTGTAGTAATGAGGCCTTTTTGTCTCAGTCTGTGGAGCTTTTTCTTTTTTGTTGTTAATAAGCATATCCTGAAGTTTCCAGTAGTATGTGTGGAGTCTGGCCTTCATTTCCTCTGTGTCATTAGCCAATGATGATTTCAGGGCCTGTATCTCATCCTGTGTTCTTTTTTTGTTGTTATAGGAAATTTTTATCATATTGTTCCGCAGCCTTTCAGATGTCCGAATACATAGTTGTTCTGCATATCGGCTGTTGTAGGTGTTCCGGGTTGGGTTACGTAAATTGAAGCCTTTTGGGATGAGTCTCTCCTTTTTGCATTTTGTTAAGAAGAAGATGTCGCTGTTGAGTTGTGCAAGTTTCTTAAGCCGGTTTTTCAGTTCCATTCTTTTGCGGTACATTGTGGTATCTTTCAAGTTGATAGTAGTATAATGTTGTACCGTGTTAGCCATTGAAAGTAGTGGAAGAGTGAAGAAATCAGGCGATACCTTTTAGAGGCTGAGTATATTTATAAGTAAGCTTTCAGGAGTGCTCGCTCCCTTCATCAGACATGGTGTGATACAAGAACTGAAAATTAACAGATTTTTATACACATGGTTTTCAAAGCATTTTAGAGTCCTTAAAAAAAATTGCAATCTAAGTAGAGAAGTTATTTACAACAGGTCAAAAAAACAGTCTGGAAACTTTTGGTGCGTGACGGAGGGATCAGTAATTCTTGCTGTTATCTGTTTGCTATCAGGAGGTGATTTGTGACCCTCACAGGTCACACATAGTGTGATTTGAAGCTGGCATGAATATTGAGTTCAGTTCATGGTTCAAACATAGTGTGACATGAAGCTGGCATGAATATTGAGTTCAGTTCATGGTTCAAACATAGTGTGACATGAAGCTGGCATGAATATTAAGTCCAAATTGCAGAGTTTGAAATTTTTGCATAAATTTATACTCCATTTCTTTTCTTTTCTCCTGTGTCTTAAAATGTCCCATTAAAACCACAACCCGCAAATCTTCAATAGAGTGGTTTTCTCCGGAGAAATGTGCGGCCACTGGGAGATCGGTTCTGCTGTTATTAATGGTGGATCTGTGTGAGTTCATTCGTTGACTGAGTCTCTGCCCTGTTTCCCCCACATAGAGGCCTGTGGTGGGACATTGCACACACATTATGAGGTACACCACATTGGAAGACCTGCAGGAAAATGTCCCCCTAATTCTGTGCACCTGTTGTGACTGTGGGATAGGTACACTGTCAGCGGTGTGGATGTGCTTGCAGGTCATGCACCTTTTATGTAGGCAAGGTGAGGTGCCATTTTCAGTTGGGGCCTTCAGGGCACTCCGGACGATAATGCGCCTCAGGTTTGGTGGTTGTCGAAAGGAGAGGAGAGGGGGGACTGGAAATATGTCCTTGAGTCTGTTGTCCCTATGTAGTACAGGTTGGAGCTCCTTGGCAATCCTTCGTAGGATCTCCAGCTGTGGGTTGTAGGTGACAACTAGGGGCACTCGGGCTTCTTTCTGGGTCTCTCTATATGTGAGCAGACTGTCTCTGTTAATGGCTGCTGCTTTGTTTAATTGGTTGTCTGTCACTTTTGGTTTGTATCCCAATCTGAGAAATTTCATCCTCAGATCCAGGAGGTGCTTGTCCAGGTCTGTTTTGTCGGAGCAAATACGATTGTATCGTATAGCCTGGCTGTAGATTATAGATTGTCTTGTGTGCTTGGGGTGGAAGCTGTCGTTTCTCAGGTAGGCCGTTCTGTCTGTGGGTTTGTGGTATATTGATGTGAGTAGCCGGTGGTCTTTAATGTATATTGTGGTATCCAGAAAGTGAATTTCACTCCCTGAATAGCTAAGTTTAAGGTTGATGGTCGGGTGAAAGTCATTGAAGTCATTATGGAATTGAAGTAGGGCCTCCTCACCTGCAGTCCAGATGACAAGGATATCATCGATATAACAAAAGTAATCAGTGAGCATGTGAATGAGACATTGTGGAATGCTGACCTGGCTGTAGCCCCGCCCACATCTGCGGGTGATGATGGCCCCCTCAGTGTGACCCTGGCTCAGCCAGTCCCCCATGCAGTTCACTGTGAATCAATGAATGAATGCAATGTCAATGTAATTGCTAATTCTTGCCTTGCAGGTTTACAGGGTAGCTCTTCTGAGATGCTGGGGGCAACCCCAACTGAGGACAATGTGCCAGGTGGTCAGGTGGGTCACGGGGATCTCAGGGCCGATCCGGATGAGGAACGGACTGCTGGTGTTGCGGTGGTAACCCGCAGCCAGAGTGCTAGAGGGGTGGAAGGCGCTCCGACCCCTGAGCCGTTCCCTCTGTCACCCGGAGATGGCACTGAGGCCGCCGTGACTAACCTCCCCACACTGGAGCCGGAGGAGCCCGGCGGGTATGTGACATGCACATCTCTTCTGTCTGGTTCCAGTCAGGAGTTCAGGGACGCTGTCCAAGCTGACCGCAGTCTGGACGCATTGAAGGAGCGTGCTGATCAACCTCCCTTGGAGTTGGACAAGGACCGCGTGTACTGGGAGCAAGGGAGGTTGTACCGGGAAACGATCCCCACAAAGGGAAAAGAAAGTCGGCTCAGGGAGAAACATTTGGTGGGACCCCAACCCTACCGGGTGGAGTTGTTGCGGATTGCTCATGATATTCCACTGGCAGGCCACCTGGGGATCGCTAAGACCAAGGCTCGCCTCAGCCACTTATTCTACTGGCCTAAGATGGGGACAGATGTAGCTAAATACTGCCGTTCATGTGACACTTGTCAGAGGATGGGCAAGGCGGGGCAAGGCTCCAAAGCACCAATGATACCTATGCCCATCATAACCGAACCTTTCCAGCGGGTGGCTGTGGATCTCATTGGACCCCTGTCCATTCCCAGCCGCACCGGGAAACGTTTCATATTAACGGTAGTAGACTACGCTACTAGGTACCCGGAAGCTGTCGCTCTGTCTTCCACCCGGGCTGATGTAGTGGCCAAGGCTCTGGTAGGCATCTTCTCCCGTGTTGGATTTCCCAGAGAGATGCTCACAGACCAAGGTACCCAGTTCACGTCTGCCTTGATGCAAGGCCTGTGTAAGGTAACAGAGGTGCAACATCTGGTGTCCAGCCCGTATCACCCACAGACCAATGGCCTGTGTGAACGGTTCAATGGCACCCTGAAGCAGATGCTCAGGATGTTAGTCGAGTCCCACGGGCGCGACTGGGAGCCTTATCTCCCGCACCTGCTGTTCGCTTACCAGGAGAGGTGCTGCAAGCCTCAACGGGGTTCTCCCCCTTTGAGCTCTTGTACGGGAGATGTGTACGTGGGCCCCTAACTCTTGTGAAAGAGTCCTGGGAAGGAGAAACAGCCATCCAAGGTGTGCCAGTCGTGCCCATGGCCCAAGTGCAGACGGCATGGGGTGCTGGAGGTGGGACCCAAGAAGGGGGTGTGTCAAATGTATTACCTATCAATGTATTGTGGAGGGATGGTTTGGGGAAGCATGATCTCAGTCATTTGCCCAAGGTATCACCATCACCCACCCAAGTACAGGAGGAACAGGGTGTAGGCCCAAAGGGGCAAGGCGTCTGGGAGGGAGGACAGGGTCCAAACATACCTGTGCCAGAACCAGAGGTGCCCCTAGGTTTGGAAGCAAAGGGGGAGGTGCAGAATCCCCTAGAACTCTCCCAACTAGCGGCTAGTGTGGGAGAGACCCTGAGAGACTGCCGGGAAGGGGTCTCTAAACTGGTATCACAAGGGCCTGGGGTTGCGAGTGTGGATCTGCGGGATGCCAGCACTCAGCACGAGGTCCCAGTGCAGGCCGGGGGTAGCCAGGTGGGCGGAGACTGCCGGGATGGGGTCTCAGCACCGGTACCACAAGGGCCTGGGGTTGCGAGTGTGGATCTGCGGGATGCCAGCACTCACAACGAGGTCCCAGTGCAGGCCGGGGGTAGCCAGGTGGGCGGAGACTGCCGGGATGGGGTCTCAGCACCGGTACCACAAGGTCCTGGGGTTTTGAGTGTGGGTCGGAGGGACCCCCCCCCCCCGGGGAAGGCCCCAGAGCAAGCAGGAGGTAGCCAGGTCTACTTAATTCCGAGCCTGAACCTTAGAAGAGTCTCCATTCAGACAGGAGAGGAAGAGGGTATCAGTACGCCAGGAATATGGTCAGGGACTAGCGCAGGTCCCGGCGGGGTGAGGCCGCCAAGGTGTCCGTGGAAGGCGATCTTAGGATCGTCCTTCCTCCCGACACGCTCTAAAAGGGGGAGGTGTGATGAACCGACCCTCAGTTTTATATCTTTCTTGGAAGTGTGTTTTACTTGCTTAGGTCAGTCCTTCCCCCACTTGGAATGCGGTGCTTTAGTTGAGTCCACATTGCTGGACGATACGTTTCACTGGTTTTATGTGTGTTCATTGGAGATGGCTTGCTATAGCCAGGCACTTTTATTATCCCTGGCCAGATGGGATGGGGGATAGCAAGCCTTAACTTCACCCTTCTCTCCGAGGGTTCTGCAAAGGTGGGAGAAGGGGGGCTGCCTGGGTGCAAGGGGTGGGTGGTGCACTAGCCATATGCTGTGGGCAGACCTGGATTCTGGGGTCATTCAGCAAAGAGGCAGTAAGGAGCTCTGATCTGGGAGAAGATGAGAGGGCCTGCCCTACTGAGGAATGCTTTGAGGGCCTAGTTCTGGACAGCATGTAGAAGGATTGTTTTATGCAACTTGCTTAAGCTTGCGCCCTAGGCCCAAAACTCTGCTGTGGCCTAGAGAAACGGACTACGAGCCTATGCCAGTATTTTCTCTATCTTTTAATTCCCCTGTTTATTTTTGTGTATTACCCCCATCTATTCTCTCTTTTTTTTTTTTTTTTATTTTTTATTTTTTATTTTTATTTTTTTTTTTTTTGTTTTTTTTTTTTTCCCACCCCCTTGGGTTTTTAAAAATAAAAAATTTATATCATCCCTTTTTTTTTTTTTCCTTCCCCCCGTCCCCTCCCCGTGTTTTGAGTGGGGGGTTAAGAAAGAAGTTTGATCGCAGGCGTGCCAGGCGGCTGGGCGAGGCGATATTCTTCACAGCCCCCATTAGGTTATAATAGACCTTTGGGGGGAATTCTAACATTACATTTTTTTTGCTGATTTCCCTGTAACTGGGGCAACGACACATTGCTATTTATTTATTTTGCACTATCACATTCTGCAGCGCTTTGTTGTCTCAAGTAGGGCTCACAATTAGAGATGAGCAAATCGAAGCTAGAGAAGTGGAATTCAATCCGAATTTCAGGAAATCTTTGATTCGCATCAATTCCGGATTTCCTCGTGCTTCAATGCATTGAATCGCATTTTTTTATGAAATGGCTGCTGCACATGTTAGGAGAAGAAGCAAGGAACTCTGGAAAAGCGGGATCACCCACAATGCCAAGCGTGCAGCTAATCAACAGCCAGCCGGCCCTGTGATGTCACAGCCCTATAAAAACCCTCAGTCATTTTTAGGTTCAGTCATTTCACATCGCTCTTACTGTAGGGACAGACGTCAGCAGGAGCTAGGGAAAGACTTAGAAAACAGATAGAAGTTCAGGGAAAGAGGATTACAAGTGTAGGAAAAATATAGGGAGGAACTGAAAAAAAGAATTTTGTAAGGTTGCAGGGTCATTTAGAGCAAGAATTGTAATACACATTGCAGCACTCACTGCTGTTATACTGCTGCTCATTACTCATATCTGTGTCTTCAAGGTGGAACACAACAAGCCTTTTGGAGTGCAGAACAGCAAAATACAGTGAATTATCATCCACTAATGTCTGCAGTTATCTGTTCTAATGCCTTTTTCAAGGCGTTTATTATAAGGGGCTTATTCACTGTTCTTCCACAGCATAAAATTACAGGACATTTGTCAGTACTACTGTGCCAAAGAAAACTGAATTCTCATCCAGTTATCTCTACAATCATCTGTTCTAACGGCTTTTTCAAGGCGTTTATTAGTGTGGAAACAAATAAGGGGCATATTTACCATTATGTTCAGAGTATAAAATTACAGGCCTTTTCTCTACACAGTAGTAGCAAAATTCAATAATAGCCACTGATCTGTGCAGTTAGGTGTTATTCTAACACTTATTTAAAGGTGTTTATTAGTGTGGAAACATATAAAGGGCATATTCGCCATTTTGTTCAGAGTATAAAATTACAGGCCAATTCTTTATACTGTACAGTAGTGGCAAAAATCAATAATTCTTAGCCACTCATCTATGCACTTAGCTGTTATTCTAACACTTATTTAACGGTGTTTATTAGTGGGGAAACACTTGTTCCAAGTATAAAATTAAAGGCCATTTTGTAGTACAGTACTGCCAAAAAAATCATAATTTTTATCCAGTAATCTCTGCCTTTATCACGCTTTTTTTAAAGGTCTTCATTAGTGGGGAAAGAAATAAGGGGCATATTTCTCATTCTCTTCAAAGTAGAAAATTACATGCCTTTTTGCCCTGTATTTATTTCCTTTGCAATTATGTTTTTTTATCTAACAGTATGTCAGACAAAGAAGCGACAGGCCATGCACAGGGGAGGGCCACATGCCACAGGCCTAAATGTTTCTGGCGCAGGCATAGGTCGTAACAGAGTAAGGGGGCATGGCAGGAGGGGTCACTTCCAGAGACCTGAGCTCCCAGTATCAGCTAGCAGTTGTGTCTTGACCAGCAACCCAACAGTTGTAGAATGGTTGACTCAGTCATCCACTTCATCCCAAGTCACATCAGACAGCCCCAGCCAAGAGTCGGTGGGTTCTTCAGACACAACCCTTAGTTGGCATGGGCCTGTGCCCTCACCTGTCCTCAACCTGCCTCTGTCCTTTTCTGTTCCCTGTACTCTATGCTGTGGGCTCAGATCCACTGTACAGTGAGGAGGAGCTACTAGAGTACAGTCAGCAGCTAGTGCCCAGTCAAGATGTGGAGGAGACATCCGCCGCTTCCTCCGGTAAGCGGGCAAGTAGTGATGGGGAGAGTGGCATGGGAGCTGTTGTTGCGAGTGGTTAGGCTCCTGGCTCAGAGACCGTTGAGGACATCAGTGACCTGCAGACATTAGTCGATGAGTATGTAGCCGATCTCTATTGGGAGCCGGGTGACAAAGGGGCTTCATCGTCTTTGGGAGAAGAGGGTGGCAACTTGCGCACGAGGCCGCGGCGAAGTCAGCAGGGTGGCAGCAGTGGGAGGTCGGGAGCCAAAGTACCCACTTTGCAGCAGCCTACCTGCCCCTATAGAAGTGGTGCAGTGGTTCATGGAGGCAGTGGCGGTAGCAGTCAGTTAATGCGGAGTGTTGCTGGTAAAATCACCTACTCAGCGGTGTGGCAGTTTTTTGTTAAGCTGCCGGGGGATGTGAACATGGACATATGTTCAGTCTGTGGGCAGAAGGTGAAGCCTGGGAGAGCCGTGGCTCCAATGTGGTGGTCCAGCCTGCCACAAGAACTGTTACATCACCCAGTGGCAGGCACCCCATTTCAGGCAGTCAAGGCTCCACCACCTCAGCCAAGGGACGCAGTGTGTCCTTCTCATCATCTCCTGGTCATGATGTTCCTGCTCCTCCTCCTCCTAGTCAGTCATTGCGTCAGCAATTGATCAGAGAATCTATATCTAAGAGACAACAGTCTGTGTGCACAAGTAGCTGGTGCTGCAGTCCCTCCCTTTCCAATTGGTGGACTTTGCACCTTACAGAGAACTGATGGCTTGCGCCGAGCTGAGGTGGAGAGTCCCAAGCCATCATTTCTTTGCCAAGAAGACAGTACCAGCCCTGCACAAATATGTAGAACAGAAGGTGGGCCAGACCTTGAGCCTGTCAGTGTCTGTAAAAGTGCATGGCAGCGCTGACGTGTGGAGCTGTAACTACGGTCAAGGACAATATATTTCATTTACGGCCCACTGGGTTAATGTGGTGCCTGCCCAGACACATCAGCAACTTGGACAGGTGACGCAGCTTCTGCCTCCACGTTCTCACGCCGTTGGTCCTGCAACAATGACCGCCTTATCCTCCACTGTGTCCTCAGTCTCCACTACAGGGACAATTTCCAGTGCTCCTCCAGCATACCACATGTGAAGGGCACAGCGGTGTCACGTTGTTCTACACCTCGTTTGCCTGGGCGAACTAAGTCACACAGAGGAGGAACTGCTCCGTGTCCTCAATCAAGAAATCGAATCCTGGCTTTCTCCAAGAGAGCTTAAAATCGGAACAATGGTGACCGACAACGGAAAGAACATGGTGTCAGCGCTGTGTCAAGGAGGGCTGAGTCATGCACCCTGCATGGCACACTTGTTCAATCTGGTTGTCAAGCGTTTCTTTAAATGTTCCACCCATCTGCAAGACATCCTAAAAATGGTAAGGAAACTTTGCATGCACTTCAGCCACTCGTACACCGCCAAGCACACCCTTCTTGAGCTGCAGTGGCAGAACGACCTCCCACAACATAGGTTGATATGCAATGTTTCCACCCATTGGAATTCAACACTCCATATGTTGGATCGACTGTACGAACAGAGAAAAGCCATAAACGATTTCTTTATGCTCCAAGTGGACAGAGGTACTCCCCTGTGTTACTTTAACATTACCCAGTGGCAGCTCATGCATGACACCTGCCGTTTGCTTGTTCCCTTTGAGGAGGCCACTTTGTTAGTCAGTCGCCAGGACTACGGGATGAACAACGTCATTCCACTGATTCACATCCTGGAAAAGATGCTTTACAATCTGTCTGGTTAGGGGACTGGAGATGTGGTGTCTACATCTCACGGCTATATAAGCCCTGTGGGGGATAAACTGGAGGATGAGGAGGACATTAGAGCACAAACAATGTGTAGCCAAATGGGTGGAGAGGAGGAGCAGGAGCAACAGTAACTGTCAGAGGAAGCTGAGGCAGATGATCCATACACACTGTGGCAGTATGCAGTGGCGATGGATACAGGGAGTCCCTCGGAGTCACTTGCGCAAATGGCCCGATGCATGCTCACTTCCTTGCACAGTGACAGCCGAATTGTCACCATTCGGAAGAGGGATGACTACTGCCTCTCCACCATGTTAGACCCTCGCTATCAGGGAAAAATGGAGGCCTTTTTACACCCGCTAAGATGTTAGGACAAACTGAACTAGCATAGAGACATGCTATGTAGCAATTTGGCCGCTACCTATCTGCGCCATCATCCATCCTCTCGCATGTCTGACTGGGGGGCCCTGAGCACTCAACTTGCACTGGCATGGCAGCTGTGGGAGGGGGAGCAGGAGCAGTATCGGCTCCATCAGCAGCAGCCTGAGCCTAGAGTTGCTGATGAGCAGCTTTCTTCAGCTGCATAATGAAGAAGCTGCTCCTCAGCAGCTAGACACAGAGCAGAACTTGAACCAAGCAGGTGGTGGCATACTTGGAGTGCACCCTGCCACCTGTAATCAAAGATCCGCTGGACTACTGGGCAGCCAAACTGGATTTGTGGCCACAACTGGCTGAGTTCGCACTGGAAAAGCTGTGCTGCCCGGCCTGTAGTGTGGCATCAGAGTGGGTGCTTAGAGCGGTGGGGGCCATAGTTACCCCAAAGAGAACTTGCCTGTACACCCAAAATTTGGAGAGACTAACCTTTTTGAAGATGAATCAGATGAGGATCAGCCAGGATTTCCACCCACCAATGCCTGATGCAGCAGATTATTAAATGATCCATGCTGCCTCACCACATTCTGCGACTGGTTCACTGTATGGCCTCCTCATGCCGATGCCACCTCTTCACTTCCACTGGTTCACTCTATGGCCTCCTAAGGCTGTTGCTACCTACACATTATATCACCTTGCCACTGTGTGGCTTACTCACACTGTTGCCACCTCTGCACTTTGTCACTGGTTCACTGTATGGCCTCATGCCGCTTCATGCTGCTGCCATTGGGTCACTGTATGGCCTCATACCGCTTCCACTGGGTCACTCTGTGTACTCCTCATGCTGCTGCCACTGGGTCACTGTAAGCCCTCCTCTTGCCGCTGCCACTGGGTCACTGTATGGCCTCATACCGCTTACACTGGGTCACTCTATGTACTCCTCATGCTGCTGCCACTAGGTCAATGTATGGCCTCCTCATGCCGCTGCCCTTGGTTCTCTGTAAGGCCTCCTCATGCCACTTCCACTGGGTCACTCTGTGTACTCATCATGCTGCTCCCACTGGGTCACTGTATTCCCTCCTCATGCCGCTGCCACCGGGTCACTGTATGGCCTCCTCCTGCCGCTTCCACTGGATCACTCTTTGTACTCCTCATGCTGCTGCCAAGGGGTCACTGTATGGCCTCCTCATGCTGATGCCACGGGTCACTGAATGGCCTCCTCATGCCTCTTCCACTGGGTCACTCTGTGTACTCCTCATGCCACTGGGTCACTGTATGGCCTCCTCATGCCGCTGCCACTCGGTCACTGTATGGCCTCCTCATGCCGCTGCCACTGGGTCACCCTGTGTACTCCTCATGCTGCTGCCACTGGGTATCTGTATTCCCTCCTCATACTGCTGCCACTGGGTCACTGTATTCCAGCCTCATGCTGCTGCCACTGGGTCAATGTATGGCTTCCTCATGACGCTGCCCTTGGTTCATTGTATGGCCTCCTTATGCCACTTCCACTGGGTCACTCTGTGTACACCTCATGCTGCTGCCATTGGGTCACTGTATTCCCTTCTCATGCCGCTGCCACCGGGTCACTGTATGGCCTCCTCATGCCGCTTCCACTGGATCACTCTGTGTACTCCTCATGCTGCTGCCACTGGGTCACTGTATTCCCTCCTCATGCCGCTGCCGTTGATTCACTGTATAACCTCCTACTGTGGAGTATATTATACTATGGTGGGCCACTGTGGAGCATATTATACTATGTGGGACATCTTTACTATTATTACAGGCTATAATAACATTGTTTGGTGATTATAAAACAGATCTTGTGCAATGTAAATAGTGAAGGAGTCACAGCACTCACAAAAGTGCCACGGTATCTTCAAATGGTTTATCAGCAGGAGCCCTGGGTGTTGGACTCCCCCCTCCCCCGATCATGTCTTACATGTCTTAGACTGTTAGGACCCTGCAGAATAACTGTAGTTATCAGGTAAAAGGACTTATCAATCAGGTAAAAGGACTTATCCAACAAGATCCCAGGCCGGGCTGCTTCTATATGCTCCCAAAGTCACACAAAGATGGCAACCCTGGGAGGCCTATCATTTCTGGCATTGGGACACTGACAGAAAACATCTCAGGTTGGGTGGAAAATCTCCTAAAACCCCTTGTCAGGGACACTCCAAGCTATATCCAGGACACCACTGACCTTCTTAACAAACTGAATGCCCTGGGCCCACTACCTGAGGGTACCATTTTGGCCACCATGGATGTGGAATCCCTGTATACCAACATTCCTCACAAGGATGGAGTTGCAGCATGTCAGGTACACCTGGCAAAACAAAACCTCCCAACAGAACCAGTAACGCAGCTCATAAAATTCATCCTTAGCCACAACCATTTTACCTTTGGAGAGGATCTATATCTACAGCGAATGGGAACTTTAATGGGGACCAGATGTGCACCCCAGTATGCAAATCTCTTTATGGCAGAACTGGAAGGAACCCACAGAACTGGAAGGAACCCACAGCTGGAAATCCTACGAAGGATTGCCAAGGAGCTCCAACCAGTGCTACATAGGGACAACAGACTCAAGGACATATTTCCAGTCCCCCCTCTCCTTTCCTTTCGACAACCACCAAACCTGAGGCATATTATTGTCCGGAGTGCCCTGAAGGCCCCAACTGAAAATGGTACCTCACCTTGCCTACAAAAAAGGTGCATAACCTGCAAGCACATCCACACCGCTGACAGTGTACCTGCCCCACAGTCACAACAGGTGCACAGAATTAGGGGGACATTTTCCTGCAGGTCTTCCAATGTGGTGTACCTCATAATGTGTGTGCAATGTCCCACCACAGGCCTCTATGTGGGGGAAACAGGGCAGAGACTTAGTCAGCGAATGAACTCACATAGATCCAATATTAATAACAGCAGAACAGATCTCCCAGTGGCCGCACATTTCTCCGGAGAAGACCACTCTACTGAAGATTTGCGGGTTGTGGTTTTAATGGGACATTTTAAGACACAGGAGGAAAGGAAAGAATGGGAGTACAAGTTTATGCAAAAATTTCAAACTCTGCAATTTGGACTTAATATTCATGCCAGCTTCATGTCACACTATGTATGAACTGTGAGGGTCACAAATCACCTCCTGATAGCAAACAGATAACAGATCCCTCTGTCACACACCACAACTTTCCAGATTGTTTTTTGACCTGTTGTAAATAACTTCTCTACTTAGATTGCATTTTGGTTTGGTTTTTTTAAGGACTCTAAAATTCTTTGAAGATCATGTGTATAGGGTATATAAAAAATCTGTGAATTTTCAGTTCTTGTATAACACCATGTCTGAAGAAGAGAGCTAGACTCTTGAAAGCTTACTTATCAAATATACTCAGTTAGCCTCTAAAAGGTATCGCCTGATTTCTTCACTCTTCTACTACTTTCAATGGCTAACACGGTACAACATTATACTATTTATGTATACAGTGACATGCAAAAGTTTGGACACCCCTGGTCAAAATGTCTGTTATTGTGAACAGTTAAGTAAGTTGAAGATGAAATGATCTTTAAAAGGCATAAAGTTAAAGATTAAACACACATGTCTATAATTTTAAGAAATATCAGTGTAATATTATGTTTGAGTACAATTTTAGAGTGAAAAAGGGAAAGGAATACCTTGCAAAAGTTTGGGAACCCTTGTAGATTTGTGTGCTCAAATAACTTGACCAAGGTCTCAGACTTTAATTAGCTAGTTAGGGTTATGCCTTGTTCACTATCATTGTTAGGAAAGGCTTTATAAATCCTCAGCCTTCTCTAACCTTGTGCCAAAAAACAGCAGCCATGGGTTCTTCTAAGCAGCTGCCTAGCACTCTGAAAATGAAAATGGTGGAGGCCTACAAAGCAGGAGAAGGCTATAAGAAGATAGCAAAGCGTTTTCAAGTTGCTCTTTCCTCAGTTTTCAATGTAATTAAGAAATGGCAGTTACCAGGAACAGCGGAGGTCAAGCAAAGGTCTGGAAGACCAGTAAAAAATTCAGAGACAGCTGCTCGTGGGATTGCCAGAGTGTCAAATCAGAACCCCTGCTTGACTGCAAAAGACATTCAAGAAGATTTAGCAGACTCTGGAGTTGTGGTACATTGTTCTACTGTTCAATGATACTTGCACAGATATGGCCTTCATGGAAGAGTCATCAGAAGAAACCTCTCCGGCGTCCTCACCATAAAATTCACTGTCAGAAGTTTGCAAAAGAACATCTAAACAAGCCTGATGCATTTTGGAAACAAGTCCTGTGGACCGATGAGCTTAAAATAGAACTCTTTGGCCACAATGATCAAAGGTATGTTTGGAGAAAAAAGGGCACAGAATTTCAGGAAAAGAACATCTCTCCAACCATTACGCATGGGGGTGGATCAATCATGCTTTGGGGTTGTGTTGCAGCCAATGACACGGGGAACATTTCACGGGTAGAGGGAAGAATGGATTCAATGAAATTTCAGCAAATTCTTGAAGCAAACATAACACCATCTGTAAAAAAGCTGAAATTGAAAAGAGGATGAGGAAAAGGAGGACATCAAAACCCACCATAGACTACCTAAAAAGGCGCAAACTGAAGGTTTTATGATGGTCCTGATCTCTAAATCATTGAAAATCTGTGGCTAGACCTCAAAAGAGCAGAGCATGCAAGACTAGCCAGGAATCTCACAGAACTGGAAGACTTTTTCAAGGAAGAATGGATGAAAATCCCTCAAACAAGAATTGAAAGACTCTTGGCTGGCTACAAAAGTTCGCTAACGTGCTATGTACCGACTCTTTCTACCTAACAAGAGACGTCTCCTAGCTGAGAGCCTCTTGTTTATTCAGCTAACCCCAACCATAACAGGTGGAGGGAGTTCTCTTTTGTCCTCCCATCTAGGTGTATTTTGATGTATTTTGATGTTTCTGAAGCTTCTTACCTAGTTTGTGGATTTTTCTTCTTTTTTCTTTGTCTTGGTCCATCTTTCTGGAAGAAAGATCAGTGGGGTGTTGATTTGTTGGAGTTCCCCATTCCCCTTTTTATTTACCTGGTTCAGGGTGAAGCGCTGTATTCTTCTGTTGCCGGCCGAACTTCTTTGCGTTGCCGGAGCTCCGATCCAGAAGTGACGTTTCTTTGCCACTTCCAGGTCCGGAACTATTGTTTTCAATAGACTTCCCCTAATCCAGAATCTGGTCTCTCAGGGAACTCAGAGTTGCCAGGATCTGAGAAGATTCAACATGACAGCCTGCAGGTTGACCAGTCCCTATGGGAATCCAGAGAACTGTCAGAGGCTGTCCTGAAGACTATATCCTGCTCTAGATCCGAATCTATCAACAGAAGTTAATAAGAATAGGTAACGTCTTCTAGCATTGGTGCTCCATATAAAGAGCTAATAGTTCTAATCCTCCAACTGGGGTTCTATTGAATTTTCTACCTTCTGGATAAAGGTCTTAGCCCTGCCATCCTAAAGGTGCAGGTTGCAGCTCTTTCTGCCTGTTTAGGTAGACGGATGCTGTAATTAAGATCTGCTTTCTGCTCCCATTCCACAATGGGAATATTTCACAGAAAAAGAAGCAGAAAAAGGTGCCGCTGCTCCAAAAAAACAAAAGTACAAAATAGCTGCCAGCACTATGGATTGGCACTCACCCCATCTATAATGAATGTATTCACTTAAACAAAGAACAAAAATTAGGAGAGCAAGCATAGTTCTCCCTCTGGTCCGATTGCTAGTGGGTCTTGCTGGAGGAACCGAGTGGGAGAATTCTGACACGAGTGGCTGTTCTCCCCGTGCCCCCAGAGAGTGCCTCACTGATTGGTGCAAATCAGTTGTTCTGAACCTCTGGAGGACATGGATCTCAAGTCTCTGGCTTACAAGACTACCTTTTTGCTAGCCATCACCTCCGCTAAAAAAGTGGGAGAATTACAGGTCTTTTCAGGACGTCCCCTATGACAGCACTGCAGGATGTTGGTCTCTTGACCTCTGAGAGGGACAGGAAGTTAGAGAGGTTAAAGGTCCCCAGACCGCCTCCCCTCTCCGGTGTTCTTCCTGTCCCTCTCAGAGGCAGGACGTAGAGAGGATCTGAGTAGGGAGGCAGATCGAGAGTCTCTGGCTTGCCTTCCTTCCCAATTCCCTGGTCCGTGGTCAGCACCCCTTGAGGTAGGGGTCCCCTAGCCAGGGGGTCATGGTGCAGTTGTGGTGAGTTCCTCTGCTCCCTGGGCCTTCATGTGTGTGGCAGCCGCTCCCCCTCTCTAGGGTTCTCATCCTGCTGCCGGCGTTCCCAGCTCTGCTCCGCACACTTCCAGTTGGCGTCTGACGTCATCACATGTTGTGGCGGCCATTTTGGAGGTGGCATAATTCATGTTAGGCAGGTTGGAGTGCCTCAGCTACTATTCTGATGCTGCCACCCGCCTGATGCCACACATCTGATGCCAAGTGCTCCTTCTTACAGCCACCACCAACAGGTACAGTTTGTGCCACCCACCTCCCCAATCTGTCACCGGGTCACTGTATGGCCTCCTCATGCTGCTGCCACTGGGTCACTGTATGGCCTCCTCATGCTGCTGCCACTGGGTCACTGTATGGCCTTCTCATGCTGCTGCCACCGGGTCACTGTATGTCCTCCTCATGCTGCTGCCACCGGGTCACTGCATGGCCTCCTCATGCTGCTGCCACCAGATAACTGCATGGCCTCACCATGCTGCTGCCACCAGGTCACTCTATGACCTCCCCATGCTGGTGCCACCCACATGCTGTAATAGATGTTCATCAAACCTCACACAGTGGTTGAACGGGAAAAGACAATCTATGCCTTTTGCAGTGCCAATGGTCTGGAGAGAGCCAACTGACCATACTGCCAATTGCTACTTCTGCATGGTGCCTCGAATTGGGAAAGGAATTTCGAAAAAAAAAGAAGTGGACTTTACAGTATCCAAATATTTCATCTCCAATACTCCCTTATTCAGAAAAATTGTCAGTTCCAAAAGCACCAGAAACAATCTCACTCGATTCCACTGAGGAAGAAAAAGAAGAAGCATGTGGTCATGAACCATATACCTCGCAGGATCAAGATTTTCTTTCATCAATCTCCACTGAACCACACCTTATATTGCAAAGTGAACTGAACAATCTTGTTAGAGATCTAGATCTGGCCAAGACTAAGGCAGAGCTCTTAGGTTCCAGACTTCAACAGTGGAATCTGCTAGCAGATGATGTTTGGATTTCTTTGTTCCGGGACTGTCAAAAGCATCTTGTCCAATTCTTCCTCAAGGGGAGTAATCTGGTTGCATGCGATAACCTCTGCAGTTTAATGGAAGCTCTCACCATCAGCTATAACCCAGAAGAGTGGACGCTATTTATTGATTCATCCAAGCTGAGTCTTAAAGCTGTCTTACTGCACAATGACAATGCACTTCCATCGGTTCCAATTGGTTATGCAGTTCACATGAAGGAAACATAACAACATGAAACAGCTTTTGAGATGCATAAACTATGATGAACATCTGTGGTGCCTCTGTGGTGACCTGAAGGTGGTTGCGCTAATGCTTGGTCTCCAGGGTGGATACACAAAGTACTGCTGCCTCCTATGTGAATGGGACAGTCGTGCAAGATCTGACCACCTCAAGAAAAGAGACTGGCCACTCCGACAATCACTGCAGCCAGGAACTAAATATGTTATTCATCCAGCGCTCAATGAACCAACAAAGATTCTGCTACCTCCATTACATATCAAGCTGGGTCTTATGAAGAACTTCGTAAAGGCGATGGATAAAAATAAAGAGGCATTCAAGTATCTCCTATGTAAGTTTCCAAGTTTGAGTGAAGCAAAGATAAAGGAAGGAGTCTTTATTGGTCCTCAGATTCGTGCGCTTCCTGAAGATGATGAGTTTCACTGTTTGCTGTGTGGCAAGGAAAAGGCTGCATGGGAAGCATTCCGGTTAGTGGTAACAAATTTCCGGGGAAACACCAAGGCAGATAACTATGAAGAGTTGGTGGAAAATCTCCTCAAGGCATATAAAAACCTGGGATGTAACATGTCTTTAAAGATTCATTTCTTGCACTCTCATCTAGACTTCTTTGCACCAAACTGTGCAGTGGTGAGTGATGAACATGGTGAGCGATTTCACCAGGAAATTGCGACTATAGAAAAAATATATCAGGGTAAATGGAACCCATCAATGCTTGCAGACTACTGCTGGACAGTTACCGGAGACAATCCCATGCCTGAATACAAGAGATGTGTGAAAAAGAGCCGAGTAGCCAATGAATGAGGACCCAATAACATATTAGCCTAAATAGAATTATAATTTGTAAAAGTGCTTAGACATGTCTGTAAATTATAGTTGATTTTAAATACAGCTAAGATTCCTGAGAATTTATTTCAAAGTTTTATGAACAATAAACTTGCACCTATATGATTGCAGAAGTCACAATTATATTATAATCTATACAATTTACATAACAGTAAAACGAGAATTCTTCGATATCCGTGAAAAATATCGGACATCACATGGACTCATTGTAATCAATGAGTTTGTTTTTTTTCAATGTCGCTCCATCCATGTAAAAAAAAAAAGATGTGTGAATGGCCCCATTGACTACAATGAGTCCATGTGACGTCCAATATTTTTCTCGAATAGCACATGGACAGAAAATTTATGTGAAAAAACCCCTACAGGCAAAACACTTTCCACATTCTGAACATGAATATGGCTTCTCTCCTGTGTGATTTATTTGGTGTAAAACAAGATTTGTGTTCTGAGTAAAATATTTCCCACATTCTGAACTTGAATATGGCTTTTTCACTATGTGAGTCTTATGATGCTCGACAAGACATGACTTCAGAGTAAAACCTTTCCCACATTCTGAACATTAAAATGGCTTCTCTCCTGTGTGAGTCCTTTGATGTTTAACAAGAGTTGATTTCTCTGCAAAACATTTCCCACATTCTGAACATGAAAATGGCTTCTCTCCAGTGTGAGTTCTTTGATGTCTAACAAGATGGGATTTCTGGACAAAACACTTCACACATTCTGAACATGAATATGGCTTCTCTCCTGTGTGAGTTCTTTGATGTCTAACAAGATCTGAGTTATGAGTATAACATTTCCCACATTCTGAACATGAAAATGTCTTCTGCACTGTGTGAGTTCTTTGATGTTTTACAAGATCTGAGTTACGAGTATAACATTTCCCACAATCTGAACATGAATATGTGTGAAATCTTTGATGTCTAACAAGCTGTGAGTTATAAGTATAACATTTCCCATGTTCTGAACATGAAAATGGCTTCTCTCCTGTGTGAGTTCTTTTATGTCTAGCAAGAACTAATTTATCTGCAAAACATTTCCCACACTCTGTGCATGAATATGGCTTCTCCCTTGAGTGAGTCCTTTGATGTTTAAGAAGATCTGAGTTACGAGTATAACATTTCCCACATTTTGAACAGGAATATGGTTTCTCTCCTGTGTGAGTTCTTTTATGTCTAGCAAGAACTGATTTATCTGCAAAACATTTCCCACATTCTGGGCATGAATATGACTTCTCCCTTGTGTGAGTTCTTTGATGTTTAAGAAGATCTGACTTACAAGTATAACAGTTCCCACATTCTGAACATGAACTTGTTTTCTCCACTGTGTGATTTCTTTGGTGTATAACAAGATTTGTTTTCTGATTAAAATATTTCCCACATTTTGAACATGAATATGGCTTGTGAGTCTTATGATGTGTGACTAGACATGACTTCAGAGTAAAACCTTTCCCACAAAATGAACATGAAAATGGCTCCTCTCCTGTGTGAGTTCTCAGATGTACAACACCACTTTGGTGACTTTTCTTTTCCTTCACAGTCTGTGATGAATCAGAAGATTGGACGTGTATAATAGGATCAGATGATAGATCTTTGCTGTGAAGAGCTGAGGGTATATCTGGGGTAATGACATGTTCTTCATATGGATCTTGTGTGATACCATGATCCTCTGCTTTATAATCTGTAGATATCAGATGTTCCTCTGAGCTCCTGGTACAGTCATCTGTGATAAATAAAAAGGATTTTACTATTTTTAAAATAAAATAAAACATCTATTCTATTACATTCAGCACAGAAAATTGCCATTTATACACCCAGATCAGTTTCTCTTTTTCCCAAAAGACCTCATAGGCAATATCATAAGAAGCAGAATTCAATAACACAGGGTGCAGAGCGAATATACAACTGCTCCTGTATAAAACCTCTCTGTACATAATAATTCTATATACTGCCATGTGAAACCATAACCATTCCCACTAATGTAATCCCTGAAGTGTCAGCCAGGAAACCATTAGACTGAGATGCCGCTTATCTTGCATTGACATCATTTATCTTTCTTACATCCGCCTGCCTCCACTGCCTATATATAACATATAAATGATATTATTAGTCACATGTGTGCAGTACATATTTAGTTATCATGTATGTACGATTTGTGGAGATCCTTTACCTTATGTTTCTTTTTATACCGATAGGTTGGTCATACATGTGTAAATATTGATGAGGTTTGTAGGATTTCTGTGGGTGCAGGAAGAGAAAAAATTAGGGAAAGAAGGAGGACCAGGGTTTGGAGAGATGTCCCCAGCAGTTAGGAGGAGCAAAATGGACAGAGACAGGAGGTGGTTTAGTGATTTATGTTGACGTTTGTTTGGTTTCACTGCTAAAAGAAATATAGGGATTAGGGTGATTGAAGAGAGTGAAAAGTGTGTGAGAGCTGGACATGGGGAAAGGCAGAAGAGAAGGACTGATATGGATAGTGTGCACTGGTGGTAGAGATGGAGGGGAGGTCTGCAGGAAGACAATTGCTAACATAGTAAGTGACAGTGCAGCTCTATCATACCATGTGTTACAGCTTGTTGTTTTGGGTTTAACCACTTCAGTACCGGGCCAATTTCTGGTCCAGGACCAGACACATTTTTGGGTTTTTTTGTATGTGCGGTTTTGAGGGCTGTAACATTTTTATCATATGTGTTATTCAACTAATTTGTCTGTCTTTTTTCGATGACACATAGGGCTTTATTTTTATGTTGTTTTTATTTTTGCATGTGTTTTAATTTTTTTTTTTTATATCCGGGAAAAAAATATAAACAAAACAGGAAGGAAAACGTGTCTGTTTTTCACTTTTCTTTTCTTTTTTTTAATTTAATAACAGAAAGTGCTACTAAAAAACTTTATAAAATAGTTTTTCCTCTCCGTTACGGTAATTTTTATTTTTTATGGTGTCGTGGGTGGGGATTTAACCTGTAATAAGGGCATTTTATTGGCATGTTATTTTATTTATTTTTTTATTTACATTTTTTTTTTACTTTTCCATTATTTTTTTTTTTTTTTTACATTGTGTCCCTACAAGGTCATACTAGACCTTTGGGGACATCTGATCACTTTTTTGTTTGTTGGGGAAGCCGATTTCCCCTGTAACTGGGGCTGGTACGCTTAGCCCTAATTGTAGGAGGAATACAGCCTCCTGCACGTTACTTCGACAATACTATAGAGCTGATCTGGGTCCTGTAGGACCCAGCAGCTCTTGCAGAATGTGCATCCGGCAGATCACATGACTGCCAGGTCAGAGGGTGGCTGCAAGATGGCGGCATCTATAGTGCTGTATACAAGATGGTGGCGCCCATAGTGCTGGTATCGGGAAGGCAGGGAAGGTAATAAACCATTCCTGTCTTCTCTCTGGGAGCTCCGGCTGAAGTTACAGCCGACTCCCAGTTTCAGTAGCTGCACGATTTTGTGCAGCTACTGAGTTCTTCTTGGACGTACTGGTATGTCCTTGCAGAACTAGACAACCACCCATTGGACGTACAAAACCTATGGGCGGTATGGAAGTGGTTAAGTTTACCTGGTGGTCTTCCATGGTTTGCCTGTCTCAGTGCCATGTATAAGTGCACTTTGTTTATATTGGACACTGCATTGGAAATTCTTCCCCCATAAGCTTTATCTACTTATATAGGGATGCTGAGCTTCATAACTGAAACTAATTTAAGTCGTTAACCAATTAATCAACAACCTGTGGCATATGAGGTTGTACAAATAAACACTGACCAGGGAACTACCATAAAATCACAGAGCATCAAAATACTGACACTATTACAGATAACACATGGAATTGTAAAAATACAGACTTCATGAAAGGCTAAGATAGGGTTCAGTAAGCAGTAAGACTTGGGTGTAATAGAAAATGAAGTTACCATTCAAATTTATAGGATGAGTTGAAGGTAGTTCCTGGGAGTCTATATCTATAATACATAGTGTATGACACTTTCAGGACTTCTAGGACATAGTGTAGAACACTCTTAGGACACCTAGGAACCTATCAAAGTTATAGCTTTCTAAGGCAAACACAGTCAAAGTTATGTCAAAGTGAAAAGTGACATTATTATACTCTAGAGTCTCTTCAGAACCCCTGAGTATAATAAGTGGAGGCCCAGGATAGGTGTAAAAAATAAAAAAAAACATACATATTCACCTTCCATTATCCCTCTTGGACCTTCTTGTGACATCTTGCACTTTCCGTGTGATGTCCGGCACTCTTCTGTGACATCATTGCCCAGGGATTACGGCTGAGGCCAGCGGTCACATGGGCATGCTGAGTTTCATGATGTCATAACGCCTGGCATCCTCAGGTCACCGTTAAGGCCCAATCACAGGCCTCAGCACTGAACCCATGCCGATGATGTCACAGAAGAGCGCCGGACGTCACACATAAAAAAGTGCCAGAGCCCGCGAGGAGGCCCAAGAGACGTAATAGAAGATCAGTATGAGTGTATAATGCAGTAGTCATATTCGTCCGCCCGAGACCACTCTCCATGCATTTGGTTTTGTAAAAAATTTAACAATTTAGAATATTCAGGACTAACCCAGTTGGTTACGAGGCGATTCGCCCATCTCTAGTTGTGTTAGGTAATTGTCTGTTATTAATGACATAATCCTATTCCTTTTATTGGACCTGCAGATTGAAACCATCAAGTCTGTAGATCCACTGTGCCTCTTTGTGCAAAATAACGTTGTCCCAGTCCCCAACTTCTTTGGAGGTTTTATCTATACAAAGGCCTGGACACTTGACATCGCCCTGGTGTATTGACCATACATGCTTAGACACCGGAGTGTCTCACACACAGTATGTAATTCTTGGGGCAAGGACAGGTTATCAGATAGACTACTCCCACTGTTTTACAGTTGACAAAATCCCGACTGCCATAGGTACGACCTGTACTGACACTACTGAATGCTTCTCCACTTTTAATGAAGGGACAGTCACTACATTCTCCGCATCTAAAGGGGTCATTTCTGTCGCTCTCCAGGTCTCTCCCATTTGAAGAGCTCAAAATGACTGTACTAGAATATCATGAAGGTTTTTACCTCTTCTGTATGTGACTTGAGGGTTGTTGGGAGATCCAATCAACAATGTTTGTAAAATCATAAGATTTTCCAATATCTCCCCAACATATTCAGAACCTCTGTCTGTTTTCCTTCAAATTATTCCTATTCAATTTGTGATGTTGGATTCTTCCCATGGCCTCCAGATGAGCAAATTCTCTCTCCTCCAGTTTTTTGCCTTATTACACACGTGGACAAAATTGTTGGTACACCTCCTTTAATGAAAGAAAAACCCTCAGATCGATCACAGAAATAACTTGAATCTGACATAAGTAATAATATATAAAACTACATGTTGACAGGCCACAAAGCTTCTGGGAGAATGTCCTATGAACAGATGAGACAAAAATCGAAATTTTTGGCAAGGCACACCAGCTCTATGTTCACAGACAGAAAAATGAAGCATATCTTGAAAAGAACACTGTTCCTACTGTGACACATGGAGGAGGCTCTGTAATGTTCTGGGGCTGCTTTGCTGCATCTAGCACAGGGTGTCTTGAATTTGTGCAGGGTTCAATGAAATCTCAAGACTATCAGGGGATTCTACAGAGAAATGTGCTCCCCAGTCTCAGAAAGTTTGGTCTCAGTCGCAGGTCATGGGTCTTGCAACAGGATAATGACCCAAAACACACAGCTAAAAACACCCAAGAATGGCTAAGAGGAAAACATTGGACTATTCTGAAGTGGCCTTCTATGAGCCCTGACCTAAATCCTATTGAGCATCTTTGGAAGGAGATGAAACATGGCGTCTGGAAAAGGCACCCTTCAAACCTGAGACAACTGGAGCAGTTTGCTCATGAGGAGTGGCCAAAATACCTGTTGAGAGGTGCAGAAGTCTCATTGACAGTTACAGGAATCGTTTGATTGCAGGGATTGCCTCAAAAGGTTGTGCAACAAAATATTAAGTTAAGGAAACCATCATTTATGTCCAGGCCTGTTTCATGAGATTTCTTTTTTAAAAAAATTCTGTTGAAGCCTGGTTGGAAAGCAATGTCTGACTTTCATTTGTTCATTTTCATAGAATTTTTATATATTATTACTTTTGACAGATTCAAGTTATTTCTATGACCATTGTGGGTTTTTCTTTCATTAAATGAGGGAGGGGGACCAACAATTTTGTCCACGTGTGTATATGCTTGTTTGGCCACAGACTGGAGGAAGCCCCTGTCCATAAATCTCTTTTCCAGTTCCCTGAACTGTTTATAAATATCACTGAGGGATCTACTGTTTTGTTGTCGTATAATTTTTAAGGACAATGGGGCAGATTTTGTAACCTCAGTCTTAAGAACCTTCAGATCCAGAAAAGAGAGAGATTCAGCATTTATCTTGCTGGTAAATCTGAATCCAAGATCATTACTGTTGAGAGCTTTCATGAACTCACATGATGAAAACCAAAATAGTAAGATGTCGTCTACATAGCTTATTCTAAGTGACAGCGATGACTACCGTCTGGAGTGACTGTCTATTGGACTATTGTGTCCTCCAACCAGCCAAGGTACAGGTTAGGAAAAGTCGGTACAGCTGGGCCCTCCATTGCTGTACCTGTCAACTGGTGGAAGAAGACACGTCCCTCCGGAATAAAAAGCAGTCACTGAAGCACCGAGTTGTTATTGAAACATGTTGTGTATTCCGTCAGTTCAGAAAATATTCCACTGCCCGACATTCTTTATCACGAGGGATCGATGAATAAAATGCCTCTACATCCAGGCTTGTAATCATCACATTTTCTCATCTCATTTGGTGAGAACATCTGTTGTATCCCTCACATAACATGTTAGGCTCAACACAATTGGTCTTAGAAATCTCTCTGTTAATGTCCAGTTCTAAGGGGGAATCCTTTAGGTATCTTTGGTGCGCTAAAGAGAGTGGCCATTAGACGAAACTTCAGGAAAAGAAACTCAAAGTCATTCCCATCAATCTCCTAAATACACAATTGGCCGAGAATACAAATTTCTTAAAGTGGGATATGGGAGAAATCCTTGGCCATAAGGACCTGGATTGTTGGAATCCATAATACTGATGCTTCTCCACAGATGCCTTCCACCTCTTTCATCTGATGGTGGCCAGTCCCACCAAAATCTGAGCAGTTTACTTCATTCTCCCCACTGAAAACACATACAGCTCAGTCAATTCTGGTATATATGTGTATGGAGAGGTTTACAGGAAATGTGGCTGAATGGTCAATCTACATCTAATGTGTCCGGCCACCATGAAGGGGTACATCACCTGCAATAGCTCTTGGATCTATGAGCTCTTCCTCTCAAC
Source organism: Leptodactylus fallax (assembly GCA_947044405.1). Classification (NCBI taxonomy): domain Eukaryota; kingdom Metazoa; phylum Chordata; class Amphibia; order Anura; family Leptodactylidae; genus Leptodactylus; species Leptodactylus fallax. The sequence goes on along the minus strand of CAMRHE010000331.1, from coordinate 1,890,076 downwards.
TGCACATGGATCTGTTTTCAATGGGGAGAGCGGATTAAACCGCTGCAAGACACATCTAGTGGTAGCTTTTATCCAAGGAGACAGCAGACAGACAGAAATTGTCCTCATTCATTATCCTTGTTCCAACGGTATTTCTACATCATATTATAAATGTGCAGCGTGTTATCACCTATAGCGGTATCACATTTATATTCATGTATTACTTGTATTGAGCTGAATGCAGGAATATACAGCTGAAAAATCAGGACACAGAATTGTAGCAGTCGGGAATGAAGAGAATCTGTGACTGTTCTGTGGTATATTCAGTGGTAATAACTCACCTGGATGGTTACCTGTAGGAATGTCCTCCTCACACTCCTCATCACCACTCACATAGGGATCTGCTTTTATCTTTACAGCTATAGCATTAATAATGTTCAAGTCTTTATCCTGATAGAAATGTCAAACAAATAAAGAAAAAAATCAGTAGAAAATTCTAGATGAGCAAAATATTAATCTGAGCCAAATAGCTGTAGGTCTCCTAGAACATGGACATAGATTATAGATGACAGTTCAAGAAGAACCTCAACCTTAGTCCAACCAGCAGTCTCCATAGCCAGAAGATTGTGAGAAGATCCAGACAACATGTAATGTCTATGGTCAGCTTTATCCTCCATCTCCACCTCTCATTACACAAGTATAAACCATCTAATACTGCTGGATAACCCAAGACTGACCAAAAGGACTTCACAGCCCGTCTACACATCATAGGGAATATCTCCATCTACCTGATCATCCTGTGGAAGAAGAGGACTGGGACATCTCTCCGGTGTTGTCCTCTTACTGGATCTACCTGTAGGAAACACAGACAGGGACTGAATTCATTCTGTACATACAAATAATGGAAGTCCATGTGTATATAGTCATGTCTATTACCTGCTGATGTGAGGGGCTGGTGGTCCTCCATCATCACCTCCTTGTACAGATCCTTGTGTCCTTCTAAATACTCCCACTCCTCCATGGAGAAATAGACAGCGACATCCTGACACCTTATAGGAACCTGACAACACAATGATACAGTCATCACCCAGACCCCTCCAGTTACTGTATAATGTCCCAGCATTCCCAGCAGTGTCACCTCTCCAGTCAGCAGCTCCAGCATCTTGTTGGTGAGTTCTAGGATCTTCTGTTCATTGATCTCCTCCTGTATCAGGGGGTGAGGTGGAGGCTCCGGGATTGGGCTCAGGGTTCCTCCATATCCTTCATACACAGGAGCCTGACAGCGCCCACTAGAGGTCTTCTTCACTACTGTGTAATCCTGGTTATGGGGAGACACATTAATAAATATCACTACATCCATGTCCAGAGTCCATCACCTCTCCAGTCATATCATCTGTTATTACTATAGATAAGAATGATGTAATGTGACATCATCAGAATCTCTCACCTCCCCAGTAAGCTGGTAGATGATCTCTAGGGTGAGATTTAATAGACTTTCCGCCATCTTGTTCCTGTCTCTTTCCATCCTTGATGGATCAATCAGGAATATTCTCTTATATAGAAGATACTGAGAGGATTCTATATTGTAGGAACCTGAATGGAGAGAAGATGAGACAATGTAATAAATAGAATTAGTAGGGATTATAAGGCAGGCTTCCGGGTCAGGCACTAGTATGTGAAGATACATGGCACATTCCTCCTCTCTGCACACAGTATCAGACTCTTCTCCTCCACTAACCTGTAATGTAGAACGAGCGCCCTACACCGAGGAGACAAACCTAGGCTGGTACAGGACATATATATGGAGCGGAGTCTGCTGAGGAGCCGGAAGAAGGAGACCAAGATACTGATGGGGATAAATTTGGTGTATATTGGGATAGTCCGTGTACCACAGAATATAATCTACGCTACATATCATTTAACATGTGAGTGACCACCTATCTCCTCCTGTACTGCAGCCATGGTTACAGGACCTGTGATGATGTCACATGTGTGGGAGGAGTCAAGCAGTCACATGACCCAGTGTTCCAGGTCTCTGCTGGATGAGCTGCAGTGATGTGTCTGATCAGGATGTGGTTACATATATATATATATATATATATATATATATATATATATATATAGTGTATAGAGTATATATGTAGCAGAGCTGTCTGTGTGTGATGTATAGGGAGCGGCCAGGGTTAACTCCTTCATGACTGGACACATTTTCAGGTTATTAGATACATCCAAGTTTGAAGGATATAACATTTTTTTACAGCTAAATATGGAAATAATTGTTGTGTCTTTATTCAGTGATACCGGGGGCTTCTTATTTATGTCATTTTTATATATTTTTCCTTTTTTCAATATCCAGGAACATGTAAGAAAAAAATGCGGAGGGTAAAATTGTCCATTATTCACATTTTTCCATTTATTTTTTTTCTTCATATCACAAACTGTCCTTACAGTAATTTAGGTGACACAGAGATTGGTGTCGCCAGAGGCGGGGCTAGAACTGGTGATGAGAGGTAGAGACATTATTATTTATATTTTGTTTTTTCTTAATTTTTCTTTATTTTTTTAATTTATTTTTATCTGCCTCCCATTAGGTGCGCATCGAATCCGGATTTCCTCACGCTTTGTGGTATTGAATCGCATTTTTTCCTAAAATGGCTGCTGCACATGCTAGGACAAGGGGCAAGGGATTCTGGGAACACGGGATCACCCACAATACCATGCGTGCAGCTAATCAGCAGCCAGCCGGCCAGCCCTGTGATTCAGTCATTTTCCGGTGTACTTAGTGCAGGGAGAGACGTCAGCAGGCGCTAGGGAAAGTGATAGAAAGGACTTGAAAACTGATATTTTACTCAATCGAAGTTCAGGGAAAGAGCATTAGAAGTGTAGGGAAAGGATAAGGAGGAATTTATACAGAGTATTGAAGCAGAACAGGGTTCATTTGGGGTGTTTGCAGCCTGGGTAATACAAACAATATTACTACACCTTGCTGCACTGACTCCGAATCTGTGGGCAAAAGGTGAAGCGTGTCCAGGGTGCCAATTTTGGCACCACAGCCCTTCATCAACATATGCAGCATAACCAGCCTACCACAGGAACCGCTGCAGCACCCAGTGGCACGCACCCCATTTCAGGCAGTCAAGGCTCCAACACCTCAGCTGAAGGAAGCTGTGTGTCTTTCCCATCATCTGCTGGTCCTGATGCTCTCATCCTCCCAGTCAGTCATTGCGTCAGCACTTGATCACCAAAGTGATTTCGAAAAGAGAACAGTATGTGTGCACTCATCCAATGGTGCAGAAGCTGAACATGCTCCTGTCCAAGTTGCTGGTGCTGCAGTCCCTCCCTTTCCAAGTGGTGGACTCTGCACCTTTCAGAGAACTGATGGCTTGTGCCGAGCCAGGGTGGAGAGTCCCAAGCCATCATTTCTTTGCTAAAAAGTAAGTACCAGCCCTGCACAAATATGTAGAACAGAAGGCGGGCAGTCCTTGAGCCTGTCGGTGTCTGCCAAAGTGCACAGCAGCGCCAACATGTGGAGCTGTAAGTACGGTCAAGGACAATATATGTTATTTATGGCCCACTGGTTAATGTGGTTCCTGCCCAGACACACCAGCAACTTGGCCAAGTGACGTTGCTTCTGCCTCCACATTCTCACTCCGTTGGTCCTGCAACAATGTCTGCCTCATCCTCTACTGTGTCCTCAGTCTCCACTGCAGGGACAATTCACAGTGGTCCTCCAGCATGCCACATGTGAAGGGCACAGCGGTGTCACGTTGTTCTACACCTCGTTTGCCTGAGTGAATGAAGTTACACAGGGGAGGAACTGCTCCGAGTCCTTCATCAAGAAATCGAATTCTGGCTTTCTCCGCAACAACTCAAAATTGGAAACCATGGTGACTGACAATGGGAAGAACATGGTGTCGGCACTGTGTCAAAGAGGGCTGAGCCATGCACCCTGCATGTTGCACGTGTTTAATTTGGTTGTCAAGCGTTTCTTTGTGTTCCACCCATCTGCAAGACATCCTAAAAACGGCCAGGAAACTTTGCATGCACTTCAGCCACTTGTACACCGCCAACCACACCCTCCTTGAGCTGCAGCGGCAGAACGACGTCCTCCAACATAGACTTATATGCGATGTTTCCAAAAAATGGAATTCCACCCTCCATATGTTGGACTGACTGTACGAACAGAGAACAGCCATAAACAATCTCTTGATGATCCAAGTGGACAGAGGTACTCCCCTGTGTAACTTCGATGTTAGCCAGTGGCAGCTCATGCGTTAAACCTACCATTTGCTCGTGCCCTTTGAAGAGGCCACTTTATTTGTCAGTCGCCAGGACTACAGGATGAACAACGTCATTCCACTGATTCATATCCTGGAGAAGATGCTGGTTAATCTGGCTGGTCAGGGGACTGGAGACGAGGTGCCTACATCTCACAGCCACATGAGTCCTGTGGGGGCTGAACTGGAGAAGGAGGACATTGTGGCACAAGCAATGTGTAGTGAAATGGGTGGTTTTTCTACATGGGTGACAGGAGAAGAGGAGCAGGAGCAGCTGGAAGAGCAAATAGGGAGATAAGGCAGATGACCCAGACACACTGTGGCAATATGCAGTGGAGATGGATGCAGGGAGTCCGTCCCAGTCACTTACGTAAATGGTCCGATGCATGCTCACTTGCTTGAGTAGTGACAGCCGAATTGTCACCATTCGGCAGAGGGATGACTACTGGCTCTCTTCCATGTTAGACTCTCGCTACCGGTCAAAAATGGGGGCCTTTTTTACACCTGCTGAGAGGGAGGACAAACTGAACTACTATAGAGACATCCTATGTAGTCAGGTGGCTGCTGCCTATCTGTGACATCGATCATCCTCTCACAGGTCTGACCGGGGTGGCCCTGGGTGCTCACCTTGCACTGTCATGGCTGCTGTAGGGGGACAGGAGCAGTATCAGCTCCATCATCAGCAGCCTGAGCCTAGAGTCGCTGAGGAGCAACTTTCTTCACCCGCATAGTGAAGAGACTACTCACCAGCAGCTAGACTCAGAGCAGAACCTGAACCAGCAGGTGGTGGCATACTTAGAGTGCACCCTGCCACCCCTCATCGAACATCTGCTGGACTACTGGGCAGCCAAACTGGATTTGTGGCTGCAACTGGCCGAGTTTGCCCTGGAAAAGCTGTCCTGCCCGGCCACTAGTGTGGCATCAGAGCGGGTGTTTAGTACGGCAGGGGCCATAGTTACCTCAAGGAGATCTCGCCTGTCCACCCAAAATGTGGAGAGACTGACCTTTGTCAAGATGAATCAGACGTGGATCAGCCAGGATTTCCACCCACCAATGCCTGATGTATCAGATGAAATCATCCATGCTGCCTCACCCAAACCTTGACAAAAGAGACCGGTTTCTTCTGGATACCTGCCCCTTCTACTATTCTGATGCTGCCACCTGTTTGATGCCACACATCTGATGCCAAGTGCTCCTTCTTACAGCCACCATCATCAGTGGGTACTGTTTGTGCCACCCACCTCCCCACTCTGTCACCGGGTCACTCTATGGCCACCTCATGCTGCTGCCACCTCCACATTATGTCCCCTTGCCACTCTGTGGCCTCCTCATGCTGCTGCTACCTCAACACTATGTCACTTCTCATGCTGTTCCCACCCTCCCCACTCCATGACTGGGTCACTATTTTGCCTTTTTGGCCTGGTTGACATCATCATTTATTTGACCCTTCTTCTGATCTACCAGATTTCCCTATAACTGTGGTAATGACACATTGTTATTTATTTATTTATTTATTTTGCGCCATCATATTCTGCAGCGCTTTGTTGTCTCAAGTAGGGCTCACAATTTAAATTCCCTATCAGTATATCTTTGGTGTGTCGGAGCTCCGCACAAACCCAGGGATATTATACTGTGTGGGGGACACTGTGGAGAATTTTATACTGTGTAGGGGCCACTGTGGAGCATATTATACAGTGTGAGGGGTAGAGTGGAGCATATTATACTGCGTGAGGGCCACTGTGGAGCATATTATACTGCGTGAGGGCCACTGTGGAGCATATTATACTGTGTTGGGGTACTGTGGAGTATATTATACTGTTTGAGGGCCACTGTGGAGCATATTATACTATATGGAGCCCCTTCTCTATTCACATCACACACCATCTGTTTTATAGCAGCCGTGCACTATTATTACAGGCTATAATAACTAGAGTTAAGCGAAGTATTCAAAAATTCGATTTGGCAACTTTGCCGAATTTTGTGATATGATTCTATTCGATCCGAATTAATTTGCGGCGAATAAACAGCTATTTCCTGTCTTCATAGAGCTGGTGTGGACGGCAAATTGGCGGAAGCCCTTGGATGCCGTGGTCATGTCTCTCTCTCTCTCTCCAGCACGGACAACTTTTATTCATGTGGAAGGATCTGCTAACAAGCAAGATCATGCCTACCCAATCACATCATTAGAGAATATCATGTAACCGTCTGATGTCACAAAGGTCCTTACTAAATATTCGTTACCGCGAAGCATCAGGAAATCTGGATTCCACATGAATCGAATATTTCCTGAAATTCGGATCGATTTCCTCTTCTGCAGCTTCAATTTGCTCATCTCTAATAATAACATTGTATGGTGATTATTAAACAGATCCCATGCAATGTAAATACTGAAGGGGTCACAGCACTCACAAAAGCACTACAGTATCTTCAAACAGTTTTTCAGCAGGGGCCCAGGTGTTGGACCCCACTTATCATCTCTTACATCTGTTAGACTGTTATGACCCTATTGATCAGCTATTTCCCAGAACACACAGCTCCCAGTATTGTTTACATGCCGGGCGCATGTATGACCCAGCAGTTCACATGTGTACAGTAATTGGAAAGGCGGGGATGGTAATAAAACTTCCTGCCTTCTCCCAGGTGGTAAGGGAATTGCCAGTTGAGCAATTTCCCAGTGCTGCTGCAGAAACCTGGGGGGAGGGGCACAACAAGACACTAAGCTGAATCCCCCACTGTCCCTGGCTACTTGCCCGATCTGTCCTAGGCGACAGCCAGCAACTGGTCGGCAGTCCCTTCTTAATATACGTGCCAACACAGAACGCAGACAGAACAAACAACAACAAAAGGGAGGTCAGCTAGCCAAGGGGTCGGTAACAGTCGAGCAATCTAGTACAGAATCAAAATCCAAGAGAATAGTCAAAGCCAGAGGTCAGGAGTAAGAATACAGGTAATAGCAGAAAAGAAGTGAGCAGGGACAAAGTCACAAGACAGAATCTCAATAGCCAGCGACCATGTGTGGGCTGATGACCTGTTTATAGCAAGTCCAGGACCTGCCCCAGACTTGATTAGTAGACAGGCTGTCAAACACACAGGCAAGGCTAAGATTAACTATTTGAGGAGCAGAAGAAACAAGGTGCAGGAGATGGGTGTGGCTTAAATTTAAATACATAGTCTAGTGTTCAGACTGAGCACCAGTAATCTTAAGCAAGGAATCAAACTGAACACACCTCCTGCACCACAGTGTTCGTGCAGAGGGTGGAACAGAGACCCAAACAGGCAGAGATGTTACAGTACCCCCCCTTTTATGAGGGGCCACCAGACAAACCAGTTTTAGAAAGACCCAGTATTTCTTTTGCCTCTCCATGAACAACAACAGGCGCTAGTGAACCAGGCAAATGTTTTTTTTATTTGCTGGAGTTTGCAAAACAATACAGTGGGATGACCACTGATCTCCCCATTTTACCAACTCCCTTTTACCGCAATCAAAAATAGGGTTATGGAGGTTCAACCAGGGGAGCCCCAAAATAATATCGGAAGACAGATGCTCCATAACAAAAAGCTCATGACCTCCGAATGAGCAGAACCCACTTGCAACGTGATTAAGGGGGTCTTGAATTGGACCTTACCCCTGGCCAGTGGGGCAAAATCTGCCCCAGTAACCGACAGAGGAGTATCGAGCGGCAAAAGCTTAATGCCTAAAGCTGAGACAAACGAGAATATGACAAAGTTTGCCGCAGACCCAGAGTAAACTAAAGCCTGGCCAGAAACAGATCTGTCCCCAGAGGACAGAGACACAGATAACAACATCTTATTGTTATTTTCAGCAAATACCTGGTTGTCTGAGTGGTTCTTCCGACTATCACTCAGGCACTGAAGTTTCCCTGCTGGTGTGTGAGGTCTGATAGAGCAGTCTCGGATGATATGTCCTGAAGTACCACAGTACAGGCAGAGGTTATTCCGGAGACGATGCTCTCTTCGAGTCTTGGCGTCCATTGCTCCCAGTTGCATGGGTTCCTTACCAGAAGCGATGGGATCAAAAGTAGGTTGTTCAGGAGATAAAGAGGAAGGGATAGAAAACTTGGAGGAAACAGACCCTACTCTCTCTTTAAAATTTTCCCGGTCATGGCCTGCTCAAGAGTAGGGGAATCTGGGTGACCAACCCAGACCTCCTTAACACGGTCACATAGGCCTTGTTTAAAGTGGGCCTTTAGATCCGACTTACACCAACCTGCAGTTACACTGCACTTACGGAATTCTGAGCAGTACTCCTCAGCAGAGCGTTTGCCCTGCCGCATGGTGAGGAGTTGCGATTCCGCAAGCCCAATGTGGTCTGGCTCAGCATAGATAGAGCCCAGGGACTTAAAAAAATTTTTCTAAATCAGACCACTCCTCAGCCCCAGGAGGGAGTTTAAGGGTCCAAGCTTGTGGATCTCCCTGTAGGAGGGATATAACTACTCCCACTATTTGGGCCTGGGATGTATGTGGATTAATCCAGAAATACAGGCGACAAGACTCCCGGAAAGTCTCAAATTTTTCTCGGTTCCCCAAGAAACGGTCCGGGAGCAACATTTTAACCCTAGAAAGGGAAGAAACAACTGGGGATGATGCAGCAGCCTCAGTAAGGGTCTGAACCTATTTAGCTAGCTCAGCTACCAGGCCTGCCAAACCCTCCATCGTGGCTGCAAGGCCCTGAAAAGGATCCATGCTGATCCGGAAGGGGGCTGGCTATTCTGTAAGGGAATTGCCAGTTGAGCAATTCCCCAGTGCTGCTGCAGAACCCTGGGGGGGAGGGACACAACAAGACAGTGAACCCTAACCCGAGGGCAGGTATCACTGGGGGGAGGGGGGAAAATTCTGACACATGAGTGTCCGTTCTCCCTCGTGCCCCATAAAAGTGCCTCGCTATTGCTGATGTTTTAAAGGGGAACCTCTATAAATGTCTAATGTTTTTGCTTCACGGCAGCATATGTGAGGCTTGAAAAAGCGCCATTGGGCGCAAAGCAGTCATTTTGAACCTCTGGAGGACGTGGATCTCAAGTTTCTGGTTTACAAGACTACCTTTTTGCTAGCCATCACCTCCACTAAAAACGTTGGAGAATTACAGGCATTTTCATCTGAAGAACTTTATATCTGTTTCTTCCCAGACAGAGTGCAGTTAAGGTTCTTCTCTGGATTCAATCCTAAGGTGCCCTCCTGGGCTAATATCAATCAGGTAGTCTGTTTACCAGTTTTCTTTCCACTACACTCTTTAGACTTGGTGAGATGCCTACAAGTCTATCTCAAACACACAAGATCCTTTAGGTCGGAGAACCTTCTAATCAACATCTATGGAAAGAAAAAAAGGTTTCAAGGCATCAAAAAATTCTTTGTCCAGATGGATAAAAGATGTGATTAGAGTCACTTTTTCTTCTCAGGGGTTAACTCTCCATGAGTTTGTCTAAGCCTATTCAACCAGGGTTGTCTCTGCGTCTTGGAAAGAAAACCGTTCTATTCCTCTGAGCTGCCGCCTCTTGGGCCTCCTAGCTAAACTTTGTAAGACATTGTAGGTTAGATGTGCATAGCTCAGTGCTGTAATGCGAGAGGACCCTCCTTAGGGGGTCTGCTTGCTACATCCCCATATTGTGCTGCCGGTAGGATGTAAGGGAATCGTTGATTATATTATTAATCTGTTAGTCCGTCCTAACAGCAGCACAAGCTTCCCTTCCTTAGATGAGTATTGTTTTTTCTTTATAACCAACTCGGTGGGGGATGTCTCTTCTGGCTTTTATAGAGGAGATGGTCGTCCACTTACCAACTGTTACTGAGCGAGCAAGAAACAAATGTAACAGCAGGGGGTGCTATACACATGTAATTTAATCATTACCTTACATAATTTTTGAATTGCAAATCATCTCAGATTTTGGTGGATTTAAAAAATATACAATATTTGTGTGACAACCTCTTTTTGATGTGCACATAAAGATGAGTTGGTTATAATAATTTAGCTTCTTCCTGTGTGATGTCTAAGGCTGGAATGACACTAACTATCCATTTTGCGGAGTAGAAAACACCAGACGTTGTATATCCTCGTGTATTTACGTGTGCCATCCCTTTTTTGGTATTTTTTTTTGCATCCAAAATCACCAAGCAAAATATACATGACATTCCATCCATCCATCCATAATATGACTTTCATTGACAGAGAGACATTGAGAAAGAAAATGTCATGCACTATTTTTTCACACTACTTTTCCGTCCATGTTCTATTCGTGAAAAATATCTGTAGAAAAAAAAAGGACAGAACAGAAATGACGTCCATATCCCTTAGAATGCCCGGGACGAGTAGAAAAATGAGGAAAAAAATAGTTGATTTTCATGAATGAAGGGACCACATTCAGAACATGAATATGGCTTCTCTCCTGTTTGATTTCTTTGGTGCATAACAAGATTTGTTTTCTGAGTAAAATATTTCCCACATTCTGAACATGAATATGGTTTTTCCATTATGTGAGTCTTATGATGTTCGACAAGACATGAAAAGTAGTGTGAAAAGACCCCTACAGGCCACATTATAAATATGAATATGGCTTCTCCCCTGTGTGAGTTCTTTGATGTTTAACAAGATGTGAGTTACGAGTATAACATTTCCCACATTCTGAACATGAATATGGCTTCTCTTTTGTGTGAGTTTTTTGGTGTAAAACAAGATGTGAGTTACGAGTATAACATTTCCCACATTCTGAACATGAATATGGCTTCTCTTCTGTGTGAGTTCTTTGATGTACCAAAAGATCTGAGTTACGAGTATAACATTTTCCACATTCTGAACATGAATATGGCTTCTCTCCTGTGTGAGTTCTTTTGTGTAAAATTAGAGTTGATTTTTGTGCAAAATATTTGTCACATTCTGAACATGAAAATGGCTTCTCCCCTGTGTGAGTTCTTTGATGTTTAACAAGATCTGATTTACCTGTAAAACCTTTCCCACATTCTGAACATGAATGTGGCTTCTTTTCTGTGTGAGTTCTTTGGTGTACAACAAAATCTGAGTTACGAGTATAACATTTCCCACATTCTGAACATGAATATGGCTTCTCTCCTGTGTGAATTCTTTTGTGTAAAACTAGAGTTGATTTGTGTGCAAAATATTTGGCACATTCTGAACATGAAAATAGCTTCTCCCCTGTGTGAGTTCTTTTATGTTTAACAAGATCTGATTTACCTGTAAAACCTTTCCCACATTCTGAACATGAATGTGGCTTCTCCCCTGTGTGAGTTCTTTGGTGTACAACAAGATCTGAGTTACGAGTATAACATTTCCCACATTCTGAACATGAATATTGCTTCTCTCCTGTGTGAGTTCTTTTGTGTAAAACTAGAGTTGATTTTTGTGCAAAATATTTCCCACATTCTGAACATGAAAATGGCTTCTCACCTGTGTGAATTCTTTGATGTTTAACAAGATCTGAGTTACGAGAATAACAATTCCCACATTCTGAACATGAAAATGGCTTCTCCCCTGTGTGAGTTCTTTGGTGTAAAACAAGATCTGAATTACGAGTATAACAGTTCCCACATTCTGAACATGAAAATGGCTTCTCTCCTGTGTGAGTTCTTTGATGTTTAACAAGATCTGAGTTACGAGTAAAGCATTTTCCACATTCTGAACATGAAAATGGCTTCTCCCCTGTGTGAATTCTCTGATGTACAACACCACTTTGGTGACTTTTCTTTTCCTTCACAGTCTGTGATGAATCAGAAGATAGGACCTGTTTATCAGGGTCAGATGATAGATCTTTGTTGTGAAGGGCTGAGGGTATACCTGGGGTAATGACATGTTCTTCATATGGATCTTGTGTGATACCATGATCCTCTGCTTTATAATCTGTAGATATCAGATGTTCCTCTGAGCTCCTGGTACAGTCATCTGTGATAAATAAAAAGGATTTTACAATTTTTAAAATAATCTCAAATCAATCTCTATTGATATTTTAGAAGACTTCTATATAAATTTTACACTTGTAGGGTCAGTAACTGGTTGTGGCTGCCGTCACTAAAATGGATACCTTTCCCTGGTAGATCTCATTGCTCAAACTACATAAATTACATTCATTCAGCATGGAAAATTGCCATTTATACACCCAGATCAGTTTCTCTTTTTCCTAAAATAATAATAATATAATAATACATTTTATTTATATAGCGCCAACATATTCCGCAGCACTGCACAATTTGCAAACGTAAACGTAACCTGCAAATTAACAGTATTGTAAACCGCAAGCCAATACAGGCTTGCAGTTTACAAGATGCCGAGACCACAGACGATGTCTGCTTCTCAGCACGGGCGGCGTGATGACGTCACAACAACGCGCCGCCTGCGCTCAGACACAGACGTCCTGTGCGTGGACAGGGAGGAAGCGGCGGCGGCTCCATTCATCAGCATCGCAGGTGAGTATGACTTTTGTGTTTTTAGCCTAGTTGTGGGTATATTAATAGTATAAGGGGTGGATAGGAGGGGGAAATATAACTATAAGGGAGGATTCAGTAGGGGGCATTATGACGATGTATATGCTGTTTTACATACCGCTAGAAAGCCGACAGCACACTGAATTCAGCACACTGCCGGCGTTCCCAGTATGTGCCCCGGGGCTGGAGATATCGGTGGTCTTAGTTTCACGGTTTACCGTCAGAAAGGCGTTCCTGACAGTCTAGCTGCGCTGTGAGGAGCGCCCTCCCTGACAGTTCTCGTTCATAGACTCGTACTGGGGGGGGCGTTCCTTACATCGCTGGGCTATAATGGACGCCCCCTCTCTGTACTCGCCCATAGTGCTGTACTGTCAGAGGGGGCATTCCTTACTGCCCGGCGATGACGCTGAGCTGTGAGGAGCGCCCCCCAGTACAGGGCTATGTATGAGAACTGTCAGGGAGGGCGCAGCTAGACTGTCAGGAACGCCCTTCTGACAGTAAACCGTGAAACTAAGACCCCTGATATCTCCAGCCCCGGGGCACATACTGGGAAAGCCGGCAGTGCACTGAATTCAGCGTGCTGTCGGCTTTCTAGCGGTATGTAAAACAGCATATACATGAGGACGTGAAAGGTCCTCTTTAAGGAGTTTTCCAGCTCATTTTTATTGATGGTCTATCCTCAGAATAAAACATCAATAAGAGATAAGGGATTCCCCGTGGATCAGCTGTATGAAGGGGCTATGGCGCCTGTTTATATCACTCGCTGTCTGTTTATAGTGACCGTGTGATGTCATTCCAACCTTGTCACATGGACGTGTATAGGACGAGGCTGTAGTTACATGACATGGCCGCTTTGAGATGAATGACACTATGTAAACAGAGAAGGGGTCACGGCGCTTACACAGGTACCACAGTTCATTCAAACAGCTGATCCTCGGGGTCCGGGGTATTGGAACCCCAATAATTTTTTTTGCCTTTTTTTTTTTCTTTTTAATTAGGAAACATCTGGGGCATTATTAATAAGGGGAACTATTTAAAGGAGTGCACAGGGAAGTCATTAACTTAAAGATGCACTTGGGGGCATTATTCATTACAGGGGGTCATATTATATATTTTATAATTGGGGTAGCAGCAGGATGGGGGTGCAGGTGAGGACAATGTGGGTTGGATGCCTGGAAAAGTGAGGAGCCAAAGATGTCTGTGCTGCAAACTTTACAGAGACAAGTCACAGCTGGAAGAAGTGGTCATGGCGGTCCGGAGGGAAGAGATGGGAAATGTGACCGATTAGTCAGAGACGTCACCTGTAAGTCACAAAATGCTACTGCCCTGTATACACCTAAATTGTCTGTATCGGTATACAAACAAGTCCAAGTTGGGGGCCCACTTGGACATGTTCGCCCCCCCTGTGCTGAACCCCTAGCTACGCCTCTGCCTCTTCTGTATGTGACTTGAGGGTTGTTAGGAGAACCGATCAACAATGTTTGTCATATCGTAAGATTTTCCAATATCTCCCTAACATATCCAGAACTTCTGTCTGTTTTCCGACAAACATTCCTATTCATTATGTGATGTTGGATTCTTCCCGTGGCCTACAGAGGAACAAATTCTCTCTCCTCCAGTTTTTTGCCTTATTATATGCTTGTTTGGCCACAGACTGGAGGAAGCCCCTGTCCATAAATCTCTTTTCCAGTTCCCTCAATTATTTATCAATATCACTAAGGGATCTACTGTTTGTTGTCATATGATTTTTAAGGACTTAAGGACAATGGTGCAGATTTTGTCACTTCAGTCTTAAGAACCTTCAAATCCAGAAAAGAGAGAGATTCAGCATTTATTTCGCTGGTAAATCTGAGCCCAAGATCATTACTGTTGAGAGCTTTCATGAACTCACATGATGAAGACCAAAATAGCTTCTACATCTACTTCTACATAGCTTATTCTAAGTGACAGCAATAACAACCGTCTGGAGTGACTGTCTATTGGGCTATTGTGTCCTCCCAACAGCCAAGGTACAGGTTAGCAAAAGTTGGTGTAGCTGAGCCCTCCATTGCTGTACCTGTCAACTGGTGGAAGAAGACACGGCCCTCCGGAATAAAATACACTGAAGCACCAAGTTGTTATAGTAACATGTTGTGTATTCCGTCAGCTCAGAAAATATTCCACTGCCCGACATCCTTTTTCACGAGGGATCGATGAATAAAATGCCTCTACGTCCAGGCTTGTAATGATCACATTTTCACATCTCATTTGGTGAGAACATCTGTTGTATCCCTCACATAACATGTTGGCTCAACACAATTGGTCTTAGAACCCTGTCTATTAATGCCCGATACTAAGGGGGAATCCTTTAGGTATCTTTGGTGCACTATAGAAAGTGGCCATTAGACGAAACTTCAGGACAAGAAACTCAAATTCATTCCCATCAATCTCCTAAATCCACCATACACAATCGGCCAAGCATACAAATGTTCTAAAGTGGGAGATGGGAGAAATCCGTGGCCATAAGGACCTGGCTTGTTGGAATCCATAATGCCGATGCTTCTCCACAAATGCCTTCCACCTCTTTCATCTGATGGTGGCCAGTCCCACCAAAATCTAAGAGCAGTTTCCTTCATTCTCCCCACTGAAAACACATACAGCTCAGTCAATTCCTGTATATATGTGTATGGAGAGGTTTACAGGAAATGTGGCTGAATGGTCAATCTACATCTAATGTGTCCGGCCACCATGAAGGGGCACATCACCTGCAATAGCTCTTGGATCTATGAGCTCTTCCTCTCAACTGCACATGGATCTGTTTTCAATAGGGAGAGCGGATTAAACCTCTGCAAGACACGTCTAGTGGTAGCTTTTATCCAAGGAGACAGCAGGTGATGAAGAAATTGTCCTCATTCACATAGACATATTTCATTATCCTTGTTCTAACGGTATTTCTACATCATATTATAAATATGCAGCGTGTTATCACCTATAGCGGTATCACATTTATATTCATGTATTACTTGTATTGAGCTGAAAAATCAGGACAATTGTAGCAGTCGGGAATGAGGAGAATCTGTGACTGTTCTGTGGTACATTCAGTGGTGACTCCTCACCTGGGCGGTTACCTGTAGGAATGTCCTCCTCACACTCCTCATCACCACTCACATAGGGATCTGCTTTTATCTTTACCTCGATGGCATTAATATTGTTTAGGTCTTCATCCTGATGGAAATGATGTCAAAGAAATAAAGTAAAAGTCAGTAGAAAATTCTAGATGAGCAAAAGATTAATCTGAGCCAAATAGCTGTAGGTCTCCTAGAACATGGACATAGATTAGAGATGACAGTTCAAGAAGAACCTCAAGAACCTACTATAAATGTATCTTCAGCATCGCTAGACATAGTTCAGGTGGAGGAGATCAGATTCTACCAGATACATCCAGGTTGTTTGGGAAATTATTGGATCAGATCGATAGAAATCCAACCTGATGGTTCCTTATTCCAACCAGCAGTCTTCATAGCCAGAAGATTGTGAGAAGATCCAGACAACATGTAATGTCTATGGTCAGCTTTATCCTCCATCTCCACCTCTCATTACACAAGTATAAACCATCTAATACTGCTGGATAACCCAAGACTGACCACAAGGACTTCACAGCCCGTCTACACATCATAGGGAATATCTCCATCTACCTGATCATCCTGTGGAAGAAGAGGACTGGGACATCTCTCCGGTGTTGTCCTCTTACTGGATCTACCTGTAGGAAACACAGACAGGGACTGAATTCATTCTGTACATACAAATAATGGAAGTCCATGTGTATATAGTCATGTCTATTACCTGGTGATGTGAGGGGCTGGTGGTCCTCCATCATCACCTCCTTGTACAGATCCTTGTGTCCTTCTAAATACTCCCACTCCTCCATGGAGAAATAGACAGTGACATCCTGACACCTTATAGGAACCTGACAACACAATGATACAGTCATCACCCAGACCCCTCCAGTTACTGTATAATCTCCCAGCAGTGTCACCTCTCCAGTCAGCAGCTCCAGCATCTTGTTGGTGAGTTCTAGGATCTTCTGTCCATTGATCTCCTCCTGTATCAGGGGGTGAGGTGGAGGCCCCAGGATTGGGCTCAGGGTTCCTCCATATCCTTCATACACAGGAGCCTGACAGCGCCCACTAGAGGTCTTCTTCACTACTGTGTAATCCTGGTTATGTTGAGATACATTGATAAATATCACTACATACATGACCAGAGTCCATCACTTCTCCAGTCATATCATCTGTTATTACTATAGATAAGAATGATGTAATGTGACATCATCAGAATCTCTCACCTCTCCAGTAAGCTGGTAGATGATCTCTAGGGTGAGATTTAATAGACTTTCCGACATCTTGTTCCTGTCTCTTTCCATCCTTGATGGATCAATCAGGAATATTCTCTTATATAGAAGATACTGAGAGGATTCTATATTGTAGGAACCTGAATGGAGAGAAGATGAGACAATGTAAAAACCTCACAAGATCCCATGTAATAAATAGAATTAGTAGGGATTATAAGGGGGGCTTCCGGTTCGGGCACTAGTATGTGAAGATACATGGCACATTCCTCCTCTCTGCACACAGTATCAGACTCTTCTCCTCCACTAACCTGTAATGTAGAACGAGCGCCCTACACCGGGGAGACAAACCTAGGCTGGTACAGGACATATATATGGAGCGGAGTCTGCTGAGGAGTGAGAAGAAGGAGACCAAGATGCTGATGGGGATAAATTTGGTGTATATTGGGATAGTCCGTCTACCACAGAATATAATCTACGCTACATATCATTTGGTGTAGTTTCTGCTCTGATTTCTTCCAGTTTCTGGTGTAAATTATAGTAAACTTGTCAGACTGTAGGTAACCCAGCATATCGCACTTAGGCTCACTATGATCGCTGTTGCTCGGCCTCCTGACTGCCATAGCAACCCCTCGGACCCTGTGATCTTATTGAGGGGGATCTGAGGGGTGTCGGAGGGCGATCTTGTCCCCAGACTCCCCGGATACCATGATGAATAGCGATCCTGACATGTGAGGGATTAATCCTCTGGAGTCGGGGTATCTTTCCACTCCGGTGACTAGTCCCGGGTATGGGCTGTATAATACAGCTCCTGTGCCCGCGACATTACAGCGATGTACTATTACGGCGCTGAGCATTAACTACATGGCCAGCACAATGTAATAGTACGGCACAGAGCGGGAAGGGGTTAAAGCAGCCGAGTCCTGAGACAACTAGAATCGCCGGAATACATAAAATATACAATAAAATACTGACATTGTCCGGAGAGTTTCTCTAATTCTAATGTAACTGCAATTACGTCCTAGAATTGTCTGGTCTTGAAGGGGTTAATAAAAAATCCAGTCCTGTGAGCGACCACCTACCTGCTCCTGTACAGCAGCCGTGGTTACAGGACCTGTGATGATGTCACATATTTGGGAGGAGTCAAGGAGTCACATGACCTGGTGTTGCTGGATGAGCTGCAGTGATGTGTCTGGATCAGGATGTGGTTACATATAGTGTATATATATATATATATATATATATATATATATATATATATATAGTGTATAGTGTATATATGTAGCAGAGCTGTCTGTGTGTGATGTATAGAGAGCGGCCAGGGTTAACCCCTTCATGACTGGGCACATTTTCGGGTTTTTAGACACATCCAATTTTGAAGGATATAACATTTTCTTCATCTAAATATGGAAATAGTTGTTGTGTCTTTATTCAGTGATACCGGGGACTTCTTATTTATGTCATTTTTATGTTTTTTCATTTTTCAATATTATACTGTGTGGGGGCCACTGTGCAGCATATTATACTGTGTTGGGCACCTTTACTATTCACATCACACACTATCTGTATTATAGCAGCCATGCATTATTACTACAGGCTATAATAACATTGCTTGGTGATTATAAAACAGATCTTGTGCAATATAAATAGTGAAGGGGTCACAGCCCTCACAAAAGCACCACAGTATCTTCAAACAGTTTATCAGCCGGGGTCCCCGGGTGCTGGACCCCCACTCATTATCTTACATCTCTTAGACTGTTAGGACTCTGCAGATCAGCTGTTTCCCAGAACACACAGCTCTCAGTATTGTTTACAATACAGCACTATTAATATATCTGCCTGTATACACTGCACAGGTTATCTAGGACCCAGCAGATCACATGTGTACAGCAATTGGAAAGGCAGGGATGGTAATAAAACTTCCTGCCTTCTCCTTGGGGTGTCTGACTGTCACTAAGAGCTGCTCCTCGCTCATACAGAGACGACCTTACAGGGTTAATCAGACACGGTCAATGGGTGGTTAGCAAGGGGTTAAACATGCCTGCAGCGGATGCGATGTGTAATGTACATGTAGTTGTGCTGTAGGTGTGTACAGCAGTTGTGTATGTGTCATGTCCATGGAATACAGCCGTGTCTATGTTATGTGTATCTAGCAGGGTGTGATGATGATGGTGACAATGTATAAAGTCACTCTCTATAAAGTTGTGTTTCTGTACTTTCTCCCTCCCGGGTACACAATGCAGTAGTGATGTGTAGTTCGTGAATGTGCCGACCACTGTGCTCTTTTCTGTCCTGTGTGGTAGGACAGATGGAGGGAGGTCTCTTTTGTCCTCCCATCTAGGTGTATTTTGATATATGTGAAGTTTCTTATCTAGTTTGTGGCTTCTTCTTCTTCTTCTTTTTTCTTTGCCATTTTTCTTCTTTCTCCCACCTGGAAGAAAGATCAGTGGGGTGTTGATTTGTTGGGGTTCCCCCTTCCCCTTTTCTTTTACCTGGTTCAGGGTGAAGCGCTGTATTCTTCTGTTGCCGGCCGCGCTTCTCCGCGTGCCCGGAGCTCCGATCCAGAACTGACATTTCTTTGCCACTTTCAGGTCCGGAACTATTGTTCTCAGCCGGTGTTTCTGGCCGGGGGGATTATCCGGGTGACGTAATGGTCGCTTTTGGCTGGTGTTTCTCTAAGGCAGTAAGGATTCTCTCCTCCTCCTGTTTAGGTGTAATTTGGGCTATATAATAACTAGATTAGTAAATATATTTAAAAGAAAAAAAAAGTCAGTAAGAAGGGGGGGATGTGGGAGGGGTTGAGATTTCTCCTCCCCCCTCCCTTTTTAAGGTGGCTTGTCTCTTATAGGGCAGTGGTTCTCAACCTTTCTAATGCCGTGACCCCGCAATACAGTTCCTCATGTTGCGGTGACCCCAAACCAAAAAATAATTTTGGTGGCTACTTCAAAACTGTAATTTTGCTACAGTTATGATTCGGAATGTAAATACCTGATATGCATTATGTATTCTAATTGCTACAAATCAAACATAATTTAAACATAGTGATCTACCCCTACACAGGTAACGTTATTAACTATGGGGAAATTGAGAATTATGACAGTAATAGTGCCCCCATATGAGTAATCTTATTACCTGTTTGGCGTCACTATAACTGTAATAGCCCCTCATATACAGACCAAAAACAAAATAGATGCCACACGGCCATTGTTCATATAAATATATCGCTTAACAGTGGCGATAACCTGACTTCATATAAAGACAGAGAGCAGTAATGGCCAAGCTTCTGGTTAATATGGGCTTGAGTCATATTATAATATTTATCGTATTTTTCGGACCATAAGACGCACCTAGGTTTTAGAGGAGGAAAATAGGGAAAATATTTTAAGACAAAAAAATGTGGTAAAATGTCTAATATATGGAAGTTGTAGTTTTGCAACAGCTGCAAGGTCACATTGACAGGTGTCCCTGCCGCTGTACGGGGAGGAATAGGGCGGCTTTTTTTGCAAGGCCAGATGTACTTTTTAGTTATGCCATTTTGGGGAATGTCTATTGCTTTGATCACTTTTTATTCAAATCAGAGGCGAAACAGCAAAAAATATGGCTGTTTGGCACTTTTGATTTTTTTTTCCCGCTCTGATGTTCACCCTACAAGAAAAATATTTTTATAAGGTTGTAGACCGGGCATTTTCGGACACAGGGATAGCTGATGCGTATGTGTTTCACAGTAATTTTGTACTTTTATATGTATTCTAGGGAAAGTGGGTGAGTTAGAACTTTTTTATTTTATTTTTTTACTATTTTATTAGCTCCCCCCCTCCCTTCATGGGGCTTGAACCTGCAATCGTTTGATTGCAAGTCCCATAGACTGCAATACAAGTGTATTGCAGTCTATGGGAGATTCTGTACATTACTACTGAGACTGGTCATAGACCGAATCTACCAACAGAAGTTACCTAAGAATAGGTAACATCTTCTAGGATTGGTGCTCCAGACAAGGAGCTAATAGTTCTAATTATCCAACTGGGGTTC
Source organism: Leptodactylus fallax (assembly GCA_947044405.1). Classification (NCBI taxonomy): domain Eukaryota; kingdom Metazoa; phylum Chordata; class Amphibia; order Anura; family Leptodactylidae; genus Leptodactylus; species Leptodactylus fallax. Next base: position 1,869,019 of record CAMRHE010000331.1, on the reverse strand, counting down.
TACTGAATTTTCTTCCTTCTGGATAAAGTTCTTAGCCCTGCCTAAAGGTGCAGGTTACAGCTCTTTCTGCCTGTTTAGGTAGATGGACGCTCTAATCTCTAGATTCCTGAGAGGTGCTATGAGATTAAGACCTGCTTTCTGCTCCCATTCCACAATGGGAATATTTCATAGAAAAAGAAGCAGAAAAAGGTGGCGCTGCTCCAAAAAAGCAAAAGTACAAAATAGCTGCCAGCACTATGGATTGGCACTAGGAGGACAGGAACACGAATGTTCTCTAATGGTGGTGCTCTCACCCCATAATGAATGTATTCACTTAAACAAAGAACATAAAGTAGAGCAAGCATAGTTTTCCTTCTGGTCCGACTGAGCGCAGGTATCGCTGGGGGGGGGGGGGATTCTGACACATGAGTGGCTGTTCTCCCCTGCACCTCCAGAGCATGCCTCGCTATTGGCTGATGTTTTAAAGGGGAAACTCTATAAATGTCTAATGTTTTTGCTTCATGAGGCTTGAAAAAGCGCCACTGGGGACAAGGCACTCGTTTTGAACTTTGGAGGACGTGGATCTCGTTTCTGGCTTACAAGAATACCGTTTTGCTAGCCATCATCTCCACTAAACAAGTTGGAGAATTACAGGCCTTTTCATCTGAAGAACTTTATATCTCTTTCTTCTCAGACAGAGTGCAGTTAAGGTTCCTCTCTGGATTCAATCCTAAGGTTCCCTCCCAGGCTAATATCAATCAGGTATTCTATTAACCAGTTTTCTTTCCACTCTTTATATTGTGCTGCTGGTAGGACGTAAGGGAATCGTTGATTATATTATTAATCTGTTAGTCAGTCCTAACAGCAGCACAAGCTTCCCCCCCTTAGATGAGTATTGTTTTTTCTTTATAATCAACTTGGTGGGGGAGGTCTCTTTTGGCTTTTATAGAGGAGGTGGTTGTCCACTTACCAACTGTTACTGAGCGAGCAAGAAACAAATGCAACAGCAGGGGGCGCTATACACATGTATTTTAATCATTACCTTACATAATTTTTGAATTGCAAATCATTTCAGATTTTGGTGGATTTAAAAAATATACAATATTTGTGTGACAACCTCTTTCAGATGTAATTGTGCATAAGAATAATTTTCACAATCTAGACATGAAAATCTTTTTCCTGCAAGTTTTTTGATGTGCACATAAAGATGAATTGGTTATAATAATTTGGCTTCTTCCTGTGTGATGTCTACGGCTGGATTGACACTAGCTATCCATTTTGCGGAGTAGAAAACACCAGACGTTGTATATCCTCGTGTATTTACGTGTGCCGTCTGTTTTTTATTTTTTTTTGCATCCACAATCACCCAGCAAAATATACATGACATTCCATCCATCCTTAATATGACTTTCATTGACGTAGACATTGAGAAAGAAAATGTCATACGCTATTTTTTCACACTACTTTTCTGTCCATGTTCTATTCGTGAAAAATATCTGTAGAAAAAAAAAGGACAGGACAGAAATGACGTCCATGTCCCTTAGAATGCCCAGGACGAGTAGAGAAATGAGGAAAAAAATAGTCCATAACATGATTTTCATGAATGGAGGGATACTGAGAAAAAAAAAAACAACAACAGATGTGTGAATACAATGAGTCCATGTCATGTCTGATATTTTTCATGACTAGCATATGGACAGAAATGTAGTATGAAAAGACCCCTACAGACCACATTCAGAACATGAATATGGCTTCTCTCCTGCTTGATTTCTTTGGTGTATAACAAGATTTGTTTTTTGAGTAAAATATTTCCCACATTCTGAACATGAATATGGCTTTTCCATTATGTGAGTATTATGATGTTCGACCAAACATGAAAAGTAGTGTGAAAAGACCCCTACAGGCCACATTATAAATATGAATATAGCTTCTCCCCTGTGTGAGTTCTTTGATGTCTAACAAGATCTGATTTATCTGCAAAACCTTTCCCACATTCTGAACATGAATATGGCTTCTCTTCTGTGTGAGTTCTTTGGTGTAAAACAAGATGTGAGTTACGAGTATAACATTTCCCACATTCTGAACATGAATATGGCTTCTCCCCTGTGTGAGTTCTTTGATGTTTAACAAGATCTGATTTATCTGCAAAACCTTTCCCACATTCTGAACATGAATATGGCTTCTCTTCTGTGTGAGTTCTTTGGTGTACAACAAGATCTGAGTTACGAGTATAACATTTCCCACATTCTGAACATGAATATGGCTTCTCTCCTGTGTGAGTTCTTTTGTGTAAAACTAAAGTTGATTTATGTGCAAAATATTTGTCACATTCTGAACATGAAAATGGCTTCTCACCTGTGTGACTTCTTTGATGTTTAACAAGATCTGAGTTACGAGAATAACAATTCCCACATTCTGAACATGAAAATGGCTTCTCCCCTGTGTGAGTTCTTTGGTGTAAAACAAGATCTGAGTTACGAGTATAACAGTTCCCACATTCTGAACATGAAAATGGCTTCTCCCCTGTGTGAGTTCTTTGATGTCTAACAAGAACTGAGTTACGAGTAAAACATTTCCCACATTCTGAACATGAAAATGGCTTCTCCCCTGTGTGAGTTCTTCGATGTTTAACAAGATCTGAGTTACGAGTAAAGCATTTTCCACATTCTGAACATGAAAATGGCTTCTCCCCTGTGTGAATTCGTTGATGCTTAACAAGATCTGAGTTACGAGTAAAGCATTTTCCACATTCTGAACATGAATATGGCTTCTCTCCTATGTGAGTTCTTTGATGTGTAACAAGTTCTGAATTATAAGTATAACATTTTCCACATTCTGAACATAAAAATGGCTTCTCTCCTTTGTGAGTTCTCTGATGTACAACACCACTTTGGTGACTTTTCTTTTCCTTCACAGTCTGTAATGAATCTGTAGATAGGACGTGTATAATAGGATCAGATGATAAATCTTTGCTGTGAAGGGCTGAGGGTATATCTGGGGTAATGACATGTTCTTCATATGGATCTTGTTTGATACCATGATCCTCTGCTTTATAATCTGTAGATATCAGATGTCCCTCTGAGCTCCTGGTACAGTCATCTGTGATAAATAAAAAGGATTTTACAATTTTTAAAATAATCTCAAATCAATCTCTATTGATATTTTAGAAGACTTCTATATAAATTTTACACTTGTAGGGTCAGTAACTGGTTGTGGCTGCCGTCACTAACATGGATGCCTTTCCCTGGTAGATCTCATTGCTCAAACTACATAAATTACATTCAGCACAGAAAATTGCCATTTATACACCCAGATCAGTTTCTCTTTTTCCTAAAAGATCTCATTGACAAACATAGTGTAGAATACTCTTAGGTCCCCTAGAAACCTATCTATTAAACATAGTGTAGAGCACTCTTAAGGCCCGGGCCCATGATGCCACATAAGAGCACCGGACGTCACCAGGAGAGCGCTAGACACCGCAAGGAGGCATATTGGTTTTCTGTTATTTCTATTCTCCTTATTTTCATAAGTATTTTTCACTGGCCCCACTTACGATGTTTTTGAAAATGTCCCATTTACTTTGTTCCGTTCACCTGAGAACATTGTCCCAGTTTATGCTGCTAAGCTCCTCTCAGCTGGTGAAAATTGGCCCTCCTGAAGTTTAGTGTTTTTGTTCCACCTCTTTTTAAAATGTACATGAAAATGTATTATGTTGTGGTCACTATTACCTAGATGACCCCCGACCTCCACTTTTGACTGTCTGTCATGTATGAAAAAAATTAAGTCTAAAAATGCTTTTTTTTTTGGTCCAGCACTAGTTGTGTTAGGTAATTGTCTTTAATTACTAACATAATCCTGTTCTGTTTGTTGGACCTGCAGATTGAAAACAAGTCTGTAGATCCACTATGCCTCTTTGTGCAAAATAACGTTGTCCCAGTCCCCACCTTCTTTGGCGGTCTTATCTAATTAAAGGCCTGGACACTTGACATCGCCCTGGTGCATTGACCACACATTTAGACATCGGAGTACCTCACGCACAGTACGGAAGTCTTGGGGCATGGACAGGTTATCAGATAGACTACTCCCACTGTTTTACAGTTGACAAAATCCCAACTCTCATAGGTACGACCTGTACCGACACTACTGAATACTTCTCCACTTTTATTGAAGGGACAGTCACTACATTCTCCGCATCTAAAGGGGTCATTTCTCTTGCTCTCCAGGTCTCTCCCATTTGAAGACGCAGAAAATGACTGTACTAGAATATCATGAAGGTTTTTACCTCTTCTGTATGTGACTTGAGGGTTGTTGGGAGATCCGATCAACAATGTTTGTCAAATCGTAAGATTTTCCAATATCTCCCCAACATACCCAGAACCTCTGTCTGTTTTCTGACAAACTATTCCTATTCATTTTGTGATGTTGGATTCTTCCCATGGCCTACAGATGAACAAATTCTCTCTCCTAAAGTTTTTTGCCTTATTATATGCTTGTTTGGCCACAGACTGGAGGAAGCTCCTGTCCATAAATCTCTTTCCCAGTTCTCTCAATTGTTTTCAATATCATTGAGGGATCTACTGTTTGTTGTCATATGATTTTTAAGGACAATGGGACAGATTTTGTCACCTCACTCTTAAGATTCTTCAAATCCAGAAAAGAGAGAGATTCAGCATTTATCTCGCTGGTAAATCTGAGCCTAAGATCATTACTGTTGAGAGCTTTCATGAACTCACATGATGAAGACCAAAATAGTAAGATGTCGTCTACATAGCTTATTCTAAGTGACAGCAATGACAACCGTCTGGAGTGACTGTCTATTGGACTATTGTGTCCTCCCACCAGCCAAGGTACAGGTTAGCAAAAGTCGGTGCAGCTGGGCCCTCCATTGCTGTACCTGTCAACTGGTGGAAGAAGACACGGCCCTCTGGAATAAAATGCACTGAAGCACCGAGTTGTTATAGTAACATGTTGTATATTCCGTCAGCTCAGAAAATATTCCACTGCCCGACATACTTTATCACGAGGGATCGATGAATAAAATGCCTCTACATCCAGGCTTGTAATCATCACATTTTCACATCTCATTTGGTGAGAACATCTGTTGTATCCCTCACATAATATGTTGGGCTCAACACAATTGGTCTTAGAACCCTGTCTATTAATGCCCGATACTAAGGGGGAATCCTTTAGGTATCTTTGGTGTGCTATAGAGAGTGGCCATTAGACGAAACTTCAAGAAATGAAAATCAAATTCATTCCCATCAATCTCCTAAATCCCCCATACACAATCGGCCGAGCATACAAATGTCCTAAAGTGGGAGATGGGAGAAATCCGTGGCCATAAGGACCTGGCTTGTTGGAATCCATCATGCCGATGCTTCTCCACAGATGCCTTCCACCTCTTTCATCTGATGGTGGCCAGTCCCACCAAAATCTAAGAGCAGTTTACTTCATTCTCCCCAGTGAAAACACATACAGCTCAGTCAATTCTGGTATATATGTGTATGGAGAGGTTTACAGGAAATGTGGCTGAATGGTCAATCTACATCTAATGTGTCCGGCCACCATGAAGGGGTACATCACCTGTAATAGCTCTTGGATCTATGAGCTCTTCCTCTCAACTGCACATGGATCTGTTTTCAATGGGGAGAGCGGATTAAACCGCTGCAAGACACGTCTAGTGGTAGCTTTTATCCAAGGAGACAGCAGACAGACAGAAATTGTCCTCATTCATTATCCTTGTTCTAACGGAATTTCTACATCATATTATAAATGTGCAGCGTGTTATCACCTATAGCGGTATCACATTTATATTCATGTATTACTTGTATTGAGCTGAAAAATCAGGACACAGAATTGTAGCAGTCAGGAATAACGAGAATCTGTGACTGTTCTGTGATATATTCAGTGGTAATAACTCACCTGGATGGTTACCTGTAGGAATGTCCTCCTCACACTCCTCATCACCACTCACATAGGGCTCTTCTTTTATCTTTACTTCTATAGCATTAATATTGTTCAGGTCTTTATCCTGATGGAAATGATGTCAAACAAACAAAAAGTAAAAGTCAGTAAAAAATTCTAGATGAGCGAAAGATTAATCTGAGACAAATATCTGTAGGTCTCCTAGAACATGGAATTTGCTATAAATGTATATTCAGCATGGCTAGACATAGTTCAGGTGGAGGAGATCAGACTCTACCAGATACATCAGGTTGTTTAGGAAATTAATGGATCAGATCAGTAGAAATCCAACCTGATGGTTCCTTATTCCAACCAGCAGTCTCCATAGCCAGAAGATTGTGAGAAGATCCAGACATGTAATGTCTATGGTCAGCTTTATCCTCCATCTCCACCTCTCAGTACACAAGTATAAACCATCTAATACTGCTGGATAACCCAAGACCGACCACAAGGACTTCACAGCCCATCTACACATCATAGGGAATATCTCCATCTACCTGATCATCCTGTGGAAGAAGAGGACTGGGACATCTCTCCGGTGTTGTCCTCTTACTGGATCTACCTGTAGGAAACACAGACAGGGACTGAATTCATTCTGTACATACAAATAATGGAAGTCCATGTGTATATAGTCATGTCTATTACCTGGTGATGTGAGGGGCTGGTGGTCCTCCATCATCACCTCCTTGTACAGATCCTTGTGTCCTTCTAAATACTCCCACTCCTCCATGGAGAAATAGACAGCGACATCCTGACACCTTATAGGAACCTGACAACACAATGATACAGTCATCACCCAGACCCCTCCAGTTACTGTATAATGTCCCAGCATTCCCAGCAGTGTCACCTCTCCAGTCAGCAGCTCCAGCATCTTGTTGGTGAGTTCTAGGATCTTCTGTCCATTGATCTCCTCATGTATCAGGGAGTGAGGTGAAGGCCCTGGGATTAGGCTCAGGGTTCCTCCATATCCTTCATACACAGGAGCCTGACAGCGCCCACTAGAGGTCTTCTTCACTACTGTGTAATCCTGGTTATATAGAGACACATTAATAAATATCACTACATCCATGTCCAGAGTCCATCACCTCTCCAGTCATATCATCTGTTATTACTATAGATAAGAATGATGTAATGTGACATCATCAGAATCTCTCACCTCTCCAGTAAGCTGGTAGATGATCTCTAGGGTGAGATTTAATAGACTTTCCGCCATCTTGTTCCTGTCTCTTTCCATCCTTGATGGAATATTCTCTTATATAGAAGATACTGAGAGGATTCTATATTGTAGGAACCTGAATGGAGAGAAGATGAGACAATGTAAAAACCTCACAAGATCCCATGTAATAAATAGAATTAGTAGGGATTATAAGGGGGGCTTCCGGGTCAGACACTAGTATGTGAAGATACATGGCACATTCCTCCTCTCTGCACACAGTATCAGACTCTTCTCCTCCACTAACCTGTAATGTAGAACGAGCGCCCTACACCGAGGAGACAAACCTAGGCTGGTACAGGACATATATATGTAGCGGAGTCTGCTGAGGAGTGGGAAGAAGGAGACCAAGATACTGATGGGGATAAATTTGGTGTATATTGGGATAGTCCGTGTACCACAGAATATAATCTACGCTACATATCATTCGGTGTAGTTTCTGCTCTGATTTCTTCCAGTTTCTGGTGTAAATTATAGTAAACTTGTCAGACTGTAGGTAACCCAGCATATCGCACTTAGGCTCACTATGATCGCTGTTGCTCGGCCTCCTGACTGCCATAGCAACCCCTCGGACCCTGTGATCTTATTGAGGGGGATCTGAGGGGTGTCGGGCACGATCTTGTCCCCAGACTCCCCGGATGCCATGATGAATAGCGATCCCGGCATGTGAGGGATTAATCCTCTGGAGTCGGAGTATCTTTCCACTCCGGTGACTAGTCCCGGGTATCGGCTGTATAATACAGCTCCTGTGCCCGCGACATTACAGCGATGTACTATTACGGCGCTGAGCATTAACTACATGGCCAGCACAATGTAATAGTACGGCACAGAGCGGGAAGGGGTTAAAGCAGCCGAGTCCTGAGACAACTAGAATTGCCGAAATACACGAAACATACAATAAAATACTGACATTGTCCGGAGAGTTTGTCTAATTCTAATGTAACTGGGATGACGTCCTAGAATTGTCTGGTCTTAAAGGGGTTAATAAAAAATCCAGGCCTGTGAGCGACCACCTACCTCCTCCTGTACAGCAACCGTGGTTACAGGACCTGTGATGATGTCACATGTGTGGGAGGAGTCAATGAGTCACATGACCCAGTCTTCCAGGTCTCTGCTGGATGAGCTGCAGTGATGTGTCTGGATCAGGATGTGGTTACATATATATATATGTGTGTGTATAGAGTATATATGTAGCAGAGCTGTTTGTGTGTGATGTATAGGGAGCGGCCAGGATTAACCCCTTCATGACTGGACACATTTTCGGGTTATTAGTTACATCCGGTTTTGAAGGATATAACATTTTTTACACTTAAAGGAAATCTGTCAAGTCAATCTGGGACATTAAACCACCCACACGTCCTTATAGACCTGGGGTTTAATGTCCCAGATCGCCCTGTTGTAATGCAATCCGCAGGCGCATTAAAAATAAAAAACCTTTATACTTACCTAGAGAAGGGTCCGATGAGCGCTGTTCGGCTTATTCATGAGATTCTTCGGTAGTACGCCTCCCAGCGCCTGCGCTGTTCTTCAGTGAAGCCGAAGATGGACACCCCGGTTTCACTACGTATTTGCGGGACATGTGCACTGAAGCCGAGGTGTCCTCCTCTGGCTTCACTGAAGAACTGCACAGGCGCAGGGAGTACAGCGCAGGGTGAGTATTAAGCTTTTTTATTTTTAATGTGGCCATGGATTGCGTTATAAGAGAGTGATTTGGGACAATAAACCCCATGGCCATATGGATGTGTGGGGGGTTTAGTGTCCCAAATTGCCCTGACAGATTCCCTTTAAATATGGAAATAATTGTTGTGTCTTTATTCAGTGATACCGGGGGCTTCTTATTTATGTCATTTTTATATGTTTTTTTTCTGTATTCAATATTCAGGAATTTAGAAAAAAAACAAATACGGAGGGTAAAATTGTCCGTTATTCACATTTTTCTAGTTATTTTATTTTTTCTTCATATCATAAACTGTCCTTACAGTAATTTAGGTGACCAGAATTTGGTGTTGCCAGGGGTGGGGCTAGAACCGGTGATGAGAGGTAGAGACGTTATTTTTTTTATTTTGTCTTAATGTTTCTTTATTTTTTTATTTATTTTTATGTGCCCCCATTAGGTTATAATAGACCTTTTGGGGAAATTCTAACATTACATTTTTTTCACTGATTTTACTGTAAATGGGGCAACGACACATTGTTATTTATTTATTTTGTGCCATCATATTCCGCAGCACTTTATTGTGCCAAATAGGGCTCACAATCTACATTTCCTATCAGTACGTCTTGGAGTGTTGGAGCTCCGCACAAACCCTGGGATATTATACTGTGTGTGGGCCACTGTGGAGCATATTATAGTGTGTGGGGGCCATTAAGGGTGATATAATACTGTGTTGGGGCCACTGTGGAGCATATTATACTGTGTGGGGCCACTATGGAGCATATAATACTTTGTGGTGTCACTGTGGAGCATATAATGCTGTGTGGAGCCACTGTGGGGCATATTATACTGTGTGTGGGCCACTGTGGAGCATATAATACTGTGTGGGTGCCACTAAGGACCATATTCTGTGTGGGGTCACTGTAGAGCACATTATACTGTGTGGGGAGCCACTGAGGGGGATATAATACTATGTGGAGTCACTGTAGATCATATTATACTGTGTGAAGGCCACTATGGAACATATTATACTGTGTGAGGCCACTGTGGAGTATATTATACTGTGTGGAGGCCACTGTGGAGCATATTATATTGTGTGGGGTCACTGTCTATCAGATTAACCCCCAATTTCCACAGCTTCAAGCATAAACTAAAGACATATCTTTTCAGACAGGCCTATCACAACTCCTATTGTAAACCCTTCCGTAGTTAGAATCCCTAAAATGTATCCTCCTCTGTTTATGCTTCAACATTACCTCACAGGATATGATGACGTATAAGACTAGCTTTATATGTCCAGGCACCATCTGCATGTTAAAGGACATGACTGGTGACGGCTCATACAGCTTTATATATGTGTAATGACAGTAACCTCTATTACAGAATTGTCTGACCATTGTACAAGCAATGCTACCTCCGATGCCGCCCCTGCTACCTCCTGTGTCGCCCCCTCTACCTCATAGATTGTAAGCTCTTGCGAGCAGGGCCCTCAGTCCCAGTGTGTGAATTGACTATTTCTTTGTAATGTATCTTTTTTGTCAGTACTTGAACCCTACAAATTGTACAGTGCTGCGGAATATGTTGGCGCTATATAAAAAAAATGTATTATTATTATTATATTATACTGTGTGGAGTTACTGTGGAGCATATAATACTGTGTGGGGCCACTGTGGAACATACTATACTGTGTGGAGGCCACTGTGGAGCATATTATACTGTGTGGGGCACCTTCACTATTCACATCACACGCCATCTGTTTTATAGCAACCTTTACAGGCTTTAATAACATTGCATGGTGATTATAATACAGATACTGTGCAATGTAAATAGTGGAAGGGTCACAGCTGTGTGGACGTCATGCTAAGTTTTCTGATATATGCTGCCTTAACAACAGACTGGCTGCAGATCATAAAGTACAGTCTGTATATAACAAAAATACAAGTCAGACCATTATGCTTTGGATAACAAAAAATGATATTAATGGCTTTTGCCACTCAAAGGGTGACGTGGCCAGTCAGAGTGTACATAATATAGTGGACAGTCACAGTACTGTGCAGAGCTTCTACCCCTCCCCTCCTACGATCTCTCTGCCTCTATTTTTCGAAAATAAATAAATGTAATCACTCTAAGCTCCAGGGTCCTTTCCTATAATTCTGTAGTACAGCAACTTCTATTGGTTTTCTCCACTGTTGGCTGAATTTTGTCCCTTCCATCATCTCCGCAAAATATCTCCTCTCTCTGTAATGACCCTATATAGTGCATATGACACTATTACGTTACCAAGTAAAAAAGCACATTAGGTATCCCTGCATCCAAAAATACCCAAACTACAAACAAATATCAAAAGAGTTGAACCAATGTTTTTTCACCAGTTCGCCTCCCAAAAAAATGTGAATAAAAAGCGATCAAAACATCAGACATTCCACAAAATGGCGTAAATAAATAGTACCGCAAAAAAGCCACCTTATGCTGCTCCACATCTGGAAATAGAAAAATGTAACGGTTGACAGAATATGATGAAAATGGTTTTTTTTCACGTTTTGGATTTTTGAAAGATTTCAAAACACAACCATGGGCAGGATTATGATGATAATTTGGTATCGTCATAATCCTGCCACCCCACAGAATAAAGGTAACATGTCATGTTGGCCGCATAGTGAAGGCTATAAAAACAAAACAAATAAGAAAGTGGCACAAATGCAGTTTTTCACTAATTCCACCCCATAATGATTTTTCTTTACAGCTTCCCAGAACATTGCATGGAGTATTAAATGGTACCACTACGAAATACAATTTGTCCCACAAAAATTAAGCCGTTAACTTCAAAATGATAGCTTTGGTAAAATTATAGTTTTTAAAAAATGAAAATCGAAAAATGGCTGCGGCGGGAAGGGGTTAAGGGGAGTCTGTCACCAGGTCTGATCGTATTAAACCAATCCCACTGTTACATTGCACAAGCTCACCTAAAGGGGTTGTCCGGGGATACCAGATCTCTGGCAGGAGGCCGGAGAAGGTGAAAAACATAGTCACAGGAAAGGACACGGTCCGTCACTCGCATATTTCAGGCTCCGTTGGACTGGACATATTCTATACACTACTGAGCTATACACTTGTATCTTGGAACACAAGGCTGTGTCATGAGTAAGCTATATTAGAGTTATCCATATATACTGACAACAACATCCGAGGTCCCAAGATACAACCTCCCTATTGGTATAAATGATTGGCAGACACACATGTACTAGTTGCCAGTTGCTAGAGTTACTACGGCTGCTAAAGGGGTGTGACATGTGGTGTGTACATTGATGGAGGAGGCATAGATGGAGACGGAGGGGTGAATGAAGTCGTTGACTTTATATTTTTCTTCACTGTTGAATTTTCCACTTACATTTAGATTATTTTCATCTGCTTATGAACAATGCGAATTGCACATTTCTTTTTATTTTATCTGGCGCTCCAGTGCATGATTGGAAAGCAATTAAAACATTGTAAAAATGTATGATGGGTTCTGTCCAGATTCCATCGAGATCGCACCAGGAAGCTGAAAAAATACACATCCTGCTCGATCTTGCCACAGATTCCGCACTCAAGACTCTTCGTCGATTAGGCCCATTCATCTGGTAGCCAAAAAATGAAGAGGAATCCGAGGCAGATGTCCGTCGTCAAATTGCTCTTCATTTTCCAAAATCTGAATGGGGCCTTACCTTGGAAGGAAGCTTCAAAAATAATCCAATCAAAATGAATTGCTATAATTTCTACATGCTTGGCCAATCGTTGATTGTAATGTCAATCTGTATTCCCTTAGTCCTGACAGCAGCACAATATGGGGTATCTCTGCCCCTGTGTGTTGTTTAGGACAGGTGGAACCTGTAATTAGCACCAAAAAGGTGCATCCTACTAGCCCTATAAGAGGGCACAAGAGACCTCCCTCCACTGTGTAAATTATAAAGTAACAGGAAACAAGCTTCTAGGGAGGGAAGCCTTGTGCTGCTGTCTGGACTAAGGGAATACAGATTGACATTACAATCAACGATTCCCCTTACGTCCGACAGCAGCACAATATGGGGAGATAGCAAGTAATTCCCCTAGGGAGGGTTTCCTCGCCTTACAACGTCAAGGACTGTCTGACCAAAGGCAGTTGTCTGGGAACTGCGGACATCTAAACGATAATGTTTAACAAAGGTCAACTGAGATGACCATGATGCAGCCGCACAAATCTGGTCCAATGGTAAGGACTGATACTCAGCCCAAGAAGTCGACACAGCCCTGGTCGAGTGGCCGTAGAAAGACTGGAGGGAGTAACTCCTGAATAAGAAAGGAGGACTTAATTGTCTCCTTGATCCATGTGGATAGAGTAGGCTTGGAAGCCTTGAGGCCTCTGTTTTTACCCTGCATATTGATTAGTAGGTTTTCGGCCTTCCTAAACGGTTGAGTGCGGGATAGGTAAATCCGCAGACACCTTACCACATCTAAGGTGTGGAGCTTTTCTTCCTCCTCAGAGGTTGGAGTGGGGAAAAACACAGTTAACGAAATTAGCTGATTGCTATTATAGCATGAGAGGAACCTTAAGGTTAAACCCAGACAAACCTAAGGTGCACCCTATCTGCAAAAACAAAATGTACGGTTCTCTAGAAGAGAGAGCCTGGAGTTCCCCTACTCTTTTGGCAGATATAATAGACAGCAAAAAAGTGGTTTTGTAGGCTAAATATTTTAGCTCCGTAGTCTCCCAAGGGTTCAAATGGAGGACCGCAAAGGCCTGCAAGGACTACCGCAAGATCCCACTGGGGAACTGGAGATGATACCGAGGCTTTAGCCTCATTGCCCCTTTAAGGAACCTTGCAACCAGAGGATCCTGAGACAGACGTCTGTTCAAATAAGTGGAGAGGGCCGCAATCTGCACTTTCAAAGTGGCAGGGCAAGGCCCTTATCCAAACCGTCCTGAAGAAAATTTAAAATATCAGCCGTAGAAGGTTCTAGATTATTATTACCCTTCTTAGAGCACCACTCCATGAAAATCTTGGCTGTCCTCTGGTAGTTCTTATTGGCAGAGTCTGCTCTTGCAGAAGCAAGGGTCTTCAGGACGGCCTCTGACAGTCCTCTATCCTACTGTAGGGACTGCTCAACCTCCAGGCTGTCAGGTTGAATCTCCAGAGATTCTGACACTTCAGAGATCCTTGGGAAAACCAGGTTCTGGATGGGGGGAAGCCTCTAATATATCCCTTGACTCATCTCCATGAGTTGGGAAAACCAAGCTCTTTTTGGCCAAAATGGAATGATGGGTATCACAGAGACTTGGTCCTGTCTGATTGGAATTGGAGGGATGATGTACGCCAGCCTGCACCTCCAAGGGATGGACAGGGCATCCACTGCCAAGGGATTGTCCTCTTGGTAAAGGGAACAGAACGTCTCCACCTTGGCGTTGAGTTGGGTAGCCATGAGGTCTATTTCTGGAAGACCCCACCTCAGGGTAATCTGATTAAAGACTTCTGGATTGAGTGACCATTTTCCTGATACGGCATGACCCCGACTCAACCGATCCGCTACTATGTTCAGGGAGCCCTTGATGTGAACTGCGGATAAATGGGTTAGATTTTTCTCTGCCCATGTAAATATCAGATCTGCCTCCCTGAGGAGGGTTGGTGATCTGGTGCCTCCCTGTCTGTTTACGTACAGCACTGTGGTCATGTTGTCTGACAGGATCTTTGACTGCTCTTCCCTTGAGAAGAGGCGAGAAATGGAGTAAGGCACGATATACAGCTCTGAGCTCCTTCCAGTTGGATGAGGTCCTTCTTTCTGGAGCACTCCAGACTCCCTTTATGGAGTTTTGGTCCAAATGGGCTCCCCATCCCGTGAGGGATGCATCTGTAGTCAACAGGGTCCATGGAGGTTGGACCGTGGACCTTCCGTCTTTCAGGTGTAACCACCACTTGAGGGAAAAGACGGGTCCTGGGGGAGAGTCGAATCTTCTTGCTGAGTGTAAGAAGGGTGCGATCCCAAGCCTCTAGTAATTCTCTCTGGAGGGGACATAAGTGCCACAAGGCCCATGGGACTGCCTCCACTGAGGAAGACATCAAGCCCAGGATCTTCATCAATGTTCTGATGGAGGATATTGGCTTTTTGAAGAGGTGCCGGACTGCCATGACCAGCTTCTCCTTCCTTGCTGGTGTCAAGGAGATTTGCAGGCGGACTGAATCTAGGAAGTAGCGGAGGAACTTCCTTCGGGTTGAAGGGATCGTTTTTGACTTCTCCCAGTTTATAAGCCATCCCAGACTCTGAAGCAGGGAAACGGCTATCTGTAGGTACTGGAGCAGAACAGACTCTGACTGGGCCTTTATCAACCAGTCGTCTAGATAAGGCACCAAGAATATCCCCTGAAGCCTGAGGGCAGCCGTTATGGGGGCCACTACCTTTGTAAAGGTGTGGGGAGCAGAGGAGATCCCGAAGGGTAGTGCTGTGAATTGAAAACTGCTTCCTATGGCCGGAAACTACTACGGCAATCCTTAGAAAACCTTCTGTGTGGAGGTAAATAGGAATATGCAAATAGGCGTCTTTTATATCCAAAGTCACAAAAAACATCGCCTTGGAGGAGAAAGGTGGTGACAGACTTTATGGTTTCCCTACGGAAGCACTTCTTTTTGATGAAGCGGTTGAGGTACCTTAAGTCTATGATCATTCTCCACTTGTCTGCCGGTTTTGGCACCAGGAAGATGGAAGAATAGACACCGGATCCTTCTTCTAGAGAAGGGACTTCCACCAGGGCTCCCTTGTGAATGTACTCTCGGATGGAGCATTCCAATGTAGTCTGCTGCATTGTAGGGAGGCTGCGAGTTAACACAAACCGATCCTGAGGAGGATGGATGAACTCGATTGCATAACCTCTTTGGATTACCTACCGGACCCATGGGTCTCGAATTTTTTCCTGCCAGCAGTTGAGAAAGTGGGAGGACGACCTCCAACAGGAATCTCGGCCACAGGAAGTCTGCTTCTGATGTCAAAAGCTAGGCTTCTCTTTTTTATCATCAGACTTCGGGAATCTCCGGCCAGCGCCTCTAGAGGAATATCTAGAGCCTCTCTGGGATTGCCGTCCATGACGAGGCGGATAGCCTCTACCACAGCCAGAGTCAGACCTACCTCTAAAGGCCTGGGGTAAAGTTTTACCCTTCCTGTCGGCCAAGCCCTCTAGGATCTCGTCTAGGGCACTGCCAAAGACTCTACCTGGCTCAAAGGGCAATGCGCACAAATTATATTTTGAGGGGAAAACAGCTCTCCAAGGTTTTAACTATAGAGGTCTTCCTGCTGCAGTCTTCTTGGTAAGTGCGAGGGATTTGGCCGCCAGCCTTAATTGATGGTTGGAGGCTTCCGCTAAATATTCAGCTGCCAGGGAAACTGAGCCTAGAAACCCTAGGAGCTCGTCTCTGGAGAGTCCAGAGTCGATGTCCCTTTCGAGGTGGACCAGGTCAGTACATAATTTGGCTGAAACTTCACAAGACGCAACCGCCACAGCGGTCTGGGGCGAGGCAGCTGAATAAGCCTTCTTGAAGGTATTGTCGATGCTCCTGTCCATGGCGTCGTGCAAATTTGCTCCATCATCTGATGGTACCTTAGTGCCACTGCCATATCCACCTTGGGAGGAGGACCCCATTGAGCAACTGGGAATAAAACGCTGAACCTCCTAGGAACCACAAGAGGTTTTTCAGGACATCTCCACTCTGAGGACATTAATTTTTGTAATGTCTGGTCCACTTGGAAGACCCTAGGCCCTCTATAGGTGGACGTGGAGGCTTCCCTAACAACATCACGATCCTTTGACCGGATGGATTTCAGCAGCCGGCTTAATTTTTCGAGTGGGAAGCACGGCCTGCTGGGATCTTCAGTGGAAGCGTCAGATGAGAGTGTCTCGTCCACTATCTGATAATCTTCATCAGAGATCCGTAAGGAAGATTGTGTCTCAACCTGTGGTCTCTTGGCAATCTGGGCGATGGAAGAACGGATCTCCTTAAGAGACTCCTCCATATAGTCCTTTACCCAAGTGACAACCTCTCTTATGGAAGGTTCTTCCGGCGGGGGTCCGCGACATTGGCGACAGCTGGTAAAATCATAGCCGTCAGGTAAAGGGGTATTGCAATCCAAACACATTAGGTGTTCATGTTTAGAGAACTTTTTCCTCCTAAGCCCATCGCCGTTCCCTGATGCAGAAGATGACATCTGAAACATCAAACAGCCACGTGACACTGAAAAATGTAAGATTGCCAAGTATCGCATAAAAAGAAAAAGCCAAGGGGTACCTTACTTTTTTTTTTTTTTTTAACGGTCACTTGAAGAGAGAAACCGTCAGAAAAAAAAACAGCCACCGCAAACCGCAGCAGAGGAGCTAGAAACCACTCGCTCAACAAGTAGACTGCAGACCTTTGAATGTAATCCAGCAGCAAGGGGAGGAAGCCAACAAAGAAACATTTATACAGCACCAAAACGGGTCAAACGCCATAATGGAACATAGAGGAGCATAAGCCTAAGCCAGAGGCTCAAAATACAAGCAGCAAAAATCTATTCTATATTTTGCCTTTAAATTTTCAATTTCCAAACTTACCGCACTTTTTCCAAGAAAACCGGAAGTAGGCCGCGGTGGTGCGCAAAGGCTTCCTTCCCCTGGGAACACGGGACCGGAGAAAAGTTAGGGCCGAGGAGGTTCCTTACTTACTTCGGGATCGTGCTGCCTGCAGTGCGATGAGCCGGATATACACTGCGCTGCGGAGCAAAGGCCCGAAGGTTCTTTCTTTTGGGAAGAAGACAAACGGAATGGACCGAGGTACCCCTAAAGGTAAGCCAGGAGTAGATAAAACCCCTAGCAACGGGAGGTCACAAGAGACCTCCGTCCACCTGTCCCACACAGGACAGAAAAAAACACAGTGATGGGAGGTCTCTTGTGACCTCTTATAGGGCCAGTAGGAGGCACCTTTTTGGTGCTAATTAAAGGTTCCACCTGTCCTAAACAACACACAGGGACAGAGATACCCCATATTGTGCTGCTGTCGGACATAAGGGGAATCTATTATGTTTAGTCCTTGCATGAACGCCCATGCATGAGAGACACTGACAGGATTTTCTTCTCTGTTAGACATGGACAAGCAAGAGAAAAATAAACAGCAGGGGGCGCTATACACAAATATTTTAATCATTATGTTACACAATTTTCAAATTTGGTGATGGGTTTAAAAATATATTTTGTGGCACCTCTTTAACATGTAATTGGGGTAAAAATACAACCTAGACAAGAAAATGTTTTCCCTGCACAAGTTCTTTAATGTGCTGTTAGTTTAGTTAAACTAATTTCCACATGAAAATGGCTTCTCTCCTGTGTGAATTCTCTGATGTCGAACAAGACTTGATAAAAAGGTAAAACATTTCCCGCATTCTGGACAATATGGCTTCTCTCCTGTGTGAATCTTTAGATGTTCAACAAGACGAGATTTCCGAATAAAACATTTTGCACATTCTGGGCATGAAAATGGAGATTTTCCTGTGTGAACTTGTTGATGTAAAACAAGGGTTGTTTTATGAGCAAAACATTCCCCACATTCAGGGCATAAATATGGCTTCTCTCCTGTGTGAGTTCTCTGATGTGAAATTAATGAGAACTTTTTAATAAAATATTTCCCGCATTCTGAGCATGAATATGATTTCTCTCCTGTGTGAATTTTTTGATGATCAACAAGTGTTGATTTCTGAGTAAAACATTTTCCACATTCAGGACACGAAAATGGCTTCTCCCCTGTGTGAATTTTTTGATGTAAATCAAGAGTTTTTTTGTGAGCAAAACATTCCCCGCATTCTGAACATACAAAAGGCTTCTCCCCTGTGTGAATTCTTTGATGTTTAGTAAGAGTAGCTTTATCACTGTAACATTTCCCACATTCTAAACATGAATATGGCTTCTCTCCTGTGTGAACTTTTTGATGTAAAACAAGCTTTGATTTCCGAGTAAAACATATCCCACATTCGGAACATACAAATGGCTTCTCTCCTGTGTGAATTCTTTGATGTCTAACAAGACTTGGTTTATCTGTAAAACATTTCCCACATTCTGAACATGAAAATGGCTTCTCTCCTGTGTGAATTTTTTGATGGTCAAGAAGATATGAGTTCCGAGTAAAACGTTTTCCACATTCTAAACATAAAAATGGCCTCTCCCCTGTGTGTATTCTCAGATGTCTAGCAAGACTTGATTTTGCACTAAAACATTCATCACATTCTGAACACGAGAATGGCTTCTCGCCTGTGTGAATTTTTTGATGTCTAGCAAGACATGATTTCTGAAAAAAACATTTGTCACATTTTGAACAAGGAAATGGTTTAGTACCACTTTCCAAACATGATAATGATACCGTCCTTGTGTGAATTCTTTGATGTTTAGCAAGATCTGATTTACAAGCAAAACATTTCCCACATTCTGAACATGAATATGGCTTCTCTCCTGTGTGAATTCTTTGATGTATAGAAAGATCCGATTTACCGGCAAAACATTTCCCACATTCTGAACATGAATATGGCTTCTCTCCTGTGTGAATTCTCTCATGTCTAACAAGATTTGTTTTCTGCGTAAAACATTTCCCACAATTGGAACATGAAAATGGCTTCTCTCCTGTGTGAATTCTCTGATGTTTAGCAAGATCTGATTTACAGGAAAAACATTTCCCACATTCTGTACATGAAAATGGTTTCTCTCCTGTGTTAATTCTCAGATGAGCAACATCTTTTCGTCTTTTATTTTGCCTAACAGTCTGTGATGAATCAGGAGATAGATCATTCTTCTGAAGGGCTGAGGGTATATCTAGGGTAATGGAATGTTCTTCATATGGATCTTGTGTGATATCACAATCTGCTTTAAGGTCTGTAGATATCAAATATCCGCATGAGCTTATGATAAAGTTATCTGCCAAGAAGAAAACTGATATTACTATTTTTAGATAATATAACCTTAAAACTTATATTAATATTTTATAACATTTCTATATATAAATTTCCATACATATTGTAATACATGAAGCAGAATTCAATTATCCTCTAAAATATTGGTGGGAAAATAGATGACATCTAACAGTAGATTTCGGAGCACGGACCAGTAGATCCTGATGTTTGGCCACGAGGATATTCTCCGCCAGTTTCCCACTTGTGTGGTGAGGCCAGCATCTTCATCGGTCCATGTTGCGGTGTGCCGGTCACCAATCTTTTCTAGTGAAATGCTCAGTGTAGAATCATAAAGGATCCTGTGAGTCAGTGCTATTAGGTGGTGTCCGTCTCACACACTCCCTGATACCTACATGGACTTTACTACAGGGGGAGGAGCAGTATGGTCATGTATGAGGAAGCCATGGCTTTGGGGTAAGTGTAAGGTCGGATTAGCAGATGGTTTCTATTTTTAGCTGATTCTAGTAGTGGATACCAAATATACAGAAGCATCTCAATAAATTACAATATCTTTGAAAAAATAATTTATTACAGTAATTCCATATAATAAGTGACCTCCTATATTTTATAGATTCAGTCCACACCAAGTGATCTATTTCAAACATTTTTCTCTGTGAATGTTGGGGACTATTATTACACCTAATGAACACCCAAAAGTTAACATTACAGAAATTTTGAATATTATGTAAGACCAATTAAAAAATGATTTTCAATACAGAAACGTTGGCCTACTGAAAATTCTGCATTGTTAGGTCTGGGGTCTTTCATCTTCCTCTTCTGTGTTGTTTTGTCTTATCTTGTTCTGTTACACTTATTCAGAGTAGGGATCGCCATCAAGTTGTTCCTGTCATTAGGACAGTGAGACAAGTAGGCAGGGAAATGGGCTGGGTCTAGTTTAGGGCACACTGTCTCTGTCTTCCCTTGTTTGTGCAGCAGCACTAGGGAATTGCTCAACTGGCAAATCCCTTACACTGTGACTGTTCTGTGGTACATTCAGTGGTGACTCCTCACCTGGATGGTTACCTGTAGGAATGTCCTCCTCACACTCCTCATCACCACTCACATAGGGATCTGCTTTTATCTCTAGGGCTTCAACATTTATATCGTTCAGATCTTTACCCCGATTGAAACGCTGTAAAATAAATATTGTAAAAGTCACCAGACTGGTATAGAGGATGCAGAGAATCTAATAGATGAGTAGAAAAGATTAATCAGTGTGACCAACAAAAGTGACCTCAGCCAAATAGTTGCCAGTCTCCTAGAACCTGGACTTACATTTTAGAAGATGGCTCAATGACAACCTCGAGAACCTCATACACATGTATACTCGGCATGGCTAGACCTGCTTCAGGTTGTGTCAGTGGAGAAGATCAGATTCTACCAGATACATCAAGGTTGTTTGGGAAATTATTGGATCAGATCGGTAAAAATCCAACCTGATGTTTCCTTATTCCAACCAGCAGTCTCCATAGCCAGAAGATTGTGAGAAGATCCAGACAACATGTAATGTCTATGGTCAGCTTTATCCTCCATCTCCACCTCTCATTACACAAGTATAAACCATCTAATACTGCTGGATAACCCAAGACTGACCACAAGGACTTCACAGCCCGTCTACACATCATAGGGAATATCTCCATCTACCTGATCATCCTGTGGAAGAAGAGGACTGGGACATCTCTCCGGTGTTGTCCTCTTACTGGATCTACCTGTAGGAAACACAGACAGGGACTGAATTCATTCTGTACATACAAATAATGGAAGTCCATGTGTATATAGTCATGTCTATTACCTGGTGATGTGAGGGGCTGGTGGTCCTCCATCATCACCTCCTTGTACAGATCCTTGTGTCCTTCTAAATACTCCCACTCCTCCATGGAGAAATAGACAGCGACATCCTGACACCTTATAGGAACCTGACAACACAATGATACAGTCATCACCCAGACCCCTCCAGTTACTGTATAATGTCCCAGCATTCCCAGCAGTGTCACCTCTCCAGTCAGCAGCTCCAGCATCTTGTTGGTGAGTTCTAGGATCTTCTGTTCATTGATCTCCTCCTGTATCAGGGGGTGAGGTGGAGGCCCCGGGATTGGGCTTAGGTTTCCTTTCCATCCCTCAAACATGGGTGAATTACAGCGCCCACTAGAGGTCTTCTTCACTACTGTGTAATCCTGGTTATGGGGAGACACATTAATAAATATCACTACATACATGTGCAGAGTCCATCACCTCTCCAGTCATATCATCTGTTATTACTATAGATAAGAATGATGTAATGTGACATCATCAGAATCTCTCACCTCTCCAGTAAGCTGGTAGATGATCTCTAGGGTGAGATTTAATAGACTTTCCGCCATCTTGTTCCTGTCTCTTTCCATCCTTGATGGCTCAATCAGGAATATTCTCTTATATAGAAGATACTGAGAGGATTCTATATTGTAGGAACCTGAATGGAGAGAAGATGAGACAATGGAACAACCTCACAAGATCCCATGTAATAAATAGAATTAGTAGGGATTATAAGGGGGGCTTCCGGGTCAGGCACTAGTATGTGAAGATACATGGCACATTCCTCCTCTCTGCACACAGTATCAGACTCTTCTCCTCCACTAACCTGTAATGTAGATCGAGCGCCCTACACCGGGGAGACAAACCTAGGCTGGTACAGGACATATATATGGAGCGATGGTCTGAGGATACTGAGCTGACAATTTACAAGATGGCGCTGACTTCCTCTGCAGCTTCATTCACAGCAAGTGATGGTAATAAATTTGGTGCATATTCGGGCAGTTCAGATCTACGCCATATATGGGTATGTGTAGATTTTTGCGATGATTTATTCTAATTGCTGGTGTAAATGCTGAAAAACTGTAGGTAACCACGACCTATCCTAAAAAAAAAAAAAAAAAAAAAAAAAATGGCCACACCAGCCCCTGAAAAAAGTTTTAAGTCAAAAAAAGAGTGCAACTTTTTTCCCACAAATTGCTTAATGCACTCCATTTAGAAAAACTTTAAAAAGTAACGCACTTTTAGACAAAAAAAAACCTGTTTTGCTTAATATTCACTTTATAGAACAACCAATAATCCATAAAATCATCACATTATTTCTTATTATTAAATGCCATAAAAATAAGTAGTAAAAAGGGAATAAAAAATATCAAACCTTGTCTGTACCTGAAGAAGAGACCAATGAAAACTACAAGTCACCCCACACACACCGAGCCCTCACACCGCTCCGGAGAAAGAGAAAGATGAAAGTTCGGGCTCTCAGAATATGGCGAGACAAGAAGAAATGATTTAGTAAGTTCTTTCTAGCGTAGAAGTAATAAAACCTAAACCCTGTACAAATGTGGTATCAGTGTAACCGTAGCGACCTGTAGAATAAAGCCATCATGTGATTTATACCGTAGGGTGAAGGCCCCGACCACTATTTACCTCTATGGGAGGGATGGAAACAGCCCAGAACAACCACCGCCGACTGTTACCGGAACTGCCGACACCTCAGATGACAAAAGACACAAATATTGTCATCTCAGCCATGGAAGGAACAGCCCTTATAGCCGAGTCCTGAGACAACTAGAATCCTGTCAGGACTGTGAGCGACCACCGTATATATACCTCCTCCTGTACAGTAACCATGGTCACAGGACCTGTGATGATATCATTGTCACGTGTGGGAGGAGTCAATGAGTCACATGACCAGGTCCTGCTGTTATAGCTTTAGCTGTTCAATAGATCCTAAATCCTAGTGGGATAAAGGACCTGTGATGATGTCATAATCATGTGATCAGTGATATTTATGGGAGGACTCACATGAGCAGGTGATACAGATCTCTCTGGTGGATGAGGTGAAGTTATGTATGTGACGTGTATGTAGCAGTGCCGTCTGTGTGTGACGTGTATGTAGCGGAGCTGTCTGTGTGTGACGTGTATGTAGCGGAGCCGTCTGTGTGTGACGTGTATGTAGCAGAGCCGTCTGTGTGTGACGTGTATGTAGCGGAGCCGTCTGTGTGTGACGTGTGTGGTAGCGGAGCTGTCTGTGTGACGTGTATGTAGCGGGGCCGTCTGTGTGTGATGTGTATGTAGCGGAGCCGTGTGTGTGTGACGTGTATGTAGCGGAGCCGTCTGTGTGTGACGTGTATGTAGCGGAGCCGTCTGTGTGTGACGTGTATGTAGCGGAGCCGTCTGTGTGTGACGTGTATGTAGCGGAGCCGTCTGTGTGTGACGTGTATGTAGTGGAGCTGTCTGTGTGTGACGTGTATGTAGTGGAGCTGTCTGTGTGTGACGTGTATGTAGTGGAGCTCTCTGTGTGTGACGTGTATGTAGCGGAGCTGTCTGTGTGTGACGTGTATGTAGCGGAGCCGTCTGTGTGTGACGTGTATGTAGCGGAGCCGTCTGTGTGTGACGTGTATGTAGCGGAGCTGTGTGTGACATTTATGTAGCAGAGCTGTCTGTGTGTGACGTGTATGTAGCAGAGCCGTCTGTGTGTAGCGTGTATGTAGCAGAGCCATTTGTGTGTGACCTGTATGTAGCAGAGCTGTCTGTGTGTGACGTGTATGTGTGTGACAGACAGCTCCACTACATACACGTCACACACAGACAGCTCCACTACATACACGCGCCACACACAGACACGCTCACACACGCTCCATACTACATACACGTCACACACAGACAGCTCCACTCACACATACACGTCACACACAGACAGCTCCACTACATACACCCCGCGCTCACACACAGACAGCCCCACTACATACACGTCACACACACAGCTCAACTACATACACGTCATACACAGACAGTTCTGCTACATACAGTGGGGAAAAAGTATTTAGTCAGCCACCAATTGTGCAAGTTCCCCCACTTAAAAAGATGAGGCCGGCCTGTAATTGACATCATAAGTAGACCTCAACTATGAGAGACAAAATGAGAAAACAAATCCAGAAAATCACATTGTCTGATTTCTAAAGAATTTATTTGCAAATTATGGTGGAAAATAAGTATTCAGAGCCTTTGCTCAGTACTGAGTAGAAGCCCCTTCCTTTTGAGCTAGTACAGCCACGAGTCTTCTTGGGAATGATGCAACAAGTTTTTCACATCTGGATTTGGGGATCCTCGGCCCTTCCTTGCAGATCCTCTCCAGTTCCGTCAGGTTGGATGGTGAACGTTGGTGGAGCCATTTTCAGGTCTCTCCAGAGATGCTCAGTTGGGTTGAGGTCAGGGCTCTGGCTGGGCCAGTCAGGAATGGTCACAGAGTTGTTCTGAAGCCGCTCCTTTGTTATTTTAGCTGTGTGCTTAGGGTCATTGTCTTGTTGGAAGATGAACCTTCGGCCCAGTCTGAGGTCCAGAGCACTCTGGAAGAGGTTTTCTTGCAGGATATCTCTGTACTTGGCCGCATTCATCTTTCCTTCAATTACAACCAGTCGTCCTGTCCCCCATAGCATGACACTGCCACCGCCATGTCTCACTGTTGGGATTGTATTGGGCAGGTGATGAGCAGGGCCTGGTTTTCTCCACACATACCGCTTAGAATTAACGCCAAAAAGTTCAATCTTCATCTCACCAGACCAGAGAATCTTATTTCTCATAGTCTGGGAGTCCTTCATGTGTTTTTTGGCAAACTCTATGTGGGCTTTCATATGTCTTGCACTGAGGAGAGGCTTCCTTCGGGCCACTCTGCCATAAAGCCCCGACTGCAGCACTGATAGTGACTTTGTGGACCTTTCTCCCATCTCCCTACTGCATCTCTGGAGCTCGGCCACAGTGATCTTTGTGTTCTTCTTTACCTCTCTCACCAAGACTCTTCTACACGATTGCTCAGTTTGGCTGGACGGCCAGGTCTAGGAAGAGTTCTGGTCGTCCCAAACTTCTTCCATTTAAGGATTATGGAGGCCACTGTGCTCTTAGGAACCTTGAGTGCTGCAGAAATTCTTTTGTAACCTTGGCCAGATCTGTGCCTTGCCACAATTCTGTCTCTGAGCTCCTTGGGCAGTTCCTTTGACCTCCTGATTCTCATTTGCTGTGACATGCACTGTGAGCTGTGAGGTCTTATATAGACAGGTGTGCGCCTTTCCTAATCAAGTCCAATCAGTTTAATTAAACACAGCTGGCCTCCAATGAAGGAGTAGAACCATCTCAAGGAGGATCAGAAGGAAATGGACAGCATGTGAGTTATATATGAGGGTCACAGCAAAGGCTCGGAATACTTATGGCCATGTGATATTTCAGTTTTTCTTTTTTAATAAATTTGCAAAAATATCTACATTTCTGTTTTTTTTTCCTGTCAAGATGGGGAGCTGAGTGTACATTAATGAGAAATAAAATGAACTTTTTTGCTTTTAGCAAATGGCTGCAATGAAACAAAGAGTGAAAAATTTAAAGGGGTCTGAAGACTTTCCGTACTCACTGTAGATATCAGTATATTTTTGGTATGTGGGAGGAAACCAGAATACCTGGAGAAAACAAATGCAAACACAGAGAGAACATACAAACTCCATAAAGGTGTTTCCTTTTGTTGGATTCAACCCCAACATTTCCAGTGCTGCAGAGTGTGAAAACTAGACAGTAAGGGGGTTGAAAAGAGAGATAGCAGATCAGGTGAGAATAGACCAAGTGTAACGTCTCTGCCTGTTCGGGTCTCTGCGCCACCCTCTGCTTGCACGCTGCAGCAAAGGAGGCGTGTTCAGTTTGATTCCTTGCGTAGGTTTCTTGTTGCTCAGTCTGAACATGGTCCTAGTTCCCTTGCTGTGTAATGGATTTCCAGCCACACCCATGTTCTCAACATTGTTTCTCTTTGGACTGCATAGAGTTAATCTTTTCCTTGCCTGTGTGATTGACAGCCTGTGTACCTATCAGGTCTGGGGCTGGGCCCAGACTTTCTATATACGGGATGTCACTTTCTCAGCAAGTGGCCGGTTATTGCTCTGACTTTGCCTGCTCTCTTTGTGCCCTTATTATTTACTGTGCTATTTCTCTGACCTTTGGCTTGCCTTGTGACTATTCTCTTGGATTGTGATTTTGTACTGCATTGCTCGTTTGTTACTGAACCCTTGGCTAGCTGACCTTCCTTTGTGTCGTTTGTTCTGTCTTTGTTCAGTGTTGTCACTTACTCAGTATAGGGCTCGTCTTCAGGTTGTCCTTTTACCGTTTAGGGTAACTGAGGCAATAGGAAGGGACAGTGGCTGGGGTGAGATTAGGGCTCACTTGTCTCTGTCCTTCCTCCCAGACCCCGCAGTAGTGTAGGGTATTGCTACGTTTGGCAAGACCCTAACACCAAGCATTTGAGCGTTTGGAGACAGGTCGGTAGTTACCAGCACAGGATGGGACAAGGGAGGATTTCTTCAGTACTGGGGTTATAACAACAGGATTAGAAGAGGAAGGAAAGACCAAAAGAAGGAGAGAGGTTAAATATTCTAGTAAGGTAAGTAGTGACAGCCGGGGACAGAGACTGGACATTGAAGGAATTGAGTCATTATTGCAGGTAACGTGTTTCTCCAAAAATAAACCCTACTCTGAAAATAATCCCTAGTTACAGACACAGACTGCTAGGGGGTGTGGCTTAGCAGATATTAAGCTAGGCTGTGTAAGCCGGCACTTGCGGTCATTCATCACGGCCGGCCGGGCTGATATATTAAGTGCTCTATATTATACAGGCAGTTTGCACACATTTATGGTGTATTCTGCTTTGCCCTTATGCATGTGCCTCTGATGAGCTGGTGTAGTTCAGCAGAAACGCGCGTCGGCAGGCTGGGAGTTAGGGCAAATACTCCTGTTGTAACATTTATGGTGTTTGTGTGTTTGTGGTATTAGGCAGTCAACTGTGGGAGTGTAATGTAAGCTCCCTAGGTAGTGGCTAGTCAGACAATTGGGTCGGTCTTTTACTGACCTCTAGCCAGCTGGTGTATATGTGTGTGTGTGTTATACCTCAGTTGATTTATCCTTTACTTTTCCCCTTCAGTGAATTGAGATCTAAATATTGGGTATTGCAATTTATAACTGAGGGGTGTTTGTGAAGTGATACAGGTATCACCATACTAGCCTCTTAATTTGAGGCAGGCTGCCTTTACCCTTTATATGACCCCATTGTAGTATGGCATCTCTTTATTAGGTGCTTTCTTTTATAGATTTATATACTTTTAGTGGATATTAATAAAAGTTAGTTTTTAAGTGTACTTATTTCCTTATTGGGGAATTTCTCTATGTTGCTGGTACACATACTTTGCTATCAGATATATATCTTTGGACTAGTTACAGTCAACGCCTCCAGAACTAAATTATATCACGTGATGGCGCAGAGACAGAGAGTAGGCATACCGTAGCTCCCAACCATCCTGGACAAGTGCCCCACTACCTCCTTCCATGGCATGGCAAAATCCGCTCATCTGATCCCGAGTCCCGCCTTCTCAGTGCTTTCTCCCGAGTCCTGCCTCCTTCGTCTCGAGTCCACCTTCTGAGTGCTTTCTCCTGAGTCCCGCCTCCCTGCCACTACTATGTGGGCTTGACTACCTACGTGACCAGATATCAGGTGCCATCCAGTTTGCTCCCACAAACGAAGCCACTCCACTACAGCTCCTTCCCCTTAGCGTAAAGGAGAGGAGATAGAGATAAATGTGATGAGATAAAGTATAACTGTGTGATTGTTTTTCATGGAAAAAAAAAATAAGACCTACACTGAAAATAATTTACAGTTTATAAATAATGTAAGACCCTGTCTTATTTTTGGAGAAACACGATAGTAAATAGGGCGAGAAGGAGAAAGGAGTTGAGAGCAGAGATGAGCAAATCGGTTCATAACATTCCAAATTGTCCAGTTTTTAACCCCTTAAGGACACAGCCCAAAAGTGCGTTAAGGACCAGGCTTTGTTTTTCAAAACTGACATGTGTCACTTTATGTGGCAAGAACTTTGAGACGCTTTAACTTACACAAGTGATTTTGAGACAGTTTTCTCGTGACACATTGTACTTCATGTTAGTGGTAAACACTAATCAATATTTTTGTATTTATTTATAAAAAAATAGGATATTTGATGGAAATTTGGAAAAAAATCGCAATTTTCAAAATGTGAAATTCTCTGCTTTTCAGACAGATAGTCATACCACCCAAATACATTAATAAATATTATCTACCATATCTCTGCTTTATATTGACATTGACGGCTTACAAGTGTAACAGCGATTTTCCAGATTTACAAGAAAATTTCCCAAACTCATTTTTTAGGGACCACTTCAGTTCTGAAGGGGATTATAAAGGCCTATATATTAGAAACCCCCATAAATCACCCCATTTTCAAAACTGCACCCCTGAAATAATTCAAAACAGCATTTGGGAAGTTTGTTAACCCTTTAAGCATTTCACAAGAATTAAAACGATATCGAGGTGAAATTTAGACATTTGAATTTTTTCCACTAATCCCTTCATTTAACCCTAAATTTAACACATTCACAAAGTGTTAAAGGAGAAAATGCATCTCCCAGTTTATTACACAATTTCTCCAGAGCACAGAAATACCCCACATGTGGGTGTAAACTGATGTTTGGGCACACGGCAGCGCACGGAAGGGAAGGAGCAACACTGGACGTTTGAAAAGCAGATTTTGCTGGAATAGTTTTCAGGTGCCATGTTGCATTTGCAGAGCCCCCAAAATACCAAAACAATGAAAACCCCCAAAAAGTGACCCCATTTTGGAAACTATACCCCTCACAGAATTCATCAAGGAGTATAGTGAGCATTTTGACCCCACAGCTGTTTCACAGATTTTACTAACATTGGGATGTATAAATGAAAAATTACTAAAACGTCACTTTATCCCCAAAGTTTTCATTTTCACAAGGGGTTAAAGGAGAAAAAGGACCCCATAGTTTGTTAAACAATTTCTCCTGAACACAGCAATACCCCATATGTGGTCGTCAACTGCTGTATGGGTACATGGTGGGGCTCAGAATGGAAAGAGCGCTATTTTGCTTTTGTAGGGCAGATTTTGCTGGAATAGTTTTCAGGTGCCATGTTGCATTTGCAGAGTCCCCAAAGTACCAATACAATGGAAACCCCCTGAAAGTGACCCCATTTTGGAAACCAAACCTCTCACAGAACATGTCAAGGGGTATAGTGAGCATTTTGAACCCACAGCTGTTTCACAGATTTTATTAACATTGGGACATGAAAATGAAAAATTTCTTTTTTTCCAATAAACTGTCAATTTAGCCCCAAATTTTTCATTTTCACAAGAGGACAAAGGAGAAAAAGCTCCCCACAGTTTGTTAAACAATTTCTCCTGAACACAGAAATGCCCCATATATGGTTGTAATCTGCTGTATGGGTACATGGTGGGGCTCGGAATGGAAAGAGCGCTATTTGGCTTTTGGAGGGCAGATTTTGCTGGAATAGTTTTCGGGTGCCATGTCGCATTTGCAGAGCCCCTAAAGTACCAATACAATGGGAACCCCTCAAAAGTGACCCCATTTTGGAAATTACACCCCTCATAGAATTTATCTAGGGGTATAGTGAGCATTTTGACCTCACAGCTGTTTCACAGATTTTATCATCATTGGGACGTAAACATGAAAAATTACTTTTTTTCCAATAAACCGTACATTTAGCGACATATTTTTAATTTTTGCAAGTGGTTAAAGAAGAAAAAGCTCCCCACAGTTTGTTACACAATTTCTTCTGAACACAGAAATGCCCCATATGTGGTTCTAATCTGCTGTATGGGTACATGGTGGGGCTCAGAATGGAAGGAGCGCTATTTTGGTTTTTAGAGCACAGTTTGGTTTATGGACACCATGTCACTTTTGCAGAGCACGAGAATTGCCAGTAAAGTGGAAACCACAGACTTGTGACCCCATTTTCCAAACTACACCTTTCAAGGGATTTATCAAGTGGTGTAGCGAGCATTTTTAACCCTTAAGTGTTGCATTCTTTTAATTTCCAGAAATGAATACGCAGCTGATAATGAAAAGTTAAAAATAACATTTTTCCAGAGATTCGCCATTTCAGTGCCCGATATGTTG
Source organism: Leptodactylus fallax (assembly GCA_947044405.1). Taxonomy (NCBI): domain Eukaryota; kingdom Metazoa; phylum Chordata; class Amphibia; order Anura; family Leptodactylidae; genus Leptodactylus; species Leptodactylus fallax. Next base: position 1,838,228 of record CAMRHE010000331.1, on the reverse strand, counting down.
TGCCCAGCTTATGTCTGCAGAGACACACACTCCAAAAACTGGTGAGTGGGGATCCGGGCACAACAGCTTTTGGAGCTTTCATCTCTGATACAAGCCGGGCACAACATATTACACACTGAAATGATGTATTCCTGGAAAAATTGTCATTTTCACCTTTCACAATCAGCTGCGTATTCATTTGTGGATAATAAATTATAGCAACACTTGGGGGTTAAAAATGCTTACTGAACTCCTAGATAAATTCCTTCAGGGGTGTAGTTTCCAAAATGGGGTCACGTGTCAGGGGATTCCACTTTACTGGCGTTTCAGCTCTGCAAAAGTGCAATGGCGTCCAAAAACCAAACCGTCCAAGTCTGTGCTCTCAAAAACCAAATAGCGCTCCTTCCCTTCTGTGCCCAGCTGTGTCCATACAGCAGTTTATACCCACATATGGCATTAAGTACGTTATCCTGGGTACACCAGTGTCATACATGGGGGGCATAAACTGCAGTTTGGGCACACAGCAGGGCGCAGAAGAGAAGGAGCGCTATGTGGCTCTTGGAGCGCAGATTCAGATGTTTGATATCTGGACGCCATGTCATGTTTGCAGAGCCTGTAAGGTACCATAACAGTGGATTCCCCAAAGGAGTGACCCCATTTTGAAAACTGCACCCCTCAAAGAATTTATCAGGGGGTGTAGTGAGCTTTAGTATCCCAGGCGTGACTGCACAGCGGATGGGGAAGAGTGAATATGTAAGCTGTGCGGAGTACATTGGGTACACCAAATGCCCTACTATTTCCCCAGTAGCTCCTATGATTGGGGGGGGGGTCACTCTGGGGGTCACTTCTGGTTTATTTTCCCTCATAACCTCTAAATCTGGGGTGTCCCCTGATATACGCTCGCACAGCTTATACATTCCCTTCCTGACGCAGCCAGTTATGTTCTAATGATTTGGCGATTTTGGGGGTTTTTGTCTTTGTTTTTTGGGGTGAGATGTATTTTGTAATGACATCATCTTTGGGCGCCTATAACTTATTGAATACATTTTATTAACTCTTTCTTGTTGGATTAAAAAAAAAAACCATCAATTCTGGCACTGCGTTTTACCTTTTAAATTTTTCACTATGCAGCATAAAGCATAAGTAACGTGTTACCTTTATTCTGCGGGTCGGTACGATTACGACGATACCTCATTTATACAGTTTTTTTTATAGGATACTAATTTTGCAGAACAAAAACCCATTTGGGGACATAAATTAATTGTTTTTGCATCGCCATCTTCTGAGATGCGTAACATTTTTATTTTACGGTTTACAGAGTTGGTTTAGGGCTTATTTTTTGCGGGACAACCTGTGCTTTTTATTGGTACTGTTTTGGGGTACATATGACTTTTTGATCACTTTTTATGGCCTATTTTGTAAGGTGAGATGGCAAAAAATCATTACTTTTGGCGAGTTTTTTCCGTTTTTTTTTTCCCGACGTTCACCGTGTACATTAAATAAATACGTGATATCGCTTGGCCCTGGTTACCTAAAAAAGGGGGCCGCTGAAGTTGATGCCGATTAGACTGGTCCAAGTGTGTTAACTAACCAGTGATATTTGTACTAGATGTGGGAATCACTGGGGATCCTTTATACATATGGTGTGGTCATTCAAGCCTTTTGGCCGGTGATGCATGGATTTCTTAATATGGCTGTGGGTTTACCTAGGATCTAGCTAGGTTTGTACCCCGGAAGTCAGTGTACTGGGTCTGGTTAGAGAGATCATTCCCACTAATTATGGCCAAAAGCTGCAGCATAGGCTCCTTTTGTATTATGCAAGGAAAACTATACTTGGGAGTCCCCTGGGATTCCGACACTGGGTCAGTGGCTTGATTTGATTGACACGGACCTTCTTAAGTACAAGGCAGTCTATGTGGCTATGGGCCCTGAACCATTTCATGAAAATATGGATTCCGTGGATCAATGCACGTACGCAGATTTGCCCTAAGGGCTTTTTCCTCGGAGCGGTGTACTGAGTGAATGTGTCTGTGTCACATAACTTCAATGTACTTTTTTTATAAAGCTTGATCGTCATTGTCTAAATATGCTGAATTTTTACTCCGCTCTACATGTATCACTTGTATTTTTTGCCAACATTTTTATTATGCCGAACCTTTTGGGCCTTCATTGTATTGCTTTGCTTTCGAGATGTCTCAAATATGTTTGATTGTGATGTTGTCTAGTTTGATTTCTTAAATTACAAAATGTAAAAATAAAAATTAAAAAAGTCGTCTCTTTTCAGTGAGAGGAGCCAAATGATCCATTGGCAGAGGACACGTCACAATGCCTGTCTCTTCTCCGTATACTGTATTGTAGTCCTGAATTGTCTGATTCCCTTCCCAAGAGCCTCATCTACTTTTATTACATTAAATTTACATTTATTGCACCAGTAGAGATGCTCGTACACCCAACAGTGCAAAAATGGGCAAGAGAAAAACACAAAAGCAGGGGACAATATATATTCATGTATTTTAATCATTACCTTAAATAAATTTCAAACTGGAAATCATCTCAGATTCAAAAATTACAATATTTTATGTGTGATAACCTCTTTAAGATGTAATTGTGGGTAAAAAAAAATCAGCCTAGACATGAAAATGTTGCAAGTTCTTGGATGTTTTTAATGTAGTTGGAGGTTACTTCTGGTTAAAAAAGAATGTACATGACAATGGCTTCTCCCCGGTGTTAGTTCTTTGATGTGATATTAGAACTGAGTTTTTTTTTTTTTTTTTAATTAAACATTTCATACACAACATGGCTTCTTCCTGGTGTGAATTTTTTGATGTTCAACAAGATGTGGTTTCTGAGTAAAACATTTCCCACATTCGGAACATACAAATGGCTTCTCTCCGGTGTGAATTCTCTGATGTTTAACAAGACCTGATTTATTTGTAAAACATTTTCCACATTCGGAACATGAAAATGGCTTCTCCCCTGTGTGTGTTTTTTGATGGTCAACAAGGCTTACTTTATGAGCGAAACATTTGTCACATTCTGAACACATAAATGGCTTCTCCCCTGAATGAAGTTTTTGATGTTCGACAAGATGTGGTTTCTGAGTAAAACATTTCCCACATTCAGAACATACAAATGGCTTCTCTCCTGTGTGAATTCTTTGATGAGTAAATAGAGATGATTTTGCTGTAAAACATTTCCCACATTCTGAACATGAAAATGGCTTCTCCCCTGTGTGAGTTTTATGATGGACAAAACTTGATTTCTCACTAAAACATTCAGCATATTCTGAACACGAATATGGCTTTTCCCCTGTGTCAATTGTTTTATGTCTAACAAGACTTGATTTCAGAAAAAGACATTTGTCACATTCTGAACATGGATTCGTTCCTGTGTGACTTTTATGTTCAAGCAAATTTAATTTAAAGCTGTAATGCTTCCCACTTTCCAAACACAATAATGATTCGGCCCTTGTGTGAATTCTCTGATGTTTAGCCAGATCTGATTTATAGGTAAAACCTTTCCCACATTCTGCACATGTAAAAGGCTTCTCCCCCGTGTGAATTCTCTGATGATTAGCAAGATCTGATTTATAGGGAAAACATTTCCCACATTCTCGGCATAAATATGGCTTTTCTCCTGTGTGAAGTTTCTTATGTCGAACAAGATGTGATTTCTGAGTAAAACATTTCCCACATTCTAAACATGCAAATGGCTTCTCTCCTGTGTGAGTTCTTTGATGTTCATCCTTCCGGGGACTTTTGTTCTTCCTAACAGTCTGTGATAAAGATAGGACCTGTTTATCAGGATCAGATGATAGATCTTTGCTGTGAAGGGCTGAGGGTATATCTGGGGTAATGACATGTTCTTCATATGGATCTTGTGTGATACCATGATCCTCTGCTTTATAATCTGTAGATATCAGATGTCCCTCTGAGCTCCTGGCACAGTCATCTGACAAGAAGAAAACTGATATTACTATTTTTACATAAGCTTAAAAGTTATATTAATGTTATATAACATTTCTATATATAAATTCCCACATATATTGTAAGGCATGTAGCAAAATTGAATTATTATCTAAGACAGTGGTGTCAAATCAGATGACAATCTAACAACAGATGGAACCCATCTGCCTCTTCATAATCCTCCTCACTGGACCATTTTCCTGCCTCCAACTTCACCAGGGCCAGCCATTGCTTCCATCCCCCCACCTTTTTTTCATGGCAGTAGAGTGAAGCGCACATAGCAGCAAACCACAGGGACAATGTATTATTTTGAAATCTGCCATTGGAGGCTCAGGAGAGAAGTGTGTTGACTTCTGAAGCCCTTTGAGAAGGCCACCAAATGTGTCAGGTATAATTCTGGGGATACCAAATTGATATAGTTTTTTTACGTTTTAACCCCTTAAAAAAATCCAAAACTTTGCAAAAAAAAATTTCTTGGTGTCAGAAGGGAATGCTTTACAATCTAGTGTCATCGCTGGGCTGTGCGAAATGACTCCCCCTTGACAGTACAAGGCTATGGAAGAGATTGTCAGAGGGGGAATTCCTCACAGCCCAGTGATGATGCTGAGCTGTAAGGCCTGCTCTTCTGACAGTGGGGAGATATCAGTACCGAAATTAACAGAACCGATATCTCCTACATTGGGGCTCATACCAGGAAAGCCGACAGTGCGCTGAATTCAATGCACTGTCGGCATTCTAGCAGAATATAATACCGCACATTGATGAAGACGTGAAAGGTCCTCTTTAAATCACAGGGGTTAAATTTATTGTGTTGCTTTGCTTTCGAGATGTCTTATGTTTGATTGTGATGTCTAGTTTGATTTCTTAAATTAGAAAATGCAAAAATAAAAATTATTAAAAAACAAAACAGTTGGCTATTTTCAGTGAGTGGAGCCAAATGATCCAGCTCACAGGAAAGAGCCCAAAATCCCCATCACTAGCAGAGCACACGTCACATTGCCTCTCTCCTCTCCGTATACTATATTGTAGTTCTGTGTCCGATTGCCTTCCCAGCAGCCTCATCTACTTTTATCACATTAAAATTACATTATTTATTGCACCAGTGGATTCTGATCTTCACGTGTACTGCTGCTTGTTACATGAGGAGATGCTCGTCCACCCAACAGTACAAAAATGGATGAGCAAGAGAAAAACAAAGGCAAGGGGCAATATACACACGTATTTTAATCATTATCTTACATAAATTCAGATAAAAAAAACAAACTATTTTAAGATGGAATTCTAGGTAAAAAAAAAATCTACAGTTTAGACATGAAAATGCTTTTCCTGTGCAAGTTCTTGGATGACTTTTTTTGTTAAACATTTAATATACAACATGGCTTCTTCCTTGTGTGAATTTTTTGATGTTCAACAAGATGTGGTTTCTGAGTAAAACATTTCCCACATTCGGGACATACAAATGGCTTCTCTCCTGTGTGAGTTCTCTGATGTCTAACAAGACCTGATTTCTTTGTAAAGCATTTGCCACATTTTGAACACGAAAATGGCTTCTCCCTTGTGTGAATTTTTTGATGTTCAACAAGATGTGATTTCTGATTAAAACATTTCCCACATTCGAAACATACAAATGGCTTCTCTCCTGTGTGAATTCTCTGATGTTTAACAATACCTGATTTATTTGTAAAACATTTCCCACATTCTGAACATGAATATGGCTTCTCTCCTGTGTGTGTTTTTTGATGGTCAACAAGGCTTATTTTACGAGTGAAACATTTGTCACATTCTGAACACGAAAATGGCTTCTCCCCTGAGTGAAGTTTTTGATGTTCGACAAGATGTGGTTTCTGAGTAAAACATTTTCCACATTTGGAGCATGAATATGGCTTCTCTCCTGTGTGAATTCTCTGATGATTACCAAGATCTGATTTCTGAGTAAAACATTTCCCACATTCTGAACATGAATATGGCTTCTCCCCTGTGTGAATTCTCTGATGATTAACAAGATCTGATTTATAGGAAAAACATTTCCCACATTCTGAACATGAAAATGGCTTCTCTCCTGTGTGAGCTATTTGATGTTCATCCATTCGGTGACTTTTCTTCTGCCTAACAGTCTGTGATAAAGATAGGACCTGTTTACCAGGATCAGATGATAGATCTTTGCTGTGACGGGCTGAGGGTATATCTAGGGTAATGGAATATTCTTCATATGGATCTTGTTTGATATCATGATCCTCCGCTTTATAATCTGTAGATATCAGATGTCCCTCTGAGCTCCTGGTACAGTCATCTGACAAGAAGAAAACTGATTTTACTATTTTTACATAACCTTAAAATTTATATCAATGTTTTATAACATTTCTATATATAAATTTCCATATATATTGTAAGACAATGGTGTCAAAGTATATCACAATCTAATAATCAATAAATCTAACAACAGATTGGACCATCTGTCTCTCCACATTCCTCCTCCCTGAACCCCAAACTTCACCAGGGCATGGCATGGCACATGCTGGATTGTCTGAGCAGCAGAAGGTGGTGAATAATTACTACATGCGACAAACAGGAACAATGTGTTATTTTGAAATCTGCCATTGGAAGTAAAGGAGGAAAGTGTGTTGCCTTCTGAAGCCCTTTGACAAGGCCACCAAGCAGCACACTTCTACCTCTGTGTCACTGTCATTGCCCTGGGGTAGTGCAAGAGGAACTAGAGGAGGATGAAGAATTTGGCCTGGGTCATGATGGTGGAGGACCTGGGACTAGTAGACCAGAGGAGGAGGAGGAAAACTTTCCTTTGGATGCAGAGGGAAGATCTTGATATTTCACAACTGGGGAGGAGGCTGACCCTTATTTGTTTTTCTTGAAATTCAGTAAATTGTCACTCCACCAATGCTGTGTTGCTGTGTATTTCCCTCCCATACAGGCATAACTGGCAGGATAATCCAGGTTCTTTTCTGGCTTCCAAGTGTTGTTCTCATAATCAGAGAATCCTTGCCATTTCAGAAAATATTCTAGCTTTTTCAGTTGACAGGCCAGACACGATGATAGTGTTACCCAAATTTTTCTTGAAATTCTGTAATTGTCACTCCTCCACCTTGAATGCAATGCTGCTGTGGTATTTGCTTCCATAGAGAAATAATTTTTGACAACTTAATTTAACCCCTTCCCAAAATCCACCATAATAGTACAGCAGACATTGGGTCTTTAAATGTGAAGCCTGCTCTGAGTAAAGGGCATTAACCCTTTCAAACCAGCCCCCAAACAGAAAAAATGGCGTACATGTGGTGCTTCCCCCACCTGCTACTGTTCTTTTCCTGATATGGCTCCTGCGCAGTGTTTGTGGGAGCTTTCCTTAGTTCATGGCAGCCTGGAACCTTGTGAAGGCTCCCAGGCTTGATATAGCTATGTATGTATTGACGTATGTGGTTGGCAAGCCTTTAGGGGAATATAGCGATTTACCCATTGACTGCAGTATAGTAAGATTGCAATCCTTGGGACAAATGATCTAAAGATCAAATTTTCAAGCCCCCTGGGGTGGGCTAAAAGAAATTAAAAAAAAAAGTTAAATCAAAAAATTTTTGTAAAGGTTTTAAAAATATATATAAAAATTCAAAACACCCACTTTCCCTAACTCTCAAATAAAGATAACCAAAAACCAAATTAAACATCCCCAAGTCCAAAAAAATCTCAAGCCACAAACATTTTTACTCATACAGCGAATGCCATAGAGAAGATATTCCAGGTTTTATCATATACAGCGAATGCCATACTGGCTGGCAATAGAGCAATTTCATCTCTATACACATTCTATAAACATACTTTTGTACCATTTTTCACTAACAATGGTAGTGAAAAATGGCTTGTTAAGGACTTTTTTGGGAAAGAGTTAACATTTTTCCATTAAATACATACTGTGCTACTGATTTTGCACAAACCTTAAACAAAATAACAAATTTATTTGCAAACGGTTTTTTGTTGTTGTAATGTTCACCCAATATAAAGTCTAGACTGTGCAAATCTTAAAAAAAAATCTTACTTTTTTTTTTTTTTTTTTTTTAGGAATTTCGTTTCCCCCCCCCCCCCCGCTCTGGTCTGGTGTCTGACCCATACACAGTGTGAAGCAATATTGTTGTTAATCTGAACAAAATATTTAAGCTTTTGCCACCCACATTCTCAGTAGGGTGGCAAGAGCAACACTGCTTCTGATCTTGGTGGCACCGCCAGTAGCCGCAGAAATGTTGTCCTTCCTGAGTATGTTGATGAAGTTTTTGATTATTTAGCTATGTCATCTCAGTCACAGGAGGATATCACATCCAAGACTTCCTCTATTTGATGCGCTGGACGAAAACACTAAGCATTGTGTGCAAGCAGAGGAGGGAGACATGATGATTGTTGGTGGTGGAGGTAGTAGTGGAGAGGTGTTGGAACTACTACTACTACTGGTAGTCATTCTGGTAGAGGAACTAGGGGGATATGTGTAGGTGGAAATTCTATGGGTGTGCATGGTCATGATGATGTGTTAGAAAAAAGTGGGGAAGATGATGGCATTGCCGATGATCATTCTCTTGCGGTTAGGACCTGGTGAGGGAGAAGGTAACATCAGTAGAAGAGGGTGGTGGCAGTGTTGATAGCGATTCCAGACATTGTGCAGGCCCAACAGCCAAAAAGTCTGTCCAGGAAAGACCTAGGGGAACCTCTTGGGGTGGGAGTGGTGGCACTGGTAGTGGCAGACTTGTTTCCGCTGTTGATGGTGGCAGCAACTACACATGGTCCTCTTCCTTCTTGGAGTATATACAGTACAGACCAAAACTTTGGACACACCTTCTCATCCCAAGAGTTTTCTGTATTTTCATGACTATAAAAATTGTAGATTCACACTGAAGGCATCAAAACTATGAATTAACACATGTGGAATTATATACTTAACAAAAAAGTGTGAAACAACTGAAAATATGTCTTATATTCTAGGTTCTTCAAAGTAGCCACCTTTTGCTTTGATTACTGCTTTGCACACTCTTGGCATTCTCTTGATGAGCTTCAAGAGGTAGTCACCTGAAATGGTCTTCCAACAGTCTTGAAGGAGTTCCCAGAGATGCTTAGCACTTGTTGGCCCTTTTGCCTTCACTCTGCAGTCCAGCTCACCCCAAACCATCTCGATTGGGTTCAGGTCTGGTGACTGTGGAGGTCAGGTCATCTGGCGTAGCACCCCATCACTCTCCTTCTTGGTCAAATAGCCCTTACACAGTCTGGAGGTGTGTTTGGGGTCATTGTCCTGTTGAAAAATAAATGATGGTCCAACTAAACGCAAACCGGATGGAATAGCATGCCGCTGCAAGATGCTGTGGTAACCATGCTGGTTCAGTATTCCTTCAATTTTGAATAAATCCCCAACAGTGTCACCAGCAAAGCACCCCCACACCATCACACCTCCTCCTCCATGCTTCACGGTGGGAACCAGGCATGTAGAGTCCATTCGTTCACCTTTTCTGGTGGTTGGAACCAAAGATCTCAAATTTGGACTCATCAGATCAAAACACAGATTTCCACAGGTCTAATGTCCATTCCTTGTGTTCTTTAGCCCAAAAAAGTCTCTTGTGCTTGTTGCCTGTCCTTAGCAGTGGTTTCCTAGCAGCTATTTTACCATGAAGGCCTGCTGCACACAGTCTCCTCTTAACAGCTGTTGTAGAGATGTGTCTGCTGCTAGAACTCTGTGTGGCATTGTCCTGGTCTCTAATCTGAGCTGCTGTTAACCTGCGATTTCTGAGGCTGGTGACTCGGATGAACTTATCCTCCGCAGCAGAGGTGACTCTTGGTCTTCCACTGCACTTGGGGACACTTTCAAAGTTTTCCCAATTTTTCGGACTGACTGACCTTCATTACTTAAAGTAATGATGGCCACTCGTTTTTCTTTACTTAGCTGCTTTTTTCTTGCCATAATACAAATTCGAACACTCCATTCAGTAGGACTATCAGCTGTGTATCCACCTGACTTCTGAACAACACAACTGATGGTCCCAACCCCATTTATAAGGCAAGAAATCCCACTTATTAAACCTGACAGGGCACACCTGTGAAGTGAAAACCATTTCAGGTGACTACCTCTTGAAGCTCATCAAGAGAATGCCAAGAGTGCGCAAAGCAATAATCAAAGCAAAAGGTGGCTACTTTGAAGAACCTAGAATATAAGACATATTTTCAGTTTCACACTTTTTTGTTAAGTATATAATTCCACATGTGTTAATTCATAGTTTTGATGCCTTCAGTGTGAATCTACAATTTTTATAGGCATGAAAATACAGAAAACTCTTGGAATGAGAAGGTGTGTCCAAACTTTTGGTCTGTACTGTATGTACTTTGCCAAACAATAAATCCTTGGCAATCTGCAAGCAGAAACTTATCCGTGGTCGTGCAAGAACAATTGTAGGATCGACAGACCTATGTACTCACATGAAAATGCATCACTGTCTCATGTGGAAAAAAAGACTTGGCAGTGGCAGTGGAAGTAAGCAAGTTTTTTCTCCTATTCATCCCTGTGATCTTCCTGGTAGGCAGGAAACATCTACACATAGTACATGGTCGTTTTTATCATCATCACCAACTGTTTCTCCTCTTCCTCCTCCTCCCACTCCATCACTCATCCAGAAGAGAATGTGTGTCCAGGAGACAGCAATATGTGCCCAAGTCATCTGGCAGTTGTGCAACTTAACTCGCACCTGGTGAAGCTGCTCACGGTGCAGTCACTGTCGTACCACTTAGTGGATTTCTATGCATTTCGCCAACTGATGGCAGGCACTCAACATTGATGGAGGATACCTAGTCGCTATTACTTCTCTTGAAAAACCATGTGTCAGAGAACTTGGGCCTTTCCTTGGATACATTAGTCTGGGGAAAGGTGCATGCTACCGTCTACATGTGGAGCAGCAATTATAGACAAGGACATTACATGGCTGTCACAGCCCACTGGGTCAATGTTTTGGTATAGGTCACAATCCAGAAACGCAGCAAGGCCAGGTGCTAGTTCGACCACAATTGTGCAGGCCCAGTTCCAACACGATGCAGGGCCCATCCACCTCCTCTGGATTCTTCTTTCTGGACCATTTCCCACCATCATCTTCACCAGGGCAAGCCGTCACTTCCACTTCTCTTCCTCCTCCACCCTCGTTTCATGGGTGTAAGTCGAAGTTCTGCCATGCGGTTTTGCAATTATTGTCCCTGGATGAAAGGAGCCACAAAGCAGAGGAGCTGCTTCACTGTATCCTGCAGCACAGATTCCGCTGGATGACTGCCCGCCAACTCCAACTTTGCAGTGTTCCCAGCGACAATAGCATCAATATCGTTGCTGCTCTGCAGTTAGAACAAATAACACATTGTTCTTGTATGGCACATGTCCTTAATCTGTGCGCTTAAGCCGTTTTTATGTCACAAAGATTCACGCTGCTTGATTTCCAGCGATAAAACAATCTGCCTTTGTGCTGCCTTATCGGCGACATTCCAACTCGGTGGAACTTCACCTTAAACATGCTGGAGCATTTGTGTGAGCAGCAGATGACGCTGAATGATTATTGCATGCAGCAGACCACAAGGACAATGTGTTACTTCGAGATATGCCATTGGAGGCTCATCAGGGAATGTGACGGCTTCTCAAGCCCTTTGAAGAATCAACCAAATGTCTCAGCAGGGATGACTGCAGTATCAGCGATGTAATCCCTCTATTGTATATCTTACAGGAAACCCTTAGACTCATGCAACGAGGGATGGAAGAGGAGGAAAAGTTTTCACCTCTTAGTCAATATCATGGGTCTGTGTTGATGTAGGAGGATGAAGATCCGGGTCAAGGTCATTATGGTAGAAGAAATGGGACTCCTAGACTGGAAGAGGAGGAAGACTCTCCCTTGGATACAGAGCGGTCCCTTGATATGTAACAGGCACAGCCAAAGGAGGAGGATGACTCTTCTCTGTTTCAAGAAGAAGATGATGATGACCACGCTAGTCACAAACACTAACCATGGCAGGTCCCTGGGACTGAGCATATGCTGGCAAACATGGCAGGCTCTATGCTTTGCTGCATACACAGCAACAAGCAAATTATTAGCATCAAGCAGAGGGATAAGTACTGGATGGCAGTGATCTTAGACCCTCACTATAAAGACAAAATGGGGAATTCTTCCCTGCTTCCCAAAGGGAAGAAAAATTAGAATATTATCCAGATAGGCTGTATACCCAGTTTACTGCAGTGTTTAGGTAGACCACTGCAAGACCCAGTCACACATGTACCCAGGAGGCCTCTGCCCGCTCCCAGTCTACCTCAACCATCCAGCGCTCCCACCTCCTCTGCCAGTGCCACAAGTGTCAGTAGGAGCAAAAGCAGCAGCCGGACCAGTACTGAATCTGGAAGATGATGAACCAGAAATTTTTCAGCTCACAGCTCCAACCGGAGCCGCAACAGGCAAATAACAATCACTGGCTGCACCAGCAAGTACAGTTGTACCTAGAGTGCACCTATAGTCCAGCAGATAACTCTGACCCCATGGAATTCTGGGCCAATAGGTGAGAGCAGTGGAAGGAGCTGGCCCAATTTATCCATCCTCAAGTGTTATGGCTGAGGAGGTGTTCAGTGCCGCCAGTGGCGTTGTAACACACAAGTAGGTGGAAAAAATAAATTTATTCAAAATGAATCAGGCATGGATCCATGAGGATTGTCAAAGATCTCAAGCTGATGCCTCTGAATAGCGATGTCACAACTCAGCTGACATGTCCTAGGAGCCCTGACAGTGTCATACACTATGTATTATAGATATATAGTCCTAGGAGCCCGGTCAGTGTCATACACTATGTTTTATAGATATATAGTCCTAGGAGTCCTGACAGTGTCATACACTATGTTTTATAGATATATAGTCCTAGGAGCCCTGACAGTGTCATACACTATGTTTTATAGATATATAGTCCTAGGAGCCCTGACAGTGTCATACACTATGTTTTATAGATATATAGTCCTAGGAGCCCTGACAGTGTCATACACTATGTTTTATAGATATATAGTCCTAGGAGTCCTGACAGTGTCAAACACTATGTTTTATAGATATATAGTCCTTTGAGCCCTGACAGTGTCATACACTATGTTTTATAGATATATAGTCCTAGGAGCCCTGACAGTGTCATACACTGTGTTTTATAGATATATAGTCCTAGTAGCCCTGACAGTGTCATACAACATGTTTTATAGATATATAGTCCTAGGAGCCCTGACAGTGTCATACAACATGTTTTATAGATATATAGTCCTTGGAGTCCTGACAGTGTCATACACTATGTTTTATAGATATATAGTCCTTGGAGCCCTAAGAGTATTCTACATTATGTTTTAAGCCAATTTAAACTTTGGTTCAAGACAAACTTTTTCTCCTGAAACCAAAATGAATCTTTAGAGGTTTGCCCATCCCATCCCATCCCATCTTGCGACAAGAAACAGAATTCTACACAAAATTGTTGCAATTGGTGACTAGAATCTGTGACTTGTCTCTGCTTTATTCAGTGGTGACTCCTCACCTGGGCGGTTACCTGTAGGAATGTCCTCCTCACACTCCTCATCACCACTCACATAGGGATCTGCTTTTATCTCTATGGCTTCAGCATTTATATCGTTCAGATCTTTACCCTGATTGAAACGCTGTAAAAACAAATATTGTAAAAGTTACCAGACAGGTAGAGAAGATGCAGAGAATCTACTAGATGAGCAGAAAAGATTAATCAGTGTGACCAACAAAAGTGACCTGAATTATCTGAGCCAAAAATTTGCCAGTCTCCTAGAACCTGGACATACGTTTTAGATGATGGCTCAATGACGACCTTGAGAACCTCATACACATGTATACTCGGTATGGCTAGACCTGCTTCAGGTTGTGTCAGTGGAGGAGATCAGATTCTACCAGATACATCCGGGGCTGTTTGTCTCAGGGCAAATAAAGGATCAGATCGGTAGAAATCCAACCTGATGTTTCCTTATTCCATCCAGCAGTCTCCATAGCCAGAAGACTATGAGAAGATCCAGTCAACATGTAATGTCTATGGTCAGCTTTATCCTCCATCTCCACCTCTCATTACACAAGTATAAACCATCTAATACTGCTGGATAACCCAAGACTGACCACAAGGACTTCACAGCCCGTCTACACATCATAGGGAATATCTCCATCTACCTGATCATCCTGTGGAAGAAGAGGACTGGGACATCTCTCCGGTGTTGTCCTCTTACTGGATCTACCTGTAGGAAACACAGACAGGGACTGAATTCATTCTGTACATACAAATAATGGAAGTCCATGTGTATATAGTCATGTCTATTACCTGCTGATGTGAGGGGCTGGTGGTCCTCCATCATGACCTCCTTGTACAGATCCTTGTGTCCTTCTAAATACTCCCACTCCTCCATGGAGAAATAGACAGCGACATCCTGACACCTTATAGGAACCTGACAACACAATGATACAGTCATCACCCAGACCCCTCCAGTTACTGTATAATGTCCCAGCATTCCCAGCAGTGTCACCTCTCCAGTCAGCAGCTCCAGCATTTTGTTGGTGAGTTCTAGGATCTTCTGGTCATTGATCTCCTCCTGTATCAGGGGGTGAGGTGGAGGCCCCAGGATTAGGCTCAGGGTTCCTCCATATCCTTCATACACAGGAGCCTGACAGCGCCCACTAGAGGTCTTCTTCACTACTGTGTAATTCTGGTTATGGGGAGACACATTAATAAATCTCACTACATACATGTCCAGAGTCCATCACCTCTCCAGTCATATCATCTGTTATTACTATAGATAAGAATGATGTAATGTGACATCATCAGAACCTCTCACCTCTCCAGTAAGCTGGTAGATGATCTCTAGGGTGAGATTTAATAGACTTTCCGCCATCTTGTTCCTGTCTCTTTCCATCCTTTGTAGATCAATCAGGAATATTCTCTTATATAGAAGATACTGAGAGGATTCTATATTGTAGGAACCTGAATGAAGAGAAGATGAGACAATGTCATGTGAGTGTGTAAATGTGTATATATGAGTGTAGGTTAATATGTATATGTGAGGAGAGATGGGTGAATTGGTTCGCAATGAACTGAATTCGACCCCAATATTCTAAATTGTTTGTTTCCTTCTAAACAATTTGGAATTCGTCTCTGACGAACTAAAATGCCTGGCACTGGTAAATTATTATATTCTGTTGTCTCTTCAGACCCCGGAGTATAATAGCCGAAGGCCCAAGGGAGGTGTAAAAAATATAAAAACATTTATACTTACCTTCCGTTACCTCTTCTGAGCCGCCTCATGGCCTCCGGCGTTCTGTGTCTTCCTCCATGCGGTGTCTGGTGCTCTTCTGTGACATCAGGCAGCCGCGGTCACTGCTGAGGACTGTGATTGGGCCTCAAAGGTGACATAGGCACACCGAACATAACGATTGTGTAAATATGTATATGAGTGTGTGTAAATGTGAGTGTGTGTACATGCGGGAATGTATTGTATAATGCATATAAGACTATGTGTATTATTACTATGAATACCTGTAGGCCGGAGCTTTTCTAATGATGTTTTTTTTTGGCAAAAAGAAGCATACCCCCAACCCGATCAGTCCTGGATTCCGGGTCCTGTCCCGGTTGGCTGGAGGTATATGCAGAGGGCGCACATGAGTTGCATACAGTGGTAGAGAAGGAGCCGTCCGCTCTCTGCTCCCGCACTCCTCCCCTGTGTGCTCCGGCTAGAGGAGCTGTAGTATAGGATGTGATGACGTCTCGCATATCGCACCTGCATCTCCCTGAAGACTCCGTGAGCAGATTCTCCGTATCTTCCTTGAATGCGCTGGAAGTGTCTTTTTTGTGTTTTGCGCCTATTTTTACTTTGCTTTTTTTGCCACTAAATGTGTGAGATTTATCTTAACTCTCCTATCCCAATCTGGCCGCCTGTCACTATAATGAAACACTTAGAAGTGCTCTGGATGAGGCGGCTCCCCCCTCCCCCTAGAAAATTTTGAGGCAGCAACCCTGGCACATGCCACAGATGCGTTTTCTTCAGTGGTGCTCTAGGTGTGCTGAACGTCTGTGGAGAAAATCATGTACACCTGCAGATTTCCTCCATGTCAAGTATATGCTCAAACCTATAGCTCTGCCTTTCACCTCACCAAACAAGACTATTTCACCGCTCTCATCTCTTCTCTCCCCAGTAACCCTAAAAGACTCTTAAAAACTTCTTACTCATGGCAGGCACCATTCACAGACCTCTGTGCAGAGGACCTGGCCACTTATTTCCATGACAAAATCGATAAGATCCGTCAGGAAATCACTGCCTAATCCCCAGGTGGCATTAATCCCCTCAGTTACCATACCATCAATCCCCTCACCTACCACACGTCATCCTGTTCATTCTCATCGTTTGAACCAGTTACAGAAGAAGAAGTCTCCCGACTCCTTTCCTCTTCTCACCTTTTCCCCTCCCCCCTTTCTCCAGTTTCTGTTGCCTGCCATCACTACTTATCTTACTAAAATATTTAACCTCTCTCTCTCTCCTGGAATTTTTCCCTCCTCTTTCAAACATGCTGTCATAACTCCACTATTGAAGAAACCCTCCCTTGACCCGTCCTGTGCTGCTAACTATCAACCTGTCTCTAACCTCCCCTTCATCTCCAAAATCTTGAATTCTTGGTCTATTTTCGATTAATCTGCTAACTCTCTACTTGACCCCTTACAATCTGGCTTCCGCCCGCTGCACTCTTCTGAAACGGCCCTCACAAAAGTCTCCAATGATCTCTTGACAGCTAAATCTAATGGTGACTTCTCTTCTTATTCTTCTGGATCTCTCAGCAGCATTTGACACTGTTGACCATCAACTCCTCCTTACTATGCTCCGTTCTGTCGGCCTCATGGACACTGCTCTCTCCTGGTTCTCCTCTTATCTTTCAAAATCCACTTTCAGTATATCATTTGCGGGCTCTGTTTCTTCCCCTTGCCATTGGGGTTCCTCAAGGCTCAGTCCTAGGTCCCCTGCTCTTCTCCCTCTACACAGCCCCTATTGGACAAACCATCACCAGATTTGGCTTCCGGTACCATCTTTATGCTGATGACACCCAATTATATACATCATCCCGTGACATCACCCCTGCACTAATACAGAACACCAGTGACTGTCTCTCTGCTGTCTCAAATATCATGTCTTCGCTCTATCTGAAACTGAATCTCTCAAAGATGGAACTACTGCTGTTTCCACCATCTAATAGATCTGTCCCTGATCTCTCCATTGCAGTCTCCGGCCTTACCATAACTCCTAGGCAGTATGCCCGCTGCCTCGGGGATTTGTTTGACTCAGACCTTTCCTTCATCCCCCATATCCAGTCACTCGCACGCTCTTGTCATCTCCACTTCAAAAACATCTCCAGAATCCGCCCTTTCCTTACCACAAATACACTAAAGACACTTATTGTCTGACTCGCCTTGACTACTGTAACTCCTTACTAATCGGTCTCCCCCTTACTAAACTCTCCCCTCTACAATCTATTCTGAATGCGGCGGCCAGGCTCATCTATCAGTCTAGACACTACAGCGATGCCTCCGTTCTGTGCCGGTCACTACATTGGCTGCCTATTCAATACAGAGTACAATATAAACTTATCCCCCTCATCCACAAGGCTCTCCATAATGCTGCACCTCCCTACATTTCCTCCCTTATCTCTGTCTATCGCCCAACCCGTACTCTCCGTTCACTCAATGACCTAAGACTAACATCCTCTATTATCAGCACCTCCCACGCTCGTATACAAGACTTCTCCCAAGTTGCACCACTTCTCTGGAATGCTCTATCCTGGACTATCAGATTAATCCCCAATTTCTACAGCTTCAAGCGTAAACTAAAGACACATCTTTTCAGACAGGCCTATCCCAACTCCTAATGTAAACCCTTCCTCTGTTAGAACCCCTAAAATGAATCCTTCTCTTTTCACGCTCCCGCATTACCTCACAGGATATGATGTCGACTGTAACTTTATATGTCCAGAACACAACTGGTGACGGCTCATACAGCTTTATTTATGTGTAATGACAGTAACCTCTATCACAAAAATGTCTAGACCATTGTATAAGCAATGCTACCTCCGATGCCGCCCCTGCTACCTCTTGTGTCACCCCCTCTACCTCATAAATTGTAAGCTCTTGCGAGCAGGGCCCTCAGTCCCAGGGTGTGAATTGTCTATTTCTCTGTAATGTATCTTTGTCTGTACTTGATTCCTACAATTTGCGCAGTGTTGCGGAATATGTTGGCGCTATATAAATAAAATGTAATATTATTATTTTTATTATTAATAAAAACAACGGAGCACAAAAGATTCAAATACTAAATTACTCCCCAGTATGTTGGGGCAGGTAGGGGGGCCCCGGCCTAAAATTTTCCACCTGCCAGGACTGTGAGCATCCACCTACCTCCTCCTGTACAGCAGCCATGCTTACAGGACCTCTGATGATGTCATGTGTGGGAGGAGTCAAAAAGTCACATGATCAGCTCCTGCTGTTATAGCTTCATCTGGGCTAAAATCCCTTTTGCTGTCTCAAGGCTCGGTGAGTCAAAAGCAAATTGAGGATTTGTTACATCCAATAGAGGGCGCATGAGCTCCCCAGCTCCTTTCCCATAATGCCTTGTGATATATAGCTTCATCTGTACATTTTCAATCTGTGTGGGCTAAAGGACCTGTGATGATGTCATAGTCGTGTGATCAGGTACATGTGTGGGAGGAGTCAGGGAGTCACATGACCAGGTGTTACAGTTTTCTCTTCAAGATGAGCTGAAGTTTTGTGTCTGTGACACAATGTCTGAAGAAGAGAGCTAGACTCTCGATAGCTTACTATCAAATATACTCAGTTAGCCTCTAAAAGGTATCGCCTGATTTCTTCACTCTTACACTACTTTCTATGGCTAAAACAGTACAACATTATACTACTGTGACTGAAGTTGTCACTCGGGAGTTGGAGATGCCGAGTGGGATTAGGTGCAGATTCTCTTACTTGACGTCAACCTCTAGCAATACTATCTGAGGAATGTGTGACTTGGGTTTTACCTCGGTGGCATCTTACAACTTCTGTCTTTACAATGAAGGGACAGCCATATATATTCTGGACACCGTCACTGGCACGTAACTTCAAGAAAAACAATTACTGTGTGAACACTACTCTAAATGTTCTGATAAATGCGGCCTAAACAAAGGACTGGCTGCAGGTCACACAGTCTGTATGTAAAATATACAGTTTTGAAAATGCTACAGTTAAAGGAGTTGTCCAGGCTTATTTTTTCATGGCTATCCTCAGGCCATGATATATAATCGATAGGGGCCAACACCCAGCCCCTGGAACGATGAGCTGTACGGAGCCACTTCTGGAGCCTGTCCTGTAAACAATAAGGGGTCGGAAGCAGAAAGCTCCATCCGCTTTGTAGTGACCACTGACATCATGGGAGCTGAGCTGACCGGGCTTCCGGCCCCATTTACAGGACAGGCGCCGGATCTGTACAGAGGATCGGTCCAGGTATTGGCCTCTATTGATCATATATTCATGGCCTATCCTGAACATTATTTATGTGACAATGAAACTGATTCAGATATATCAGCGGTTTATAGTCCATTATTATCTTCCGAACAACTCAATGATAAATCTATAAAGGAAATTAATTGCTTGTGGATAATAAACCTCAATGTAAGACTAATGTTATGAAAGAGAATATTCCAACAAACCCAAAGCTAAATGTCTAATGTCAATCAAAGAGGATTTCACTGTACCACATCGTGATGAAATGTAAGTGAAACCAAATGTGAGGGAGAAGCCGCCGGAGCAGAAGAACCGGGAGGAGACATCAGGGACAGCCTGGACAACCCCTTCGAATGCAGTCTGATGATGGTACTTGCTGGAGCTCTGCAATATAAGGTCATAGATAAAAATGAATTCCCCTATATGTAATCAAAATACTCACAAAGGGCAACCTTTAATCCACAGGTCAGATTCATAGGGACATATTACTCTGCATGTGAAGAGATCAGGGAAGTTTTCAAAAACACACTGGGTGATCTTCGAATCTGAACCTGACATTGGAAAGTTGGGTGGTCATGAACCAGCCTTCACGTACCAAAGAGGGTGCAATATCCAGGACCGGTTGTGTAGAACTATCTGATGCCCATGGAAAGTATTTAAGCATGGATGGCTTTGAAGGGCTACAGTTCATATAAAGCATATTCGTCGATCTGGCAGAGCAAAACATTTCCGAGAACCTCCACAGGGCAGATCTTTCTTATACACCAGTTTATAAATTCCTGAACATAGGTGGTGATCTATTTATCCCCATTTGTCTGCAGACTTCAATATGGGATAGAGGTGCATGAGTGATCATATTGGCAATATAATCTGGAAGGAGGATACATCATTATCAAAACATATCAGGCAATGCCAGCGAGGCGATGAATTCTAGATATAGAGCTGGTGAAAATGAATGGGAGAGGAGGAAACTTTGACCATAAAGTACAACATGAAGCTAAGTGGATATGTAGGCTGAATATAGGGAGTCCTCAGGGCCTAAATGAACAATTACTTGCTTCATTTGATTCGCGACTAGAGATGAGCGAATCGAAGCTGACGAAGTGGAATTCGATCCGAATTTTAGGAAATCTTCGATTCACCTCGATTCCGGATTTCCTCATGCTTCGATGTTCGGTGCAACTCATCTAGCTGCTACCTACAGAAGTATTCTGACGACTCTGCAATAGTAGGCCTCATCACAGATGATGATGACAGGGAGTACAGAGAACTGAACCGGGATTTTGTGGACTGGTGCCAGCGGAACCACCTGAAGATTAATGCGGGGAAGACCAAGGAGATGGTGGTGTACTTCCGTAAATGTAGATGCCCTACTAAACCAGTGGACATCCTGGGAACAGGCATCAAGATTGTGAACACCTATAAGTACCTGGGTATGCTCCTTAATAATAAGCTGGACTGGAAAGATCACATGGAGGTCCTGTACAGGAAGGGCCACAGCAGGCTTTACCTGCTTAGGAGGCTGAGAGCCTTTGGAGTCCAGGGGGCACTTCTTAGGACTTTCTTCAACTCGGTAGTGGCATCAGCCATCTTCTTTGGAGTGGCCTGCTGGGGGAGCAGTATATCAACCAGGGATGGAAATAAACTTGACCAGGTGATTAGAAGGGCCAGCTCTGTCCTGGGGAGCCCACTGGACCCAGTGCAGGTGGTGGGTGACAGAAGGATACTGTCCGTGGTGAGCTCCATGCGGGAGAATAACTCCCATCCCATGCATAAGACTGTGATAGCGCTGGGCAGTACTGTCAGTGACCGACTGCTCCACCCTAAGTGTGAGAAGGAGCGCTATCGGAAGTCTTTCCTCCCCGCCACGGTTAGGCTGTACAACCAACACCGAACTAAGCGGAGATCATTACACACAGAGAACTGAAATATCTCTCTGCCTGTTAAAGAGTACCTTTCACATCCTTGTGTATATGCTGTTTTACATACCGCTAAATTCAGCGCACTGCCGGATTTCCCAGTATGTGCTCCGGGGCTGGAGATATCGGCGGTGTTAGTTTCACGGTTTACTGTCAGAAGGGCATTCCTGACAGTGTAGCTGCGCTGTGCGGAACGCCCTCCCTGACAGTTCTTGTTCATAGACTTGTACTGGGGGGGCGTTCCTCACAGCTGAGCGTCATCGCTGGGCTGTAAGGAACGCCCCCTCTCTCTGTACTCGCCCATAGCGCTGTACTGTCAGAGAGGGCGTTCCTTACAGCCCGGCGATGACGCTCAGCTGTGAGGAAGGCCCCCCCAGTACAAGTCTATGAACGAGAACTGTCAGGGAGGGCGCTCCTCACAGCTCAGCTAGACTGTCAGGAACGCCCTTTGACAGTAAACCGTGAAACACCGCCGATATCTCCAGCCCCAGGGCACATACCGGGAAAGCCGGAACTTCGCTGAATTCAGTGCACTGTCGGCTTTTTAGAGGTATGTAAAACAGCATATACATGAGGACGTGAAAGGTCCTCTTTAAATCCCCCCTTCCCCCTCTGCTACTTCTTATCTGTCTGTCTACTATCAATGTAATGCCTCTTACCTTGGAACATTCCTGTTCATGTTGTATTTGTATTTGTATCTGCTTATCTTTGCTGCTGTAACACACTGAATTTCCCCATGGTGGGACTATTAAAGGACTATTATTATTATTATTATCGAATTTTTTTCATAAAATGGCCACTGCACATGTTAGGACAAGGGGCAAGGGACTCTGGGAACACGGGATCACCCACAATGCCATGCGTGCAGCTAATCAGCAGCCAGCCCTGTGATGTCACAGCCCTATAAATACGCTCGGCCATTTTAGGTTCAGTCATTTCACGTCATACTTAGTGCAGGGAGAGACGTCGGCAGGCTCTAGGGACAGTGGTAGAAAACAATTCAAAACTTCTAGAAGTTCAGGGAAAGAGCCTTAGAAGTATAGGGAAAGAATAGTTACGAATTTACAGAAGAGTATTGAAGCAGAACAGGTTTCATTTGGGGGTGGTTGCAGCGTCGGTAATAGCAACAATCGTACTACACATTGCAGCACTCACTGCCATCATACTGCTGCTCATTGCAGGTCTGCAATAGATCGTACCTGTGTGTTCAAGGTAGAACATTACAAGCCTTTTGCAGTACAGTAGTGCAAAAAACCAGAATTCTTATACAGTAATCTCTGCAGTAATCTGTTATAACGCCTTTTTAAAGCCATTTATTTGTGGTGAAACAAATAAGGGGCTTATTCACCGTTCTCTTCAAAGAATAAAATTACAGGCCATTTTGCAGTACAGCAGTGTCAAAAAATCATAATTCTTATACAGTAATCTGTTATAACGTGTTTTTAAAGGTGTTTATTAGCGGTGAAACCAATAAGGGGTTTATTCACCATTCTCTTGAAAGTAGAATATTACAGGCCATTTTACCCTGTATTAATTTCCTTTTCAATTACTTTTTTGATCTAACAGTATGTCAGACAGAGAAGCGACAGGCCATGCACAGGGGAGGGACACAGGCCTAAATGTTTTTGGCGCAGGCACTGGTCACAGCAGAGTCTTGACCAGTAACCCAACGGTTGTAGAATGGTTGACTCGGTCATTCACTGCATCCCAAGTCACATCAGACACCCCCAGCCAAGAGTCGGTGGGTTTGTCAGACACAACCCTTAGTTGACATGGCCCGGTTGCAGGCCCTGTGCCCTCACTTGTCCTCAACCTGCCTCTATCCTTTTCTGTTCTCTCAGAGATGTACTCTATGCTGTGGGCTCAGATCCACTGTACAGTGAGGAGGAGCTACTAGAGGACAGTCAGCAGCTACTGCCCAGTCAAGATGTGGAGGAGACATCCGCCGCTTCCTCCGGTAGGCGGGCAAATAGTGATGAGGAAAGTGACGTGGGAGCTGGTGATGCGATCAGGCTCCTGGCTCAGAGACTGCTGAGGAGGACATCAGTGACCTGCAGACAGTAGTGGATGACAATGTAGCTGATCGCAATTGGGAGCTGGGTGATGAAGGGGCTTCATCATCATCTGGAGAAGAGGGTGGCAGCTTGCGCATGAGGCAGCAGCGGATTCAGCAGGGTGGTAGCAGTGGGAGGTTGGGAGCCAAACATGCCCAGGGTAGAGTACCCGCTTTGCAGTAGCCTACCTGCCGAGAAAGCAGTGGTGCAGGGCTTCACAGAGGCAGTGGCGGTAGCAGTCAGTTAGTGTAGAATGTTGGGGGTAAAATCACCTACTCGGCGGTGTGGCAGTTTTTTGTTAACCCGCCGGGGAAGGTGAACATGGCCATATGTGTAATCTGTGGGCAGAAGGTGAAGCGTGGTCAGGGTGCCAATGTTGGCACCACAGCCCTGCGTCAACATACGCAGCGTCACAATAAAGTGGCCTGGGAGAGCTGTGGCTCCAATGTGGTGATCCAGCCTGCCGCAGTAACCGCTGTATCACCCAGTGGCACGCACCCCATTTCAGGCAGTCAAGGCTCCATCACCTCAGCCGAAGGAAGCTGTGTGTCCTTCCCATCATCTGCTGGTCGTGATGCTCCTGCTCCTCCTCCTAGTCAGTCCCATCAACAAAGCGATTTCGAAGAGTCAACAGTATGTGTGCACTCATCCAATGGTGCAGAAGCTGAACATGCTCCTGTCCAAGTTGCTGGTGCTGCAGTCCCTCCCTTTCCAATTGGTGGACTCTGCACCTTTCAGAGAACTGATGGCTTGTGCCGAGGTGGAGAGTCCCAAGCCATCATTTCTTTGCCAAAAAGGCAGTACCAACCCTACAGAAATATGTAGAACAGAAGGTGGGCCTGTCCTTGAGCGGTGTCTGTCAAAGTGCATGGCAGCGCCGACATGTGGATCTGTAACTACAGTCAAGGACAATATATGTCATTTACGGCCCACTAGGTTAATGTGGTTCCTGCCCAGAGACACCAGCAACTTGGACATGTGACGCAGCTTCCACCTCCTCGTTCTCACGGCGTTGGTCCTGCAACAATGTCTGCCTCATCCTCCATTGTGTCCTCAGCCTCCACTGCAGGGACAACTCACAGTGCTCCTCCAGCATACCACAGGGTGTCACGCTGTTCTACACCTTGTTTGCCTGGGCGAATGAAGTCACACAGGGAAGGAACTGCTCCGTATCCTCGATCAAGAAATCAAATGCTGGTTTTCTCCTAGAGAACTTAAAATCGGAACCATGGTGACCGACAACGGGAAGAACATGGTGTCGGCGCTACATCAAAGAGGGTTGAGCCATGCGCCCTGTATGGCGCACGTGTTCAATCTGGTTGTCAAACGTTTCCTTAATTGTTCCACCCGTCTGCAAGACATCCTAAAAATGGCAAGGAAACTTTGCATGCACTTCAGCCACTCGTACACCGCCAAGCACACTCTCCTTAAGTTGCAGCGGCAGAACGGCCTCCCACAACATAGGCTGATATGCAATGTTTCCACCCGTTGGAATTCAACCCACCATATGTTGGACCGACTGTACAAACAGAGAAAGGCCATAAACAATTTCTTGATGATCCAAGTAGACAGAGGTACTCCCCTGTGTAACTTCAATGTTAGCCAGTGGCAGCTCATGCGTGACACCTGCCGTTTGCTCATTCCCTTTGAGGAGGCCACTTTGTTAGTCAGTCGCCAGGACTGACTAACAAAGTCTTTCCACTGATTCATATCCTGGAAAAGATGCTTGTAAATCTGTCTGGTCAGGGGACTGGAGACGTTGTGCCTACATCTCACGGCCACATGAGCCTTGTGGGGGCTGAACTGGAGGAGGAGGAGGACATTAGAGCACAAGCAATGTGTAGTGAATTGGGTGGTTTTTCCACACGGTTGACAGGAGAGGAGGAGCAGGAGCAGCCCAAAGAGCAAGAGGGAGATTAAGAAGATGAGGCAGATGACCCAGACACACCGTGGCAGTATGCAGTGGAGATGGATGCAGGGAGTCCCTCCGAGTCACTTGCACAAATGGCCTGATGCATGCTCACTTGCCATTCGGTAGAGGGATGATTACTGGCTCTCCACCATGTTAGACCCTTGCTACAGGTCAAAAATATGGGCCTTTTTTACACCCGCTGAGAGTGAGGACAAACTGAACTACTATAGAGACATGCTATGTAGCAAGTTGGCTTCTGCCTATCTGCGCCATCGTCCATCCTCTTGCAGGTCCGACCCGGGGGTCCTGAGCACTCACCTTGCACTGCCATGGCAGCTGTGGGGGAGGTGGCAGGAGCAGTATCAGCTCCATCAGCAGCAGCCTCAGCCTAGAGTCACTGATGAGCAGCTTCCTTCATCTGCATAGTGAAGAAACTACTCATCAGCAACTAGACACAGAGCAGAACCTGAACCAGTAGGTGGTGGCATATTTAGAGTGCACCCTGCCACCCATCATCAAAGATCCGCTGGACTACTGGGCAGCCAAACTATCCATTTGCCCTGGAATAGTTGTCCTTCCCGGCCAGTAGTGTGGCATCAGAGCGGATGTTTAGTGTGGCTGGGGCCATAGTTACCCCAAGAGGAACTCGCCTGTCCACCCAAAATGTGGAGAGACTGACCTTTGTCAAGATGAATCAGGCGTGGATCAAACAGGATTTCCAACCACCAATGCCTGATGCAACAGATTAAATCATCCATGCTGCCTCACCCAAACCTTGACAAAAGAGACCAGTTTCTTCTGGCTACCTGCCTATTCTACTATTCTGATGCTGCCACCTGCCTGATGCCACATATCTGATGCGAAGTGCTCCTTCTTAAAGCCACCATCATCAGCGGGTACTGTTTGTGCCACCCACCTCCCCACTCTGTCACTGGGTCACTGTATGGCCTCCTAATGCTGCTGCCACTGGGTCACTGTATGGCCTACTCATGCTGCTGCCACCAGGTCACTGTATGGCCTCCTCATGCTGCTGCCAACTCCACATTATGTCGCTTTGCCACTCTGTGGCCTACTCATGCTTCTGCCACAGGGTCACTCTATGGCCTCCTCATGCTGCTGCCACTGGGACACTGTATGTCCTCCTAATGCTGCTGACACTGGGTTACTGTATGGCCTCATGCTGCTGCCACTGGGTCACTGTGTCCTCCTCATGCTGCTGCCACTGGGTCACTGTATGGCCTCCTCATGCTGCTGCCAACTCCATATTATGTCGTCTTGCCACTCTGTGTTCTCCTCATGCTGCTGCCAGCTCCAAATTATGTCATCTTGCCACTCTGTAGATATCTATGTGGACTCAGTAGACGACAGTGTAAAATGAGTGATATGTGGCTTTTGAGTTGCCCCCTATTTGGATATTACTATACCCGGGTTTTTGTATTTTTATCACTCCATTAACTCATTGTTATAGGGAACTTTTTGAATTGTCCTTTTAGGATTCTTTCACTTTCTATTGGTATCTCTTCTCCCTGTTGGATATATTTTTGTCCAAACTTTATTCTCCTTTTTTCCCTTGGTCTGTTTGATATTATTATAGGAGGGTTAGTCATTATATGAGCTTCAGCTCTGTTTATATAGGAGCCTCCCGGTTTATGTTTTGCACGTGGAATAAAGATTATATAATGCAAAGAGACGTGGTACGTGGACTTGCTTGGTGTCGGATCATGAGGTGTAATGATATTGATGAATATTTAGTCACATGTTAACAATGAGTATAGCATATATAGTATTCGGATCTGGCGTTTAGGGGGGAGGTCGCATGCAACTAAACCAATCGGAGAGGAATGTGCAATTAGTGTCCCTGTAGAATACAATAAGTGTCCCAAGGGGCCTAGATGGTCGGAAATGCCTTTACTGTGTTATTTAGGGTCACGGTCAAGTGTTCTAAGCAGTGAATATCTTTCATACATGCCAGCAGGTCTATACCAGATGGGGGATGAGAGCACCTCCAGTAATAGGCGATGAGAGTCTTGGCTGTTGTGTAGAGATGCAGGAACAACTTGGGCAATTTCTTACCAAGTGCTTGGGGGGAAGGTTCAGAGAAGGGTCTAAAGGAGTTCCCTGTACAAAAAGGGCATCGCCAATCGGAACAGGCCAGCTGCCAACCAGTTGTGGACCATGGTGGTGGTCAGCCTCTCCGAGGGGAGTAAATTATAGAGGAAAGAAATTATGGGAGAATTATGGGAAGCAAGCGTGTAGCTACACACTGTTGAAAAGAAGCTGTAGCAAGGTAAAATACAACTGATATATGTAAGGCCTGGTAAAGACACAGATCTTTCAGTTTCTTTTTAGTTTTTTTCCATACAGCTCCATAACAGTGACCTTATTTAGTCTAAATTGTAGATAAATTTAATCGATCAATGTAGAGAAATCTAGTCATTTTTTTAAAAAATTTTTGATAACAGTTTTTTTTGGTAACACATTAAAGGTAAAATATCCATAAATCTAAAACACAAAATATAATAATAAATGCAAGGTAATAGACAAAAAATAAAACAAAAAAACATTTTTCTTTTATTTAGAAATAAATATACAAAATAATTAAAAAAATTATATTACCGTTTTTTCAGACTATAAGACACCCTTTTTCCCTGCCAAATTTGGAAGGAAAATGGGGGGGGTTGTTTTATAGTCCGAATGTAGGGTGTTTTGGTGGGGGGGCAGAGGAGCGGGATCATAGCATCACCCCATTCCTGCCACCTGTGGCTTCCTGCAGCAGGAGGAGTGGCGCGATGCTGTGGGCCCTGGGCTGAGAGGGTGTCCTGGAGGTGTGAACCTCCTGGCATCTGCCGTTCTTTCACAGCGGATGCCGGTTCTGTGAAGATGATGGCGACTGCTCTGCTGCAGAGCGATCGTCATAGCTACCGGGTCTCCAGTGGAGACCCGGAGCTAATGCCTGCGATCAGAGTCCACTCTGATCGCGGGCATTACTACCTGTGAGCCCTCTAAAGATACTAAAGCTAACCCCCGGGGCCGGTCCCCACAGACCCCGTACCTTTCTTGTTGCAGGCCGGCTCCTGCGTGGCGCGATCACGGGAGCCAACCTGTTCCTGTGACAGCCGGGAGCCTTATGAAGGCTCCCAGGCCTGTCATAGTAATATTACTATTGCGGCTGGTCTATGACCAGCCTCAATAGTATTGTACAGAATCTCCCATAGACTGCAATACACTTGTATTGCAGTCTATGGGACTTGCAATCAAATGATTGCAGGTTCAAGCGCCCCCTAGGGGGGGCTAATAAAATATAAAAAAAAGTTAAAAAAAAATATTAAAAAAAAAAAAAGTTCTAAATCACCCCCTTTCCCTAGAATATATATAAAAGTAGAAAATTACTGTGAAACTGTTAAATAATATTTCACTGCAATATTCCTGACCTATTAGTATTGTGCTGACAAAACTCTTGTATCTTATGGTACATGGGTGTGGATAGGGTATGACTATTCTAGTATTGTCCAAATACAGTAGTAGAAAGTATAAGGATGTTGGGAAACACCCCCTCTCATGAATATAAATGATTGACAGACACACATGTCTGGGTCTGTCTCTCTCTTTCGGTGTCTCTCTCTTCCGACCTGTCTTACTTCCTCTGACACCTTGGAAGGATGACAAAATTGTCCTACAGAAGACCAACACACATTGATGAATAAGCATGAGCCAAGATGTCTGCAAGAGAACCATCTTGAAGAAACCTAACGCTGAACTTCTCCTATGATGTAAGACATTGACTGATATTTCTGTTATGCTGGAAGTTTTCCATGTATCTGTTTTTCCATGAAGACTTCAATAAATCTTCATGTTTTTATAAGAAGCCGAGTCCTCCAATAATGTTACCTTATGGGTCAATACGTGAGTAAGGATTTCATTCAATTGTAAAGTATTTTACAATTAACAGATACTATTTTACAGAAACACATACACATTAGGTATCCCTGTGTCTGAAAATGCCCGGTCTACAAACTTATAAAAATATTTTTCCCGTAGGGTAAATGTCATAGCGGGAAAAAAAAAATCAGAAGTGCTGGACCGCCGTTTTTTTCGCTGTTTCACCTCTGATTTGAATAAAAAGTGATCTAAGCAATAGACATTCCCTAAAATGGTATAACTAAAAAGTACACCTGACCCCGCAAGAAATGATGCCCTATGCCTCCTCGTACTGCTGCAGGACCACCTCTCAATGTGTCCTTGCAGCTGCTGCTAACTATATTAAATATTTTACCACATTTTTTTGCTTCAAAATTTTTTTCCCAATTTTCCTCCTCTAAAACCTAAGAGCGTCTTATGGTCCGAAAAATACGGTTTATATGTAAAGGATAATACATTAAAAATAAAAAAAATATGAATATCACTTCAAAAGATTAGTTTACATTATTGTGAAAGGTGGTTATGTTGTGAGAAGGTTTATATGGTAAGCTGAGGGATATTCTTCCTTCGCTTAACCTGTCCCCGCCCTGTCTTAGTACTAAGTAACTTTTTATATTAGTCTAATTGCCAATAAGAATAATATGGATCCTACATTAAAATGCCCCTCCCACCCACATGAAAATGTATCCCCTAAGCTGTATCTAAGTTTATAACTTTGACACATGAGGAGACAGAGCTATGTAGAAACAAACACAAGGATACATAGTCACAGAATGGGGTCACCAATGCCAATTGCCTCATGTCAGGGGAAAAATTCATCCCCAACTCCAAATCCAGCATTCAGGTCTGTTTACTGCCCCTTGATGTAGTTGTACATTGTGATTAGATCTAATCACTAAACACGCCCATCCTGCATTAATATCACTCCCTGGGCAGTGGAAGGATCAACCCACAAGATGAGCTGAATGCAGGATTAGTGCTTAGCAATAGAATAAAGAATAAAGGTGCTTTTTCTATGTATCCCTGGGGCTCTGAAACATAAGAAAGGTATCATTTTTATTCTGCTAACAGCATCTACAGCACTATGGGAGCAATTTAAAGTAGCTGGGGGCAGTGATAGACTCCCTTTAACCACTTCCATACCAGGCACATTTTCAAGTTTTTTGTATGTGCGGTTTTGAGGGTTGTAACATTTTTATCATTTGCGTTATTCAACTAATTTCTGCGTCTTTTTTCGGTGACACGGAGTGCTTTATTTTTATGTTGTTTTTATTTTTGCATGTGTTTTAATTTTTTTTATATCCGGGAAATATAAACAAAAGAGGAGGGAAAACGTGTCTGTTTTTCACTTTTCATTTTTTTTTTAAATTTAATAACACAAAGTGCTACTAAAATTTTTTATAAAATAGTTTTTCCTGTCTGTTACAGTAATTTTTATTTTTTATGATGTCATCGGGGGTGGGGCTATAACCTGTAATAAGGGCATTTTATTGGCGTATTATTTTATTTATTTTTTTAATTATTTTATTTACATTTTTTTTTACTTTTCTATACTTTTTTTTTTTTTAATTTTTATTTTACATTGTGTCCCCATAAGGTCATGTTAAATCTTCTATAAGTTAGAATGGAAAAGGTCATGGAATAACATTTGTATTTGGCATGGCATTCTTGACAGACTATGTTTAAAATAGGCCTGTGCTGAGTTCAGTATAATACACAACAAGTCATACGAGACTAAGTGAGGGCCATGTTCTTAAAGGGGAATGATCCGTAATCTATGGATCATCATACCAAAAACTTATCCATATGAGGAATTATGATGGACAGGGTAAGGCTCTCTCAGCCTTTAAAAGCAGGCTTTAGGAGTATGGGGGGAGAGCACTAACACCTTTTCACAACAGCTCTCATTCTATTTGTTCTAATACTTGATCTTCTGTTTAACTTTAACCTATGTTTTAGGAATAGAATTTTCTGTAACCCAACTAGTTGTTTTGATTAAACCTTTTTTTGCTTTGTTCTACTCAACTGACTCCTGCTGTTCTCTGGTGTCACCTAAGTGCACTCTGTGTCATAAATCAAGGAGTGTGGGAATATTCTACAGGTCATAATAGACCTTTGGGGACATCTGATGACTTTTTTTTTTTTTCGGGAGGCTGATTTACCCTGTAACTGGGGCTGGTACATTTAGCCCCAGTTGCAGGAGGAATACAGCCTCCTACACGTTGCTTTCGCATAACTATAGAGCTGATCTGGGTCCTGTAGGACCCAGCAGCTCTAACAGACACTGATCCCGGCGGATCACATGACCACCGGGTCGGAGGGGAGCTGCAAGATAGCGCGCGACCATTGAGCGCTGTATACACAGCGATCGGGAAGGCAGGGACGGTAATAAACCTTCCCTGCCTTTTCTCTGGGAGCTCTGGCTGAAGTTACAGCCGGCTCCCCGTTTCAGCAGCTGCACGATTTTGTGGAGTTGCTGAATTCCTTCTGGACGTATATAGTCTATGGGCAGTAAGGAAGCAGTTAATGGAGACTTTACTTTTTATCTAGTCATGTCACTAGTCATTGCATTTTCCTTTGTAAACACAGTACCAAAGAAGGCATTTCATAGATTAGCCTTCTCCTCATCCTCCTCCACCATTACTCCCAGATTAGTTTTGAGATCTCCTAAAGTCTCAGTTTTAAGTTTCTTGTTATTTATGTAGTTGAAGAATATTTTGGGGTTATTTTCAATTTTTTGCATACCTTGTTTTCATCCTTGTAATTGTTTAATGTGGTATCACTTTCCTCCAGTTTTAATGGTTTAAAGACTTTCTTTATATAATTTTTGTTTAACCACAGCATTTTTTTTTCCTCTTCCTAACACATTTATTCTGATACAGAATATATATCTTTCACAAAGCATATTTAAGATGCTTTAAAAAATGTTAGTGTCCATTGTTAGTGTCCATTGTTAGCACTATTTTCATCAAATCCCTCAAAGGCTTGTTATTTTGGTGCTGATAATAATGCAGGGTGCAGAATCTTTGGCTCCATTCAAAATAACATACTTATGACAGATGTGAAGTGCCCGTTATTTTTTTTTAACATTAATGTCTATGGATAACGAACAAACTTGAACCTGAATAACAGACCGTTGTCTGTTATTTTTGTCTATTTTTTTCTGCGCATGCACAAAAAGCAGAACCCCACCCCCCCGCCCCAAAAAATGGACTGTATAATAATGGACAATATCGGATATAAATGAATCCTTTTAAAAAAAAAGCACACATTAACATCCAATAGAGTCAATTTACTATGTTATGATAGGCATTCCAACGATAGTGTGAACCTATTCTTATCCTGTGTAATTTTGTTTTTAACGTCTGCGGCAATACTTCCTGCCCTCGGCTGTGTAACCAGGAACCAGCCGTCGGAGTGGGAGAGTCCCACGATATCCAGGGGTCCGGGGACAAGAATGCCATCCCCCGTCACCACTCAGACCCCCCCGCAATAAGATTGTGGGTTTTGAAGGGTTGCCATGGCAGCCAGGAGGCTGGGCTATGGCCTCCTGACTGCCTATGCATAGTTCCCCTAGGAACTAATATGCGATGTTCTGCAAAACTATGAATTGCAGGACATTGCACTGGGTATCTGAGATCCCAGCTTCAACGCAGCTGGAAATTGAAGAAGAATTGAGGTGTATGCGCAAGAGAAAAACAAAACAGCAGTGGGCACTGTACACATATTTTAACCATTATCTTACACAATTTTCAAATTGCAAATCATCTCAGATTTTGGGACTGGATTTAGAAGAAAATACAATTTTTTTCATGGGACAACCTATTTAGGATGTAATTGTAGGTAAAGAAAAATTACAAAGCATGAAAATGTTATTCAAGTTCCTTGTGTGCAGTAAGGAGATGACATTTCCCACATTTTGGACATGAAAGTTGCTTCTGTATGTGAATTTTCTCATGTTTAACAAGACTTGATTTCTGAGTAAAACATTTCCCACATTCTGAACACAAAAATGGCTTCTCCCCTGTGTGAGTTTTTTGATGTTCAAAAAGATATAATTTCTGAGTAAAACATTTCCCACATTCTGAGCATGAATATGGCTTCTCCCCTGTGTGAATTCTTTGATGTGTAACAAGACTTGATTTATCTTTAAAACATTTCTCGCATTCTGAACATGAAAATGGCTTCTCTCCTGTGTGAGTTCTTTGATGTTTACCTACGAGGTACTGATTCCTAAAGCATTTCCCACACTCTGGACATGAATATGGCTTCTCCCCTGTGTGAGTTTTTTGATGATAAGCAAGTGTTGATTTCCGAGTAAAACATTTCCCGCATTCTGAACATGAAAATGATTTTTCCCCTTTGTGAATTCTTTCATGTGTAATAAGACTTGCTTTATCTGTAAAACATTTCCCACATTTTGAACATGCAAATGGCTTCTCTCCTGTGTGAGTTCTCTGATGTACATCACTCCTTTGGTGACTTTTCTTTTCCTTCACAGTCTGTGATGAATCAGAAGACAGGACCTGTTTATCAGGATCAGATGATAGATCTTTACTGTGAAGGGCTGAGGGTATATCTGGGGTAATGACATGTTCTTCATATGGATCTTGTTTGATACCATGATCCTCTGCTTTATAATCTGTAGATATCAGATGTCCCTCTGAGCTCCTGGTACAGTCATCTGACAAGAAAAAAAAATAATTTTACTATATTTAAATAAATTAAAATTAAAAGTTATATTAATATTTTATAACATTTCTATATTCAAATTTCCAAAATTCCTTAGCCCATTGACTTGGAATTTCCAATTCCAATTTTGGAAGTATTATGCAGAGAATAACTGGTGAGAGCCACCAAATAATAAGTAAATTGGGAGCAGCAGCTATCTGAATGTTCAGATAGATCAGCTACATCCTCTAATACAGAGGTCCCCAAACACCTCGCCACAGACCAGTTCCAGGCCGTGGATTACCTGGTACTGGGCCGCAGGTTCCCTCAGGCGATCCTAATAGCTAAATAACTTGTGACAGGGGCAGAACATAAGGAACCTGCTCCTTCACCTAAGCACTTAGGTCACTGGTCTGTGTCCCGCCTTCATTTTAAATTCCTATAATTTTTTTTGTTACTGTATTTCATAGACCCCCAAGGGGTCTTGAATCCTGGTGGGTCTGATCACTAATGCAATGCATTGCAAATTACCGGCACTTGTATTACAGGCTTCATAGAGCCACCAAAATGTCATGTCACCAGTATTCTATTGGTCGATACCATTACGTGGATACCAAATTTATATAATTTTTTTTTTTTGCTTTATCCTTTAGACCCCTTAAGGAACTTGAACCCCAGGAAGTTTGATCACTAACACAATGTATTGCAATGCATTGTAAAATTCCTATAGTTCTACTATAGACTGCCTAGTGCAGCCTGTAAGAAATAATATCATGACAAGCCTGGGAGCCTTCATTTAGCTCCCGGCTGTCACAGTAATAGACGGGGGACGGTGATCCACACCAAAATGATGGCACCCATTAAGGGCAGGACATTGAGGGATATATAATCCACCACCCTAATGGAAATATTACGGCCTGAGTACTTAAAAGAACAAGCCAAGAAAAGCAGTCAGATCAGACTTGTTCAGAAATTGTCATTTTTCACATTGACATATTTCATTATGGGGTCACTTTATCATGTATGACTTGTATATAGCTGAATGGGGGAATATACAGCTGAAATATCTAACAGGACACAGAAATCTACACAGAACTATGGTAGTCGGGAATGAGGAGCATCTGTGACTGTTCTGTGGTATATTCAGTGGTGACTCCTCACCTGGGCGGTTCCCTGTAGGAATGTCCTCCTCACACTCCTCATCACCACTCACATAGGGCTCTGCTTTTATCTTTACGTCTATAGCATTAATATTGTTCAGGTCCTTATCTTGATTCAAAACCTGTGAAACAAATATAAAGAAAACAGAAGAAGATATTGAGGATACAGCAGGAATTATCTGAGCTAAAAGGTTGCAGGTCTAGAAGCTGGACATAGATATTAGATAACACCTCAATGACGACCTTGAGAACCTCATACACATGTATACTCGGCATGGCTAGACGTGCTTCAGGTTGTGTCAGTGGAGGGGATCAGATTCTACCAGATACATCCGGGGCTGTTTGTCTCAGGGGAAATAAAGGATCAGATCGGTAGAAATCCAACCTGATGGTTCCTTATTCCAACCAGCAGTCTCCATAGCTTGAAGACTATGAGAAGATCCAGACAACATGTAATGTCTATGGTCAGCTTTATCCTCCATCTCCACCTCTCATTACACAAGTATAAAACATCTAATACTGCTGGATAACCCAAGACTGACCACAAGGACTTCACAGCCCGTCTACACATCATAGGGAATATCTCCATCTACCTGATCATCCTGTGGAAGAAGAGGACTGGGACATCTCTCCGGTGTTGTCCTCTTACTGGATCTACCTGTAGGAAACACAGACAGGGACTGAATTCATTCTGTACATACAAATAATGGAAGTCCATGTGTATATAGTCATGTCTATTACCTGCTGATGTGAGGGGCTGGTGGTCCTCCATCATCACCTCCTTGTACAGATCCTTGTGTCCTTCTAAATACTCCCACTCCTCCAAGGAGAAATAGATAGCGACATCCTGACACCTTATAGGAACCTGACAACACAATGATACAGTCATCCCCCAGACCCCTCCAGTTACTGTATAATGTCCCAGCATTCCCAGCAGTGTCACCTCTCCAGTCAGCAGCTCCAGCATCTTGTTGGTGAGTTCTAGGATCTTCTGTCCATTGATCTCCTCATGTTTCAAGGGATGAGGTGGAGGCCCCGGGAATGGGCTCAGAGTTCCTCTCCATCCATCAAATACAAGGGTCTGACAGCGCCCACTAGAGGTCTTCTTCACTACTGTGTAATCCTGGTTATGGGGAGACACATTAATAAATATCACTACATACATGTCCAGAGTCCATCACCTCTCCAGTCATATCATCTGTTATTACTATAGATAAGAATGATGTAATGTGACATCATCAGAATCTCTCACCTCTCCAGTAAGCTGGTAGATGATCTCTAGGGTGAGATTTAATAGACTTTCCGCCATCTTGTTTCTGTCTCTTTCCATCCTTGATGGGTCAGTTGGGAAGATTTTCTTACATAGGAGACATCAGCTGAGAGGATTCTATATTGTAGAGACAATGTAATAAATCCAGAATATTCCATGCAAATAAAATACAACTATTGGAGATAATAAGAGGAGACATTACATGTAGATGAGGACACAGCAGACAACCTGAGCCATAGTAATGAATCATCTTTACATTGTCTCATCTTAGTTTACACAAATATTAGACAGGATAAGTAAATATTACCCAGCGTATAACTCCAACGGGTAGAAGAGTGCCCGGGCGGTCTGTGACTACTGGGCGGGGATGTCATTATAGTGATACTTTATCAGAAGAACTGAAACCATTATCAATAATTATAACTACAACCACCTCCATGTGCCGGCAAAGGATTGGATGATATTAGATTATACACCCGGGGAGTCAGGCTGCTACATCCCAAATTTATATATCAGCCCGGCCACCTCCACAGATAAGATAATGAATTTATGGGATTTTACTACTGAAATTTACAGAAATTAAATCTACACCAGTCAGGAGGGGACATAGATTTCAGGTAATAACGCACGTCAGATTTCTCCACCAACTCCATTTATTATATACAGTACATACTAGCAGAAGGAACCGGCTTCGCACGGGTATATTTCATTTTTTGTTTGTGTAGTGGCCCCATATGAATTGGCACTGGTCTATTTTGTATGTCGTTTGTGTGTAGTTTAAATAAGTTTCAATTTATAAGAATGCTGACATCCAGTATAGGTACAGTCTATGTATGGCTGTGTTTTTATGGAAACCTGATAAATTAAATGTTCAGTTATATTGGCTGATACACGTCATACTACTGAATATTTAAGGACCTGCGAACTGCTATCGACTAATACAGGTCATAAATAGCTTGGTTGCTATGGAAACCTGGTGTAAAGTTATGTGTATGTCAAGACTGAAGAACCTGCTAGATTACATTGGTCCATAAGCGTCACGTGTATCTCAGTTTGGATATCAATGAAAAACCTGCGATTGGTTGTTATGGAAACCTGGAGTACAGCTGTGTGTATGTGACCTAGTGTAACAGAGTCATCCACAGCGCCCTGCCCCTTTAAAGCTGACCTACAGCAGTCAAGAAAAATGGCTGAGTTGTTATGGAAACCTGGCGTAAAGCTGTGTGCATGTGGAGACTAAGCACCTGCGAGCTTCTATTGACTGATAAGGGACATGTGACTGTGTATGGCAGTTGGAATATGAGTGAAAGACTTGCAGGCTTGTATTGGCTAATGCAGGTCATTTTTGGGGAATACTGTATCTCAGGAATGGTACGTCCTAGAGAGCTAAAACCTTCCTGGACACCTGATGTAGCTGTGTGCCAAATTTGGTGAAGATCGGTCCAGTCGTTTAGTCGCGCATAAAGGACAGACAGAAACTAATTTTTATATATATGAGAAGAGATGATATGACACAATTAATAATATTGTATAGTTAATTACATGTATAGTTTGTTACATTTTTACTTTCATAGGCATCAAAGTGACTTTATCGTGAATTAGAGGATCTTTGCTGCTTCTGACTGACCATGGATATCACCATACATGAAGGAGCTGGAGCAGGAGTTTAGTCAAGTTGTGGATATCGTCCAACCCATACTCTCCGCTCACTCAATGACCTAAGACTAACATCCTCTATTATCAGAACCTCCCACGCTCGTATACAAGACTTCTCCCGAGTTGCACCACTTCTCTGGAATGCTCTATCCCGGACTATCAGATTAAC